>CM022483.1:13888181-13927787 GCA_011952105.1 Coreoperca whiteheadi
CTCTTTTTTGTTTTGTCCCCCTTCCCCTTTTTTTCCTTTTTTCCCCTCTTTCTTCCTTTTTGTCCCCCCCCCCCCCCCCAAGGGCTTCATTGTTATATTTATAATGTTAATCATTTTCCCTTTGTAATTTCGCCATCATCCTCCTCCTCCTCCTCCTCAGCACTCTCCTCTCCATTTCCATCTCTCCTTTCCTTTTTCCCCAGGGTCAAGTCTCTCCCCCTTTTCCTACTCTCCCTCTTCTCCTCCTCTCTTACCCCCTCCTTCCCTTCCCTCCTCTCTTCTGACTCCATCTCTCCTCTCAGTAAGCTGAGCCCCAAGAGACGCCCATTCTATTTGTAGCGGCTGAACGAGGAATGGGAAATGATGTGGCATTCAGTTCAGTGGCAGACAGACAGACAGACAGACAGACAGGGGAATAGCCAGGAATATAGCTCCTACTTGCCATCCCAAACACACACACACACACACACACACACACACACACACACACACACTGGGGCATGATTGGGAAAGGGATGTGCATGTGACCAAACATACATAATCCTTTTGGTGGATGCAAATCAAGCTTTCTTCAAAGCATTTATAGTATCACAGCAGCAGCATGTGGCAGCACATAACAAAGCCTGTAAAAGTCTTATCTATGGGCGTAAAAGAACAAAGTTGTCTTAAATACAGTTATTCCTCTGGTATTAACTCTCAATTATAATATTTTTGTTCTGGTTTATCAGTTTTTTTCAAATTTTGGTTGTTAAATCTAAGCATTAAATCGACTGTGGGAAATATAGTTTCAGACAAATTAACACTTAGCACCCCTCCAACCACATTTCTGGGGTTCTCAGAAATCAAGCTGATTATTTTCTGTTTGTCTACTGAAACAATCCACTGGTTAACTGATTAGTCGATCAGCAGAAAATGAATTTGCAATAATAGTCATATTGTAAACTGAATAACTTTGGGTTTTGGACTGATAGTCAGGCAGAGTAAGACATTTGAAGACATCCCCGAGGTATTTTTGACATTTATAGACTGAACAATTAACTGGCTAATCTAATAATGATCCATCAATAATGATCAATAGTTGTAGCGATACTTTATTTACATCTGAAAAGGTGGTGAACATCACAGGAAATGTAACTAACTATCAGTGAACACGAGGGGGCTAATGGAAATCTGGAAACACGGAGTCTACAGACATGCTAGCAGTTCTGTCAGGCTTTACTCAGGCACAACGGTGCTTCGAGCTTAATAGTAATTAGCATAAAACACAAAGTACAGCTAAGGCTGACAGAATGTCATCAATTTTGCAGGTATTTGGTCAAAAACCCAAGTATTGGGCAAATTGAAATGTATGCAGCTCAGCAGGGCGCGGAAAAGCTCAAAATTGTCAGTTACGTTAATTCCTGGTTGGTGCCAGCAATTAATGAAGGCGTCCACACTTTGCCAGCTTAAATTGCGCAGGATTGTTAGTGTGATCCCCCGCCAACAAGCTGATCTGAGCACATGGAAACACAAGTGAACTTAATCTACTGAAAAAATAAAGGTGTGCTTCTGCCTCAGCAATCTGCTCAGATCTCTGCATTGTTTTTTTTAGCATTTATTTATTTCTTGCCACAGCTGTGTACCCCTACAGTACCCGAAGCGTGGAGCTTTTTGTCAGCAGCCACCTGTGAACCTTTTTTAAAAATGTATTTTTAACTGTTGCGTCTGGTATTGATTCAGAGGTAATTGTTGGTTCTGGTACTGTGCTTTGCGGGTACAGGTTTGCAAACTGGACTTGCTCAGGATTTAAATGATGTTTAATTGTGTGTTCTATAGCTATTTGGAATGTGTGGCTGATGTAGGCCTACACTTCTATCTAAGTACTGCACATGGCACCCGATTGTCAGATTGACATAAGGACTAGTGTAACCTTTGAGTGTTATAGTTAATTTCATGGTTAAAATGTTAAAATGACAACTAACTGATGAACGTACTGTACGTACTTTGAGCCACATGACTGATGGGTTCTGTTTTGGATACAGGAACCCAAAGTGCTACAGCAGCTGATCAGCGTGACAGCTTGGAGTGGCTTTACAGTAAAGAAAAAATGTGACAGTGCAGCGCAGTAATCCTGTCACATGGCAAAGAGTCACATTACAGCTAGAGGTATGTCTGTGTGAGTGAAAACGAGAAAGGGAGGTTCGCAGCACAGCACAGCAAAGTGTGTGTCTGTGTGTGAGAAGCTGTTTCATTTTCAAGCACTAATTTGCAGGTTATGTACACCAACCAGTGTGTATATTTTTGTGTGCGAGAGAGAGAGAAAGATGGAGGATTTACATGGTAAATATAGCAAATGACACAGTTGTTACAAATGTGTTACAGTGTTCATGATGCAATTTGAAACATTCAAATCTGCCAGTATGTGTGAGAGAGACAGAGAAAGAAGGCTTTGCATATCGAATGTGTATGAAAGATACAACAGCAAAGAGTGTTTAACAGTTAAAGCTTCCATTTTGTGTGCATGCGAATAAGAGAGCGAAAGAGGGGGTGAGGTATTTGCAACAGTTGTAGTAACTGTATATCTGAGTGTGACAGTGAGAAAGAGAAGTGCAAGTTACTCTACATCTGTGGATGTGTCATATACTGTAGTATTTGCTCCAAAGCAGAAACAGAAATACAACTTTAAGCGGTAAAAAAAACCCTTTACATTCAAAATATGGATGCACTTGGCCAATACTGACATTTTTAGGAGGACTGGGATTGTGACCGATCCACATTAGATACAGTTTCTTTGTCAATATTAAATTTATGTTAAGAATATATTCTGTGGTCACACATCATTAAGTCTGCCGATTTTGTTTGTAGCAACGCAACCATCCCATGCAATGAGGTATACAGTGTAACAGAAAGAGAGAGACAGCTGAGACTGGAAACAGATAGAGAGAGAGGGGGATGACATTCAGACTGCAGGTCGGCGTCGAACCCGCGCCTGCTATAGTGAGGACTGCAGCCTCGCATGGGGCGGGCGCTCTAACAAGTGAGCTATATAATACAATTCTGCCAGAGCATGAATAAATGTATGTACATGTATGTGTTCCAATATTTTAGGCAAGTATGCAACATAAGTAAGACTTTCATGTCTGTGCCTATAAATAGTGACTTAAGATAAGCTGAGTTATGTTAAATTTTAAATGACTCTCAGATGGCATATAACTCCATCATTCTAGTTCAATATCTGTACGGTGATAGTCAGAACCTTGTGTGTCATCATTTATGATTGTGCAACATTAGGCTTGGACGAACACGTTACTCGAGTTATGGTAAATCGTTCTTTGCACTGTGGTGAAGTGAGCGGTCTCTTGTGAAAACCTGGTCCAGCCAGGAGCTACTTGGACATCCATTCGTGGTGTTATGGTATGGATGCTTGGAAGGGTCAAAAAGGTCGAAAGACAGATCCATTTTTCAGCAAGGATTTATGAAATTTGATATAACAAGTTAAAAAGACATTGTGTTACACATTATAATAAATCCAGTTATAATAAAATTATATGTTATTGTACTGTCGTTTTTTAAATATATATTTATTTATATATATTTTTTATATATATTCTAACTTAATTTTGAGAAAATATATAATTGTTGCATTTTTGCTTTGTTGGGCAGTATAGTTATACAAGGCATACACGGATGGAATACACAGTTACTAAATGTTGATATCCTATACTGAGAGATATGTATGTGTGTGTCTGAGAGAGACAGATGTGATTCTCACTAAACTATGGCTGATGACATTTGTTTTCACTTCTGATTGGTTATTTGATGGCTTCCGGCTTCACGCTCACTTTTCATTGGTTGAGGCTGCTTCCACACAGTGAGCCAGCTCTGTGCTTCGAGAGAACTTAAATATGAATGAAATATGAATGCACACAGACCCACACGGGCAGGCTAAGAAATAGAAATTGGGCTTTCATGTAGGAATACCTTGTTGCCAGAAAACATTTTGATAAAGCGTTTGTCCAGAAAACGACCTATGTTGTCACCTTCCTAATCCAGCAGCATCATTCAAACTGAAAATAAACTGTTTTTGGTTGCTTTGCATTTGTAATATAAAATGCTTCTGATTGTATCAAAGGTCTATCTTTTTATCTCACCTCTCTTCTTTCTGCTTTCTCTCTCATCGTTAATTTCCTCCTTCCCTGTCTGCCTCCCACTATCCACCCCTGCATCTCATCTTTCACCCCTGTCTCTCTTTGCCTCCCTCTGCCTCTAAATCTCTCATCTTTCCTTATCTCTCCCCCTCCACCATCCATCCTTCATAAGCTTTTTTACCATGCTAGTAAATTTAGGCATCGCCCATATTTACACAACTTAAATAGCTGTTAAATAAAAAATGAATTCACTTAAATAGCCCTGCAGTACACTGTTGATGCCAACTGCTGTGCATTGGCTTTGCATCTGTACTGACAGCTACATTTCTGCGCCAGACACAGTTTATTGATGTTTTATCCAGAACTTTCAGTTTGAAGTTTGCCTTTTAAGAGCTACTGTATGTCCTCAAGGAGTACAGATTATATAGCACTTCCTAGTTTAGCGTTGTAGTACAGAAATAGGTTTTACAGCAGCTTACATTTGACAGCATCACATCTGATCACAGTGTGAAGGCAGACAGGTGGAATAAAAGGTCAGAGAAATGGTCAAATCTCTTTTCTCCCTCTGGGCCCAGATGGATTAGATGGCGAGGTGTGTGTTTATAGCATGTAAAACCGCAGAGAATTCAAGAAGCACGCTTTGACACAATAAATTGGGTCGTTGGCCGAAAGAAAAACTGCCTTGATAGTGCTGACCTTTGCGGGAACAGAGAGCCAGAAAATCTAAAATGGAGGAAGCTATTGTAGCTTATCAGCTGTTTTGCACCATCCACTTTTATTTTAAAGCAAGACTATGTAACTTTTGCTGAACAGCGACCACTGTGGCCACAAGTGGCAATTACAGGATAATGGCACAATGGGGGGGATTTGTGTGTCACAAATAAAGTATAACAGTTGGCAGGCTACGTTTTGGAAAGACATCTCCAAATTATCAGACAAGTATTAAATCACTAATGAAGCTGCTGTACGACCTGAGCATGTCAAATCAAGGAGCTTTATCGTCTCCTCACAGTGCATCTCAGGATAACTGTCTAAACTCCCAGGCTTCAAAACTTATCTGGGAGGAAAAAAAATTCCACCGGTGGGTTTCATGCAGGAAACCTTGCAGACTGTCGGAATAGCTATTTATGGGCACTTGGTCCCTCCAACGTTCATAACAGGCTAAAGTCCGTCTGTCATCACTGAAGAACCTGGTCATTATGATTAACAGTAGTTATCCAACATTCTTTTCAAATTCCTTCCAATTCACCTCGATTTTCAGCCTCATAAATGCTTTACACACTTATTATTTGAACTATGTGCTCTGCTGCATGCTGCAGATTAGACTGCGCGTGTGCAAAGTGGAGATACAGGTGACAGAGCGTATCATGAGTCACAAACCTTTTTAGTGTCCACTGGAAACCCTTCCGTTGTCGTTTCGTGTTGGCGGCGCGTTCGTGTATTTGGTCATGTTGTGTGTTTGTGCAGCACGTTTCTGTATTCGTAGTGTTGTCTAATTGTCGGCCACCATCATAATGCTAGCAAACTGACTTCAGCAATAGCTGTTACACGGCAGTATCTCGCGTTTGCTAACTTTAGCCATGATAAGTTACTGTTCATACAAGCCCACTGAAATGCGGCGTGCTAAAACATTCTGTAATAGCTGAGAGGCCTTGTAGATTCATCACACTGTCTTCTTTAATTACAGTTATTCAGCAATATCCATCTAAAGTTTGTCAGACAGTTTTGAGACAGCATGGGTCAAATATGTCTTTTGAATAAATTGTGTGAACCAATTGTTCCACTAAGCTATCAAGCTTGCTTGACTGACTATTATACGTTGCCAGCTTGCTAGCTTTTTTGCCACCTTCAATAATTCTTCATTGAATCAAATGGTGTGCAGTCCTAAGTAGAGCTGCACAATGAATTGAAATATTATCAAAATGGCAATATGGCCATGTACAGCTGAATTTATTTATTTTTTCAGTGAAAATGAAAATTGGGATGCGAAACACCATCATTCCCACCAATCGCAAATTATATCGCAATCGTGATAGCTGTCAAAATAACAGGTTGTTTTGTTTGTACCTTGCGTTTGAAGTGACATATGGGGCCAAGTTTGGGTGTGTCTTTGTACGTGACCATGTATCTGTGTGTGTGCGTGTGCTATTTCTGTGTGCATCAGGCCACGGTGCTCCCTCTATATAAATGCGGACAGACTTTTGATAACATGCCAGCAAAGCTTTTTAGCCGAGGCTTTTTGTCAGCTCAGGTATACTAAGTGCTCTCTCTCTTCATTACTTTCACTCAGCGCTGCTCTGTCCCCAGCCCCTTCACGCCAGCCCTCACCTCCTTTTCCTCTTTCTCACCCCTATCTCCCCCCCTCCCCACCTTCACCACCCTCCTCCTTTCGGCATTTCTTTTCATGTTGCCCTCTCGCTGTCCTTGTAAGATGATGCTGGTGCCTCTCCACTTGCATGTTTCTCCCCTTTTATCGCCCATCACCCTCTCGGAGACGCTCGTCGCCACCAGACCTCTCTTCATCCCACTTTAACTTGTCTCTCCATTTTTTCCTCAGTTCCCCTTTTGTTCCTCGATTCCCTTTGATTTTTTTTGTGGTTGTTACACTCTCGTTTGTTTCTCCTTTGCTCTTTTATTTCTCCCTCTTTCCTTTCTCCACTTTAGTCATTCACCTTCCGTCCTTTTCTTCCTTCCATGTGCCTGTCTTACCTTTCTTTTTTCCCTTCCCGAACTTCTTCCCATTCCTTATCTACCCTCCTTCCTCCTTTACTCTCTACTATCTATCCATGCTTTATTAACTTCATCTCCCTCATTACTTCCTTCTTTCTATCTTCCATTGCTTCCTACCTCATCCCCCTTCTGTATTTATTCCACCTCTCTTTGAACTCTTTCCCAGCTTCCTTATTTCATCTTGTCTACTTCCATCTCTATACCTTGATTCATCCCATCACATTCCTTTCCTTACTTCCATTATTCTATCTTTTCCTCAGTTCCCCTTGCTTCCTTCTTCCCATCCGTTCTCTCCCCTCCTTCCTTCGTTGCTCTCGTTTATGTGTTCATGCTTCCTTAATTTCACCACATTCCTTCCTCATCGTGTCTTTTCTTCCCTCTGTCTTCTTTGGTTCCTTCCTCATTGGCATTCTTTCCTTATTCCTCCTTTATTTTCACCACCTGTCCTTGCTCCCTTCTGTTCATTGTTTTTATTGTATTCATTCCCTAAACTTTTGTCATCCTTTAATCCCTTCTATCCGTCCTACCTTCCTCCGTCTATCTGTTCCTTTCCTCTGTCCTCCCTTGATTCATCCCATCCTCCTTCTCACTTTCCTTTTACCTTCCATCCTTTTCTTCCTTAATGTGCCTTGCTGATTTACTTTCTAGTATTCTTTCCTTACCCCATTTCCCCCTTGCTCCCTTCTTCCCATCCCTTTTCGTGTCCATGCTCCTTCGCTCTCGTTTCCTTAATTACTTCCCCTGTTCCCTCTTTCCCTTCATCCCCTTTTCTTTCCAATCTTTCCTTGTTTCTTTCTTTCCATTGCCTTTATTTCATACCTTTTTCACCCCATTCCTCTCTCCCATTTTTCTTAACTTTGTCCATCCTTTCCATCCATCCAGACGTCCTTCATCTTTCTCCCCCTCTGTTCTCTTACCTCGCTTCTTTCCTTCTAAATGCCCTTTGCTCTAAATCCTCTTCCCCATGTCCTCCTTGCTTCCTTCTTTTTCCTTCACTCTCTTTTACGTGTTCATGCTTCCTTAATTTCATCACTGTTCTTCCTCATTGTCTTTCCTTCCTAACCCTTTCTTTCCGTACTTGTGCTCTCCTTCTTCTTACCCCCAATTGTCTTTTCTCTTTAGACTTCTTCTTATTTCCTTGATCATTCCTTCCTTTTTTATACCTTCCTTCCTTATGTTCTTACCCCCTCCCTTATTCTCCCTGTAAACAACATACTGGATGCTGGTAAAGACAGTAATACAATTTCAAATAAAATAATATGCCTCTTTTTCCCCACCTTCAAAGTCCTCTGCATTTTTAGCTGTGGTATGCGTTTACTGTATTACATTTGTTCATGAATGTTCTCTAAAT
This sequence comes from Coreoperca whiteheadi, assembly GCA_011952105.1. Classification (NCBI taxonomy): domain Eukaryota; kingdom Metazoa; phylum Chordata; class Actinopteri; order Centrarchiformes; family Sinipercidae; genus Coreoperca; species Coreoperca whiteheadi. The sequence continues at coordinate 13,896,390 of CM022483.1, forward strand.
GTCAGTTTTTATTTTTATTTTTTAACATGTTGCATGTACTGTGTTGTTTCCTTGTGCTCACTCCGTCACTTTCTTCTTTCTTCTTCTCTTTACCACTTTCTCTGTCCACCTTCCTCCATCACTGCCCCACTTGGTCTTCCTCCCTCATTTCGTCTCCTCCTTTTCACCCCCACCTCCCTCCCTCCCTCCCTCCCTCCTTCCCTCTCCAGACTGGCAGGTTGCTACGCTTGCCCTGTTGCTAGGGGGTGGAGCCCTGGTGCTGATGTCATTCCTGGTCGCCCTGGTTGCCGTGTGCATAGGCACGAGACGGCGATTCTACGCACCCGTCGCCTTCATGCTCTTCGCTGCAGGTCAGCGCACAGACACACACACACGCACACACACACACACACACACACACACACACACACACAATAAACTGTGGTCCATACACAATTACACCAGTCCTGGGTCGAAGGCCACACACTCATTATGGGCTAAAATACACACACCTAATGACACACACACAGACACACACACACTTAATTAGCCAATTTAGACAAGGTAACTGGAAGGTTGCAGGGTAATCACATTGAAAACTGACATGCATTTAAATGATAATCCTTACTTACTCATTAAATAGGCACACAGACTGCTCACACACACACACACACCCACACACACACACATTCTTACATTCACACTGACACACACACAATCCCTCTCTTCCTCAAACTCATTTAGTGGAAATCTTATTTTCGTGATTCGGGCCCAGCAGGGTCGGAGTGGAGTGTCACGCCTGTCTGTTTAATTTCCCCAGCTAGCCCAAATCTCAAGTTGGACAACTGTCAAGTTTCCACATTTTCCCCATTCTCACCCCCCGGAATAATTGGAAAATTTCATTTTTTTTTTTAAGCGTCAAATGCTTCATTTTGCAGAGCTGGATGTGTTGCCTGTTGGAAGTTTCCCCTCAATCGTACTGTGCAAACCACAGAAGTGGCTGATATGGCACAGAAGAGGAAATCTTCTTAACTTGAAGGGATGTTGTAGAGATTTACAGAAGCTATGTGATTTCCTGTGAATTGGGAGTCTCCTTATCCTGAGAAATACTTTCAAAGCATGTATGAGAAAGGAAAATGCATAAACGGATTGAAATTCAACATCCTTAAAATGTTTCGATTGACATTTGACTGCTAATTCAAATTCATTTTGCATGCAATAATGATTGAGAAGCTTTTTTTTCTTTAGCCTCTATAGCAAAACAAACGGACAGTGGGAAATTTCCAGCTTGAATACATACACAGGTGCAAAGTTAGAGGAACCACTGGTTCCACAAGTATTTTTCCCCACTGTAAATTCTCCTTTCAGCCTTTTCCTTAAGATATTCTCAATGTCTTTAGCATAGAAGCATAGGAGTCTTCTGGTTAATGTAATGATGCTATAGGTTTATGTAATGGCTGTCGGTTTAAATGATTTCTATTTGGTTTCTGAGAAATCTTGTTCTTTCCATCAGGTTTGGCATGGCAGATGGCTTAAAATACTAAGCCTCAGCTGCCATTACTATACAAAAGAATCCAGTCAGAGGTGCGCATCAGAGCTGCAGCAAATCCAAAATGCTTTGCTGTTGCAATTTGGGAATAAAACACTGTGCTGTTAAAGCCAAATTCATCCAGAATTGACCCAGAATCTTAAAATGAACTGATTAAAAGCAAGTTTATTATTGGGTTTCTAAAGGGATAAACTTCAGCTTCCATTCACCATTAGCAGCACACGCAACATCATTTTACAGACTTTAACAACTTAACAGCAGCTAAACATCCTATATTTGCGATTCTCCAGTGGTTTAACTGCACACCTTGGTGCAGCGATGTAGAAGTGTAGGATTTGCCAGTGCACCGTGACATCACTCTTGGGTGTGGTTACAGGTGCAATTGAGCACACTTCTGACCAGACTTGGAAACTTTCAACCAGGGGCAGCAGAAAAACATTGTTTTTTGATGATTTACTGTTCTGTTTATTAGCCAATTTGCTGTTTTAAGGGAAAGTAAAATACAAAAGACTCTGCTCCAAGAATCTAAACTCTAATCGAAGAGTTTAGCCAGAAAGTCAGCCTGCAGTGTGTCGCTGCTAACCTGCAGATCTCTTGCTACCTGGGTACTCTTTACATATGTCTCTTGGCTGTTTACAATGTAGCGTTTCCGTTTTTTATTAAAATCTGCGTTTTATCTGATTACAATGCAAGAAATCATGGATCATAAGAAAGCAGCTAATGTTGGTTGTACACAGCACTTTCACATCTTGACCGTTATCTGACAAAATTTAAACCTACCATACAGTATATCGAATTACAAAGTGTCCAACTCTAGTGCCCTCCTAGTGGTATCATTATTTAGATTCTGTGGCAGACAGCAATGCTCTAATGCTAATTTCTAATGGAATTGCCTCGTTTTTCATCAGAATAATTTGAATAACGATCACTTAAAAATTTGACACATTCTCGTTTTGAAATTTTAGCAATACAAATGGCTTTGGAATATTTAACAATGCAAGTGACTTGAAAAGATTAGCCATGCAAATGCAAGTGAGTAGGGCTGAAAACTGTCTGAAAAAATATTTATAATCATGTTTTCTTGTGAGGCTGATTCCTACCACAAAGAAGGTGGAACAGGTTGTTTGAACTGGATTATGCTGTTTGTCATTTTCAGCCCCATCATTTGGAACCCGACCAAAATGTGCCCATACACTCATTACACTCTACAGAAACATATCACTTTGCAAAAAGTCCAAATGCATTGCTTCAATAATAATCAATACTTCAAGCAAAAATAATTATATAATATATCATTTTAGTGCTTGGAAAACAGTAATCTATGAATACTTAACATACATACAAAGAAACAAAAAGACATTTGCTGTCAAAATGTACTTGTTTTCCCCATGATTGGACACAAACAACCTCTTAACAACGATATCTTAAAGGCCGAGCACAGAGGCAAAGTGTTTTTCGGGGATTATAAAGGGACCCTCAGTGAATGATAGATCACATACACACTTCCTAACAACCAACAACCTCTTTAAGGCTTGTTTTTCACACCATCTGTGTTAATATTTGCGTGTTTTGGGATATTATGTATTCTGTGTTGTTGTTTTTTTCTTCACACAGGAAAGTGCCTGAGCTTGTTTATGTTCCCACAAGATGAATTCCCTTTGAAGAAATAACGATTGATGTGTTCGCCTTTGTTCCACTGCCATCCATCTCTCTCCCCCTTCCCCTATCTCCCTCATCCCTCTATCCCCCCCTAAACTTGGCCCGTTTTCTTTGACCCTTTAGTCCAACTCTGATCATTCCTCCAGTTCTTCTGTCCACCCTCAATTCTCTTGCCTGATCATGTTGGATTTGTTTTGTTTTTTTACAATGTGCTAAATGAACTAAACAGAGCTAAATGACATCCCCTCTGGGCATACGACTCTCTTCTCGACCTAGTCAATGCTAATTTCTGCTACTTTTCTAGTATTTCGAAACCGTAAAAAATGGAAAAGAAAAACGTGTATGTGACCAAATTCCATAAACCCAAACTCATTCAACTTTACAGCACACTCATTTTACATCAGTGGAAGTTTGTCCAGAGTGTACTTTTGATTCAATAATCAATAATTTGTATAAAAATATAATATTGACTCCTACTGTGTAATATAACATTTCAAAGCTTTGAGTACAAAAATCTTTCTTCCATGTTGACTCACATATTTGTACTATTGTACAGCTACTGTTTTAGAATTTATAAATTACACAGTACATAAATATTTTTAACATTTACAACCCTTCTGCCTCTTCCAGCTGGCACCCATGCTGCTATCCTGTTGTAATAGGTTTACTAAATATAGATGCTGACTGCAGTGTATTTAAAATATTTTTTTTATTTCTTCTAACCTTCCTTCCTCATCATCTACTTCATTTTCTGCATGATCTATACATTCTATAGTGACTTTATATATTTACACACATACATATATATATATACATTTTAACTATTTAGAAACAAAACCAAGCATGTGTAGTCAACACAAAGTACAGCTGAGGCTGATAGAAATGTTTTGCAGGTATGTGGTCATAAACCAAATTAAAGAACATCTGAAATTTTGACCTGATGATGGCGCTATAGATGAAAGATGATCACCAAATCATCACAATTCCTCCTGAGGGGGACATGAATGTCTATTCCAAATTTGACGGCAATCCATCCAACAACTGTTGAGACATCAAACTCATAAACTACAAATGTTAACTTTAATATGGCGCCAGATGAAAAGTCAGGTGATCACCAAAGTCCCTTCATCCTCTGGGGGACCACAGATGTCTGTATTAAATATGAAGGCAATAGTTTTTGAGAAATTTCAGCAAAAATAAAAATAGTTTTTGGAGGGGAATTTGTATGTGGCATTTCCAAAACATTTTTAACTACACACAAGATGATCGAAATCTCTCAGCTCTGGCCAGCTAACGTGACACAAGGGATTCCAGGGAGAAATGGCAGCTAAAGCAGTGATAATGCTACTAGCTGCCATTTATGTAGTACTACTGCTATACAAAGTCAACTCTACAGATAGTGAGAAACTACCTGTGTCCCAAACCATCAACAGGCAGCTCCCAAAGTCGCTAAAAGTGGCCAGATGATTTTCTATGCTCATTTGCATGTTGATGACGTCATCTTGCATTGATTTGCATAAAGGTTAGTGCAGTTAGGGAGAGATCACGTTAATTAAAGACATAATAAAATGTTGACAGAGAAATCTTTGGCCAAATATTCACAATGTCACTACGGGGACATCGTGTATTTGAAGTAGAAAAAACAAATAAATACATCTACAAAGGGAGGGAGGAGGGAGAAGATCGAACAAACAATTGAAATATGTACAAGATCAAACAAACTACTTACATATTTACAACCTGTAGAAACTTCTTTATCCAGAGAGAAAGACTGAAAGAGAAGCACAAACTATTTTCATATACAAGCTATAACGTTCTTATGTGGAGAGAAAGAGTGAAGCTGCCCAACGCGCCGTGCACTGACTGCCTGCGCAACAGGAGAGGAAGACAGACACTGTTGGCAGCATGCATGAGAATTAATTACAATTTGATATATTCGATTATATTTCTTGTCTTTTCCCTGATGATCTGAATACGTCGCTAAATTTGTCGCTAGTCGCTTTTTAGAAATAAAGTTGCTAAGAGGGTCTGAAAAGTCGCTAAATCTAGTGACAAAGTCGCCAAGTTGGCAACACTGCTTCCTGTAGCTTTTGTTTTAAAAAAAGAAACTCTGCCTTGTACTTACCGTCTGCATGTGTTCTCCAGTTGTCCTCCAGGCCTGCAGCTTGGTCCTCTACCCCATTAAGTTCATCGAGAGCATCAACCTGAGGATCTACCACGAGTTCAACTGGGGCTATGGTCTGGCCTGGGGGGGAACCATATTCTCCTTTGGTGGGGGAATCCTCTACTGCCTCAACCCCAAGAACTACGAAGAGTATTATTAGCTCTGATTTCAGCCGAGAACTGCACAGTACAGGTAACAGTATAGGTGTTCAGCGAGGAGGGGGTTTGGGGATATTTTCCTTTAACGGCTCAATACCAAAGAACTGTAAGGAATACTATACACCGTATTTGGTATTTGAGCCAATAACGGTATCGCCACAAGCTCCCCCCCAAGGGGAATTCAGGGGGTGAAGCTGGCGGTCGGGGGATTTCTTTTCTTGCCTTAGTCAACAGAAATGTGGGCGCTGAAGCTGGTTAGTTTTTTGAATTTACAGCCCCACCGCTACCAGGTTGGTCCTGGGGAGGGCTCAGGGGGTGGGAGGGAGTCTTACTAGTTTATTCCTAGGACTTGTGACACACTTTGGAGAACTGACAGCCCTGCAGTAACAGAGGATGGAGGTTTACAGTGATGATGCCACCTCTGTTTTTTCTTCCATGTAAACTAAACTGCAAGAACTACTCTTATTATTTCATTAGTAACAACCCAGCCTTTTGACTCTGTAACTTCGGAAACAGGATGTCAGACTGGGAGGCTTTTACCACACGTTTACGCACGCATGCACATGCCTAAAGGCACGTGTATCTTCACCTGTAAACATCAAATCCTCGGGCTGGACATCTTGAAAAATCTTCTGCCCGGGCTCTCCTGCTCCATCAGTGCATCATCAGCAGTGCTTAGTTAGGAGTTGTGGCATTTTGAGTCCTCTGCAGCTCTTAAACTTTCACAAGGACATGGAAGAGGATCAGACACTACAGTTGCGCTTCATAACTTTTCATAAGATAGATAGATTCCTCTTGGGGGCAAGTAAGAGGGGGGAATAAAATAAAGACACCCGCTCAATATTCTGATATCGACCTACTTGTCTGTTCCCGCGGCAACCACAGGGTGTGCACATGCAGCTGTCATGATTGATTAGCCATGGTTGGAGGTGTAAGGCAGGACTGCGCTCAACTGCCTCCAAGGGTCTGCTAAATTTCAATTCCCTATTGAGCTGAGTTTCTCTGCACTGTGACGGAGCATCCATCCTCTTGTGGTCCAGCTCTGGATCCTGTTTGTGGATGGGAGTGTCTGCAATACACACACCACAGACAGATAAGGTCTCTAAGTGGGCATGTTTACATGCACATCAGTTCAAGTTAGGATCCGCATTCTGTGAGTGTAATAATATGATTATGCACTCAGCTGATGTAAGTACAATCCCAGAAACATATGGGGAACTGTGATTTTACTTTGTCTCATTTCATGAACTTAAGTTGTACCCAGTTCAGGTGGGGAAGTGTGGTCTTTGGCTTTTTAGTCCAGATGGTGGTAGCTGGAGGTTAGAGTGGTATCCAAAATCACTCCCTATTTGCTACTTACTGCAGTCCACTATACTCAAGGGTTTAGGTTTCGTTTCAGAAGAGTGTGTGTGTGTAACTTAATTCTTAAAAAACATTTATCAATTTATTTAGTAGTATCTTCCTCTCAGGCTGTGGATAGCCCTAACAAACTCCATCAAATCACAGCAGCCAAGTTTTGCTAGGAATTATGTCCATGTTGGCCGATCCTGCACCTCACAAATTACGTTTAATGCCAAGAGTCAGTGCCAGCACAGAAAAAAGTGTGCCACTAAATGTAAAGTAGAGAGTAAGAATGTGGATGGCCGTCTAGTGTGTCTGACCTTCATGCAAGAGAGCAGAGTTTGCAACCGGTCACACATCTTCGCTATTACAATCGTAATACAAAGAGTGTCTCAGTTGCCTAACCCTAACCATTTCTTAATCTTAGTTTATTTGCCATAACCATGATCTTTGCCTAACTTTAATCATTTTCCATGGGTAAATATTGTAGAAAGCGAGCATTTAAAAAACATTGGCATTGGACGTAAAATAACAAAAAACAAAACAAAAAAAACATGTATGTCTACGTGTGGAGGTCATGAAGACAGTTTTGGAGGAATTACACTTTCTGAAAATTGTTTGAAGGTTTGCAGCTTAGATAATTATATGTGTCATCTTCGTAAAAGTGGAAACTGCTATTATGTCTACATATAAGATGCCCTGAAGGAAGAAGGTAAATGGGAAAAAAAAAGGACTGGAGTCCAAGCATCGATTTCTGAGGCACTCCACAGTGTGTACCTGTTTTGTACCTAGAGTCAGCAAAACCTAAACCAGTGCAGTGCTACTATTATGCACAAAATCCACAATACTTGAAAAGTGTATATATTAATGTACAAATACTAGGATACAGGGTAGTATGCTGTTGAGTGTTTCTTTTGGTGGAAATAGTGGAAATAACGGAGTGATTTTGGACGTAGTCTAAATGTTTTTAGAAATTTGGAATTTGCATTACATGCATATGCATTGTAAAAGCCGAAATCACTATATAATCTAAAAAAGTACTTAACTCATAATAACAGGATTACTGTCAAGGACACAATCAGTCAATTGCCTGTACTCCCAGTATGAGGAGTCGATTCATTATAGTGTGCATGTAAACATAGCCACTGAAGCTGACTATTTATAAACCGGATCAGTGTATCTACCGATAAGTTCAGGCCACATTTCATTCACAGCAAACTGCTGTTTCCTTGTCTACAGTAAATGTCAGGGATGAGCCCTGCACCCAGTGTGTGTAGATTTTGGTGGAAAACAAGCTGGCCATACATATGTTGGCACAGGAAAGGCAAATGTCCATATCATCCAGTGTCAGATGTCAGTATTAATGGATGCTGGGACACATATACTGTAGACAAAAAGTAGGATTGTATCTCACATCAAAGCATCACCACCTTACAGAAAAGATTATCCGATAATCACTGCTTTCGTGTCCCAACAGGCTGATTTGAATTGAAACAGTATTTATCTCATTTCCACAGTTTCCCCTGCCCTCAGAGTTTGGCTCTAATCGTCAGTTGTTTGGGTGGTAGCCATGGATCCAGTGCGATTTCTGGGTGTAAAGATGGATGGAGAAGATCTGATTTTAAATTATGTGATAAAGCAGGTGATAAAGCTGTTTTTTGCTTTCATTGCGCTAAAACCTATTTATGTTTTCTCTCAGCTGATGTGTAAACTCAACTTCCCCTGTGTGCTGAAATACTTTATCAACCATGTGACCTCCAGTATCCCTTCAAAAGTAATTTTGTAATTCCAAAAGTGCACAGAGAGTCGAATGTAGAATAAGAAGTCTCTGGCTGACATTTTGGAGATAAAAGCAGTGTCCTGTTTGTACTCTCTATTGTCACATATTTACCGCGGAGCTGTCAAGCAACGATCACCCAAAGATAGGTTTCGGGCTGCCTCCCTCGCCACCGTAACAAATGTAGAACGGTGCAGCCGCCACATGAATCATGCAGCTGACACAAGTCAATTTATTTTATATAAACTGACACGATGATGTTTACCACGGACTAAATCCTTTCCTTTGTTGGTGCTGAGGAAAAGTTGTATTTGTTTTTGGCAGTTCTGCCTGTCACTACAACAGCAGTGCTTCAAAGAAATCAGCTCATTCGAGTTTATTAGTGACTGAGATCGGATGCGACTGGAAGAAATTCTCCGTCAAGCTTTAGGTTACAGCCTGCTTATTACAGTATAAACATGTAGTATACAGGGTATCAATAAAATACTTACTGGGTACCTATTACAGGATAAATATGCAAGTACAAGGGAAGAAGAAAGGAATTTAGAGAATCAGGGGTAACAACGTTTTGCTGTGTGTAATAAGGCAGGAAAAAACGGAGTAACAGTACTGATATTGAAGTTTGGTATGTTATCATTTATTTTGATATATTTACAAAGAAATTGCAAAAACATTCTAAAGTAAAGTTTTTTAATCCAGGTTACTTACTCTTAGTAAAGGAATAGTTTGAAATTTTAGGTAATAGGCTTATTTATTTGCCTAGAGTTAGATGAGTAGATCGATAGTGATATCGAGATATCTGTCCAAATTACATTATTATATCTTGATTGTTTAATCCATACAGCCAGACTAGCTGTTTTCCCCTGTTTCTAGTCTTCATGCTAATCTAAAATAAGCTAACAGCTGCTGGCTGTAGTTTAATATTTAGCGCACAGACATGACAGTGGTATCGATCTTCTCATCTAACTCTGGGAAAGAAAGCAAAATAGAGCATTTCCCAAAATGTCCAACTACTATTTTCATATGGTACAAATTATTGTTGCTGGGGAACAAAACATTAGGCTAAGCCTAAGAAAATGGGTGTACCAATATAGCTACGTATAAAAGAGTCACTGTATGTGTATGTTTTCAAAATGATGAATTACTGGAGAACAGTCACGTAGTTTTGAGATCCAACGTAAGCTGTATCTGACAATGAAAAGTGATGTTAGAGAAGAGAACAGCTTTTATGTTTGTCATATCATCAGATCATAAACAGTTATGGAGCCTAATACATATAGTTTCACTCACAACCAAACTTAAAACACACAAACAGCATAAAGAAGAGTGTAACGAACTGTTATATTATGTATTAAAGTTTATAGTTATGTTTTTGTCTTTTTTTAACTACTAAGTAAAAGTGTCAGACGTACTGTAGTTTGGCTCCTTTTCATGACAGCTAGCCATTGGAAAAGAGCACAGACTAAGCCTGTTGGTCACCTGTATGTGCCCTGTAATTATTCAATATTTTTACATTGACAATGAACCACATGACTGTATGTGTAATGTGACAGGTGTCCCTTGACAAACCTTCAGATATTTATCACCTGATTCTGCAGTTTCCCTTCAGCTATATGGAATGGTTTGGTGTCTTTCACAGCTCATTGTTTTGGTTCACTCTCACCATGGTCGTCAGGTTCGCTTCCAGTAGCTGCAGGCGGCTGCTTTCAGTGTAAAAACTCTGATAAACCCACTGTACTCTACCTGCTCAATGCCAAACAGCAGGCGGACACAGCTAAGAGTCCCTAAATGGCTAAAAATACTACAGTATTGCAGTTTTAAAATGCACTAAGTAATTAAAAAGTGCTTTCAGTATATATTGTTTTCAAGGTAACACCTAAACACAAATTTGTTATCCCCCTTAATGGTTCAACTTACTGGTTCACTGGTACCCTATATGTTGAAAGTATTTACACTGTAATTTGTGGGCTGTAATGTAAAGCGTTACTAAAGTATAAACGTGTAGGCAGGACAGGATGAGGTGGAGACTAAAGCCACTGAATCTCACTTTACTTGCCTTTTTAGGCTGACATAAACCTCATATTGTAAATTCACTGTGTATATTCTAGTAAGCAGTATTGAACTGATGGATGTTATATGAAAGTACAGTCTTCTGAGGGGCATACTTTAATGCTTTTATGTGGATTTTCTTTACATATAGTGACTGGATGACACAGTTAGCCATCTTTTTATTTAGCACTGAGGAAGAAACAGAAACAGTGCTCACTGTTGCAGCCATTATTCCATTAGTCATACTGGCTATATGGGTCAGCGGGTGCTTTACAGCATGCGACCCTGCTCCTCACTATTTTATCAGTTTGAAAGATGCCACAGCTTCACCGTGTTCAGTGGTGAGGCTCCAGTTAATCAGTGTTTAGCTTTGTTGGGTCACCAGATTTTCTGTCAGGTCATGACGAAGCACTATGTGTCACCTGACTCGGCAGGTTGTTACTCCATGCGGGCAGAGTGAAACCGAAGTCCTGACACAATAAGGAAGTGCTCGTAAGAGAGATCATCACCACCAGTATGATAATTGATATGGCCGCTACTGTATTTAATACTGTATTATCACAGCTTAGTGAGGATGTTTTTGCTACCTAGAAACTTCTATGTGCTTTGGTGGTGTAGAGGAGCCTTAGGCGCTAACACTGTAACAGACCTGGGTTAAAGAATACAAGAATAACTTCGAATATCCCCATATACTGCATATTAATACAGAATATATAACAATTTAATACTTTCAAAATCATAAAAAAACATTGTTGGGGCGCATTGATAGCTCACCTGGTAGAGCACACGCCCATTTACACGGCCTTACTGCAGCGACCTGGGTTCAAATCCAACCTGCAACCCTTTGCTACATGTCACCCCCCTTGTCAGTCAGTCAGTCATTTTCAACTGCTTGTTCCCGTTAGGGGTCGCGGGTGACTGGAGCCTATCCCAGTGGCTTTGGGCCTTAGGCGGGGTACACCCTGGACAGTGGCCAACTCTTCGCAGGGCTGACACATAGACAGACAACCATTCACGCTATCCCCCTTGTCTCTATCGAAATAAAGGCAAAAAAGTCATCTTAAACACAAAACATTGTTTTGTGCAGAATAATTGTCAGCAGCAACTATGAAACTGATACACACTGAAACTGAAAATGCTGTTGATTTACAGTGGTAGTCTGGTATCACAGAACCCTTATTCTTAATTTACCTTCCAAACACATAAATACTCTCTAAAGGAGATAAGTCCCCTGCCAGATAGTTTCAGATCAAAGACATACTGCTTCATTTCGTCAGGTAGTTTAACATTGTGCAGCTGCTGTTAATAGCGCATCTTTTATCCGAGACTCAGTGACATTACTACATTTTCAAATTTGTAGTGGAGAAAACAAACATGCCCTACCTTCTCATGGCTGCTGCCTTCAGGAACGAGCAGCTGCAGTTAACGCCGTGGCGTCTTGATTCTTTAATTGGGAGCTGAAATCAGTGTCACGTCAGTTGTAATTATGAGCTTCTGATTCTAAATGACAATGCAAATATGTTTGCGCCAGTTTCAAAAATGACCTACATGCTTAGATTTTTAATGAAGCACTTCAGTGTGGTTCTGGGTAAATAAGATTATTTGTGTTAGGGCCCTTACTGTAATTTCTACAGGGAACTACATGAGCTTGGGGACATGCTACAAAAACACAACTGCTCTTTAATAGGTTATACTTATACTGATTTGTGGAACCAGGTTGTCTGACCCGTGTTGGTTCCTTGTATGTTTCAGCCCAGGTCTGACTCGTAGTTATTAGCATTTATTTGGTTATAACTTTACTGATGAAACGTAGAGGCTATCAAACAGAGACAGCTCTGTTTTATGCATCATCTCCCAGTAGACTAGAGAGAAACTCTGTCTAATGATGTGCATAGGGATTTAGGAGGTGTGTATGTTCAGTATGTGTGTATGTGTGTGCATGGAAGCAGAAGAGTGTAAGTGTGTCTGACAGAGAAAGAAAGAGCGCGGGTGTGCATGTGTGTTGGCATGTTTTGGATGCCATTGTAGACATGTCAGTAATCAGCATTTATCTCTTTGTACGTTGGCACATTAAAGCACTGAACAGAATGTCACCGTCTCACTTGGTCTCATTTTGTTGTCACGTCTTCTTTATTTAGTCATTGTTATTCGGTTCCGAAATGATTACAGTCATGCTTATTTCACTTTTAGTATTATCTTACAGAAGCAGAGATGTTGTTCGCTAAATTCGGCACAATATATCCTACAATAATGCCCTGTGGTTTTCAGGTATGCTAGGTAAACTTGTCAGATAGTGCGGGAGCATCCTGAAAAGAGAAAGCTACCACTAAAGTAAAATTAATCAAGTGCACCCAGGAGACTAACCAAGACTTAAATATCTATATCTAGGTCATTTTGAGGTGTAAATGCTGTATGTATGCCTTTAGCTGCGATGTAAATTTTCATGCTGATGATAATATCTTGTATGCCATCAGCTGTACAGCAAACCAGGCTTTCCCAGGTTATGTCTGTGTTTGACGACCTCCATATAATTATTTAAAGTATTGTTCTAAATTCCAACAGGCAAAATGTATGCATTTCACAACAATGAAAATCCAATTGATATAGTAAAGCTTTATACATACTTTAGTTTACAGTAGGTAGCAGATTGTCCTACAAAACGTCTACAAAAATTGTCCATCCACTACTGTTACGTGAATATTAGGAGTGGAGCGCATCAAAATAAAGAGCTGGTGGCACTAATTCTGCAGTCAAGTGCTATTAAACATTTGCACAAAAAGAGGGAGCAACGAGTTGACATAATTACAAGAGAACCAGTCAAACCTTTTCCACCTCAGCCAAGTGTAAAAACATTTTTTGCGATAATCCGTATTTGTTTCCGAGTTTCTGCCGTTTTTCGCGCCGTTTTTTTTTATTTTGATTTACGCGCAAATTGAAAATGTGCACACAAACAGGTGGATGGAAACGCACTTTGTGATGTCATGGCGTACGGACAAGCCCTCGTGTGCACCTGGACATCAGTGCAGCAAGGTGAAAAGTTAAGCCACTGGAGGTCAGCCAGAACAAGATTTCCAGGGGGTAAGTTACTCATCAGCATCTTCAGTTGAGTCCAAAGGGAACAGCCACAACACCAGATCACAGGATAAGTTAGATTTAGAAGTGGCCTGAACTAGCCCAGACTGGCTTCCAGTTTATAAAACAAACTGAAGTTAGAGGGACTTTAAAGTTTTGCTTACTGATGTTGTTAGTAATATTTGTCAGTGTATGTATGTTTGTTTTTAGGTCTTTCTTTTAAAATGTATCTCAATGAGACTTCCTTATTGTTCTCAGTGATAGTTCTTGCCCTGAATACTGTGGTATTTGGTCTCTAGCAAAAAAACATATCAACATAATTTCAACATCTGGACCCACAGAGGCCTGGATTTTTGTTATTTCTGGCAACTTGTGATTGACGAAAGGAGCCCAAGACGTGTTGTGCGAAGTAAAGTGGTTTATGATGGCTGCTGTGACAGGCACACCTCAACTTCCAGGAACATCAAGATCTCTGCAAGAGGGAAGATCTCATAAAGTTACGTAAAGGGTTGGTTTTAAGCCTTTTTCCAGGAATCTGTAATGTCCTAGTGGGACATGTATTTCTCTTTTCACCTGCCGATGACATTTTGAAACAAGTGTGTTTTGTGACTGCTGATTGTCTTAAAAATCCCAAATTACACTTCTTCACCTGTGCTCATTGCTCATTCGTAAGACAAAAAGCAGATACAGCACAGTTATTGAGTAGAGTAAGACCTACTCTTATGGTATAGCTGGTGAAACTCTGGCGGTGAAATGATTTCTCTCCCACCCCTACTGCTGCCAAAAACCTCCAAGAGCGTCGGAGGTCGGTAAAGGAGCAGCACGCCTTGTCAGCCTGGATGAGCTCTCATCAGCACAGTAAGTACACCTGCCAGTAACGCCTGCCACACTCAACATCTGTGTCATTTAGCCTCCAATGAATACACACAATCATGTCTGAATGTAACATATGTATAATACTACACTGGATCATTCCTACTTCTTATGCTCCATTTAGTTTTTAAGAATTAACTGCCACTCCTTCCTTGTTTACTCAGCCCTGGGGAGACGTCTTCAGAAAAACTCTTTTTAAGACTCACTGGCCCAGTTTACAGTAGAGTCACACTGTACGCCAAAACCTGTACTTATACTGGCCCCTGCTGTCCAGACTCTGCCACGACTACCTACCATATTGATTCTCAGCAGGTTTTCCGTGTGTAGTCTGTTCACAGTACAGAAATGACTAACTTAATTATACTCAAAAATGTCAGTATACAGACTAAAACGTATGCAGACACACATACAAATGGAAACGGTCAAAGCTGTAAAACGCTTACACAAGTTGCAAATAGGTCAGAAAACAGCCATAAAAAAATCTAGGGAAACAAAAAATAACTTATAAATCTTAAGAAAGACATTTTTACTATTAAAAATTGCAGCGTTACAGCGATGCCATATGTAAAAAATAAATCAGTAACATTTTTGTTGACCATATGACTGTATTGTAAGACCCCCTAGCAATGTAAATTATGTTGTCATGTCTTCAAATTTGACTTTCTATGTTCTTTTGACTGTCGAAGAACTAGCATGCCTCTGTGTCGGTACGTTCATTATACAAATGGAAATGTCTGTAGATTTCTATAATTGAAAAAAACAGACTTATATTTTGATTGACGTCAAAGACATGTTTATTTGCATATAGTACATAGTGTATACAGTTATGTAGCATGGAATTGGGACACAGCAAGACTTATCTGAAAGGGAGTTTTGGGAGGAAAACTGGGCCTGCTTCTGTTTCATACTCATAAGATGGGAAAAAAGTGAACGAGTGTGAAAAAATTACACATGCTCTGCTTCTAGCCTTGAAAGCTCTGTTTCCCACTCATACTCCGTCCAATGGCGTCCACTGAGGATAACAATGTGTGCGTGGATTTGTCTCTCTCAGTGGCAAGAAATGGCCACATGCTTGGCCCTGCTGTGAATCTTTGTCGGATAGTGTTGTGGCACTCCTAACTTTCAAGAATTCAACCTTCAATAGCCTACTTTAAAGCCATTTCAGTGTAGTTGATAGGAATCTTTTTGGGTGAGCTGACATAGAAAAACATGACATTACAACGTCAGGAGATAACATAAGTAGGTTACACTTTATTTGGATAGTCCGCCTACAGAAAGTGTATAGAGTATTTGTAACATTTCAACAGCTTATTAGTTGACATTCAACAATTCAGCTGACAAATAAAACTGTTTGCTAGGTTTGGTTATGGTATGTTCATGAATTGTCACATGATACTCTATTAATAATCTGCTAAACATCTACAGACAAATCGATACAGTTGAAATGTTGCGAATACTCTATAAACTGTAATCTGTAGGCAGACTATCCAAATAAAGTGTTATCCATAGGTACACTGAGACCTGAAAAAAACATGACATAGAAAATAAAACTTTTACATATTAAAAAATATTTTAAAAAAATGCATTAAATAGGCTTTTCTATATGGATGCACCACACCAGCAGCACAAGCCAACTGTGTCGGACTTGCTTAGAAAGATGATTAATGTCAGAGACACCAGCCGTAAAAACATGGTTAAATACGATGAATTTTCATATGCTTATATATCTTATATATCTGGTGCTGACAGTACTTTTAATCCAGGACTACACTCCCAAATCCAAATATGTCTATTTGAACTTCTCTTATTGGAGACAGAGGAAAAATACAGGCCTACTTTATTTGTTCAAGTGCAGGCCTCCATTGTGGCATAGTGAATATTTACCACCTAATTTTCTACATACTGGGGTTTAATGAAGTGAGAAGAAAAGAAAACGTATGCATGTAAAGAGTAACTTATTATGCCCCCCCTGAACATCTTGTTTTTCCTGACCTCCTGTGGCTTAACTTGTGCACTCCAGGACACCGTATAATGTCACTGTTGGATGCGGTTACAGGTTCAACGCACGTGACACCTGTCACCAGTGGCCAGTGTCAAAACGGTGATTTCGCCATGATTACGACTAATCTTTGGTTTTATTTGTTTTTAACAGCAGGTCCGAAAAACAATGAGAAAATAAAGCCAATGTCAACAAAACAAAAGCGTTGCGGTGAGCAGACCACCCCCCCCAAAGAACACACACACACACACACACACACACACGCATACAAATTCACACACTGAGGTTTCTGTTTTTGGAACAGCTCATTCACTTGCGGCACCCCCGCTGGCTTTCTGTACTTGTGAGTAGCTGTGGCCCCGACCCATCATATCATCGTATCATAATATCTAATAATAGCAAGTCTCCGATTCAGAAATGCGCCGCGCGTCGTGCGTTATGGCGCCATTACAGCCAGTAAAGAGGAGTCCAAAGTGGAAAGGCTATATCCGTTTATCAACAGATCTAATATTAGTAAGTCTGTAACCGCGCTGCCATGTAACCTGAAAGGGCAGTGCGCTGTCCCACCGGAGAGGAACAGCAAAGAGACCTGTGTGCCTCTGACATTATTTTACATGTGAGGTTCTTTTGCAGTGACCTTCCATCTTTACTTTCTCCCTCGGAGATAAATACTGTACAGGGATTAAGTGGTGTTTTGATTCGAACATTCAAAGACAACTCTTCTTCTCTCCAATTTGGAACAAAGAAACAAACAAACCAATCAGTCCAACACGCAGTAGCCTAAATAAGATTTCTTTTTGTGGACTTACTTCCTACATGCGGCTCTTGAGTATCAGGGCTATCAGTCATTTCCCCCAATCTTTTTCTATATTAGAATCAAGTTTAGAACCCGTGTGGCTAAAAACTCTGTAACCCAAATCCATGAACATCAAAGTAAGCAGTAACCTACTAAACTCATTTGGGTTCATCAGATTGAGGTTATGGGGGAAATCGTGATTCTTAAATACACATTTTGTTCACATTGGCTGTGGCCTGTCACGTGACCACCGCCCACGGGAGGTCGTAGTCGACTCCATAATTGACTCACCTTAATATTTTGCGGCTACAACATCGTCCCCGTGCGGAAATAAGCGTCCACTGATGCGTCCGCCGGGTGTCGGGTTTTACGCATGGCGTCCGCCAAACGGGACGGGGGCCCGCGGAGAGCCACCTCCGAGCATCCTACTATTTAGAGGTGGGAATGCTCCGAGAACCCACCCCACCCCCTGCACACCTGCTCCGCTCCGTCCGTCCCTGTCTGACAGCCCGGCCGGTCCTCCTCCTCCTGCCTTCGTCCTCCCTGTCTTCACCGGAGCTCGGTTCTTGTGTCCTCATCGTGCGCTCTACCTTTGGCCATTACTTCTGGATTTGCACTTTGGGTCCCTTCCCCTCCCCCTGGTGGATTTAACCTGTCCGTTTAGTCAGCCCCCCACCCCTCACAGCCTAAAACTTTTACACCCGGTGCCCTGTTATCGATGGCGGAGGGTGTGCGCCCCGAGGACTACTGCGACGAGCCGCAGGAGGACGAGTTTGGGGAAATCATCAAGTGTCGCTCCGGTAGGAGATCAAAGCTTCCCTAGTGGTGTGTGTGTCTGTCTCTGTGTGTGTGTGAAGCCAGGAGTGTGTGTGTTATCGATCTGCGCTGGCGAGAATGGCCATATGCTTGTTTATGTAATATTAGAGACCCCTCTGCCCACTGACAACAACTCAGAAATAGCCTAATCCCTAACTGACCAGTCTCACCGAAATATGAATTTTTATGAATGTTTTCTCTTCTGTTCCCTCTTTGAGCACAACACCTTCTAAAGGCTCCATCGAGACTGTTGACTGGTGTAGATGAAGTGGAGGAACTGGTTAAAGTGAGAGTGGTACTCTTGGGTATGTGACAGATGTGGTTATGATAAAGTGTGATTACACACACTGAAGGGGGATGAGAGTGTCATTGCACTTGTTACATTTCTTTTTACATTTCTTCTGTTACATGTTTGATCTGACAGAGAACACCGCTGCGTCTGTTTCTGTCATTCCACATTGTTTTATCCTCGTTTGATATACTTACAACAAAAAAATGTATTTGGAGATTATGAGCAATCAAGACAAATAGCTGAATGCTTTCACCTTTGTCATCTGTGCTTTAGACAGTACAGTGCTGCTGTTTGCCCGATAGACCTCAGGGCTTTTCAAGACAGGTTCATTCACTGTCAGGCTCAAGTCAAACCTCAAAGTCGCAAGTAAAGTTTGAGGATCTTTAGCTAGATGAGAATAAAATAACCCTGACGACATCACTATGACACATCCAGAGTTATTTTCTCAGATTTGACCATGCTCCTCCACAGCCACAGAAGACGTTATGTGTTATGTAACGGTTTTCACAACCGGAGTAGTACCCTTCATGACAAGTGAACTTTATGTGCAAAATTGGCCGAGCGCCCCTTTAAGGATTTTAACACACTCCAACACAACATAATGCAACCAGCATGTCATTGAGAAACATAATAGTAATCTTTATTTGTAGAGCAACATAAACTGAACAAAAAAATCCTAATGTGCAACCTCAAACCAGGAGAGCCCAGAGAATGAAAGTACTGCAACGTGTGCCAGTAGGGGAAGAAGTACTCAGATCTTTTAAGTACCAAAACAACAATGAAAAAATACTCCATTACAGGTAAAAGTCTGGCATCCTAAACATGTACTTTTACTTTTTAAAGTACCTTTTGCTTGATAATGCATCTTTAATTTTGAATGTAACAACTGAGCATAATACTCAAGAAAAGTGCCTCAAATTTGTACTAAAGTAGATTACCTAAGTAAATGTACTTAGTTACTTTCCACCACTGCCTTTTTCATCAAAGAACATGAAGGGATCCAATGTAAAACACTGTAGCAGCTGCCACTCCCGTTGATGTGATGATCTTGTTTTCTAAAGCCATTTATGTCGTCCCCCCCCCCACCGTGCCCGTGGACCAACACTCTGAGGTGAGTTAGTTCAGCCCAGGCCTTGGCTCGCTGCATGTACAGTCAACAGTGCAGTCCTTTGCCGTACTAAACTGGGACTAAATTGTTTCCAGGCTAACTTGCGACCTAGCCCGGCCCAGGGCTAAAAATGTTCCCGGGTAAAAGTGTTTGTGCGACGTGTTACCATGACACTGACTCCCTTGCAGTGTGCGGGGATGAGTTAGAGGCCGCAGAGGTTTTCTTTCCTGGTATAGCGCTTGTAAATACTGGATGAGCTGGAATGGTCCACTGGGTGGTGAGACACAGAGTCAAACAGACTAACTGAGACAGACAGGTGGACAGTAGGGTCAAGTTTTTTTTTTTTTATACAAACAGGGACTGGGACAGGTCATCCTCCCCCTCTCTGCTTCCTCAGGACATGGATTTCTTCTTGTCTGTCTGTTTGCGTAAAATACTTTTTTCCTTGACTGACCTGCCTGCTTAAATAAAGCTTCAATGAATAAATAAAGCCCCTTTTCCCCTCTCTCTCTCTCTCACACACTTTCTCTTGTCTCTGCGTGTGTCTCTCGCCCACTCCCTCACGGTACAGCTGGTGGGTCATCTCATGCTGGAAATAGCGGTCAGCTGGCCTGACGGGCGGCTGGTGTGCGGTGTCAGATAGCCCAGTTTGGGAGGTTGCCATGCCCCGCCGTCCTCTCTGTCTTCTCTTTGTATCGCTCGCTCTCCTTTTCTAACTTCCGTTTCCTTCTCCATTGCTTTACATTTTTCCACACCCTCTCTCTCTCTCTTTTCCAATCTATGTACGACCAAAAACGTCCTGCTTTCCTTTCCTTTGCGCCCTAACATCAGCGTCTTTTCCCCTCCCTCTTTCTGCATTCTTTCTCAGTGAAACCTACAATCCTTGTCTGTTTTTTGGGCTTTCTCGCTCTTTTTATGTTCCCTGTGTCAAATGTGACCATCCGAGTTGTTCTTCACTGCGTGACTTGGACTGTCAGTCTGTAGCTAAATCCAGCTGTCGGTCTCTGTGCTGTATAGAGCCCACTCCAGATATTTAACATACCGGATCCTGTGTGATAGAATGTATCCTAATGTCCAAATTGAAACCACATCGATGCAGCAAATCTTAATGCCCATCACAATTTCCCAAAGCCCACGCTGACATGTTTAAATAGTCGACCAACAGTCCAGAACCAAAAGATAGCTCGTTTGATATTATGCAAGGCTAAAAAAACCAGAACATATTCCTGTTTGAACTGGAACCAGTGAATTTTTGGTATTTTTGGTTTTAATTCACATATTGATTCATTCACATATTGTGAATGAATTTTGCAACTGCATTATATTGTAAATGTGCGCAAATAGATTTTCTCATGATCCCAACTGAGCTGTGTTTGCGTGGGTGTACAGACACAATGGCAGAAATGTAGCTGTTTTGCATATGTTTTTGGAAGTGACTTTTGAATTTTCCAAGCAACGTATTCCTTTTTTTTTTTCATTGTGATGTTTATTTATACAGAGAGAGACTGATAGATAGAGGCAGTTCCGCATTTTTCACTCTGATTGGCAATTTGGTCTAATATACCACCTCTAGCAACACAAAAGTATGCAGCCGATGACATGTTGCCTACTTGATTTATCCCTACTGGAGGCTGTGTGTTTCAGTGTGTGTGTGTGCGCGCGTGAATGTAAATGTCTGTATGTGAAGCCGCGGGAGGGTCTGTGTCCCTTTTGCAGATTGGTTTTAAAGTTGTAGAATTTATCAACATTGACAACCTTTCATCGGGTGTGGGAGACTGGGAGTGTATGTGTGTTTGTGTGTTGAGCGTGCACAGGCATACATGTGTGTGTGCTTGTGCATGTGTAGGCATGTCTGCCTTGTTATCACACCCGGCAGGTCCACAACCACCTTGCGTTTACCCATCGTTCCTTCCCTAGGCACAGACCTTCCTGATTGAAGCAGGGAGACAGGTAGATTCAGGCGCTACTGTGGACAACCGCACCCTCAGGACCCCTGTGAGATCAGAAAAGCAGCGGGTGCAAGCTGAAAAAAGGCCTCTTCAGCAGGCCTATGGTCAGGATAGAAAGTGTGTGTCTGTTTTCTTCTCTTCCCTTCCCTATTCTTTTAATTCGCTCTTTTATCTTCACTTGACTTCTCTTCTCTTCTTTTGACTTGATGTCCCTTCACTTCACTGCTCTTTACTTCTCTTTTGACTCTTCACTTTTCTTCTTTTCTCCCGTCTTTGCTTCTCTTCACGTCCTATCACTTGGTTTCCCTTCTTTACTCTTTGCCTCGCTTGTCTTCACTTTTCTTTCCTCCTCTTTATCTCACTTGACATCACTTCTCTTCACTTAGCTTCTCTTGACTTTGTTTCACTTCACGTCTCCTCATTTCACTCCTCTTCTCTTCTCTTTGTGTCACCTCATTTCACTTCATTTCTATGCTCTTCACCTTTTTTCTTTCCTTTTTGTCACTCTTTCTCTCTGCCACATACACCCTTCATCTTGTTTTCCAGTTCATTCCCCAAGTCATCAATAGCATGGCACTTTTTAACTTTCATTTCTGAATCTTCAGATGTAGATTTTTTTGGCTATGTGGTTGGCTGTTTCTTTTTTCTGGTTAGAAACCCCCCTTGAAGTTAAAGAGCACAAAGGAAAATGGGTTAGAACACACACGACCGCGCTTCAGAGGGGGAAAAAGGGGAAATTATCTGGAGCCCAGTCGCTAGGGGGGGCCATAGGCCAGCCATAATCATGTTCATCCTAAATATAAGAAATGGTAACCAAATTTTATTGTGAACCAAAATACCCTCCTTTACGAATTAAAACACCGAAAACAAACTTTGTATTTATTGTTGCTTTGGTAAAAAGCGGCCTGCCTGTTTCATAGTGAAACCCCCTCACCTGAAAATGGGATGCGCCTTTTTTTTTTAGTACGCAACATCAAAGCGGCATGCCGCGAAGCGCGCCGACGGACGAGCTGAGAAATGTAACGTTACTGAAGGAAACTTACTTCTAGCTCATGTTGGAGGGAATTTCCTTGCAATGCCGGGACCTGCACATAAATAGGGATGGCAGAAAAAAAGGAGAAGAAAAAGCGGGACCCAAATAACGTAATGACCGACGACAGCCAGGAGGCTAACGCTACTAGCCCAGAGGTAGCTAGCTAGCGTCAGCGTCAGGAGCCGCCGCCACCTGTGAGAAAGAGGACGAAGTCGACAGCAGCGGAGACGTTTTGCATTTAACCCCGACACCAGAACTTCAACCCACGGCGACTTCTGTGGAGGGTGTCGATAATGATGTGGTTGAGTCTACTGGACATGAAGGGGAAGCCTGCGAGAGTGGCACTGACCCCGAGGGCTGCAAGGATCCTGGAAAATGGCCTGAAAAAGTGACCGACAGAGAGAGAGAGAGACTCAACGTTGTTCGAGCCCCGGCAGGTGTCGACAGCACTACTTTGTTAAAAGGTATGTCAGCTAAAGATTCCGGAGGCAAACCTTCCCCAGACTATTTGTCTTGCTCTAAAGCAGCAAACGGACGTGAGAAAGAGACAAGAGGCTGGCTGCGAATGTAACAAGTCATTAGTTTTCTGAAGAAGTTTTCGGTAACATTTAATTAGTACAAATTTAACGAATTGTGCCATGGCTCTATCTGGAAAAACAAATGCTCCATCTGAAAAGGAGTTACACTGCCACGTTCTCCACCCATGGAGTTTTCCAACAGAATTTATGACTTGAAGCTTGAGAGCATTTATGGTGACATTTGCATTACACCGTGGGCATTTTGCACCAGTAACTGTGGCAGGAGGCGAGAGATCCTTCACTAAACTGAATAATAATAAAGGATGACTTGCGCACTACAATGAGCCAGGAGAGGCTCAATAATCTGGCAATACTTGCCATTAAATGGGAACTGGCTAAACAGATGGACTTGGGACCAGAAAGACAAGGAAGATGGCTGTATAAGAGGCAAAGGTAAGAAATTGCATTTTCTACGAAGAAATGTGTAGTGTACGTGTAGCAGATGCTTGTTGACCTTGGTGTGTGTAAGTGCTTCAATGATTTCTATTAAGGTGGCTGTGCACACACGCCTGTGTAGCCCCCGTCACTGAGTTAGTCTCTCTCAGATTACATTCATGTGTTTATGTAAAAGAGAGAAGACAAACACTTGTGTTGATGAGTAAAGTCGATTTGGGGAGGGTCCATTCACCGGAGCTGTTCAGGGGCCCAGCCATTTCTGTGGGCGGGCCTGCATGCACACACCCCTGAGTAATACTCTAAATATAATATGTAGACACACACAAAGCTATCAGTTAACAGTCAGGGATTGAAGTTGTCCCTCAGTGCTGTTTTAGGATCAGCCTCTCTGGCTTTTAAATATTAACTTTGTCAGCTGCACAGAGGGACTTACTGATCTGAGTACAGTCACAGTGTCTGGGGACAACACCACTTATTTTCAGCTCCCTATTTTCAATTAACAGCCCTCACTTTGCACTTAACAGCAAGTATTGGGCGAATATGGGGAGAGAAACGAAACACAAATTTTAAGAATACATTGAACATTTTCACCCTCCTATTTTATCTCCAACAACCAACTGCAAAATAAGTCAATAAAGACCCAACCAAGCAAATAATGAATTGCAGGAACATGGAACGAACTAACCAAAGAGGTAAATAGATATATAATTCAAACAATACGCTAGCCAAAAAGACAGTTAACCAACTGAACAAATAAACAACTAAAACAACTACCCTAACAAACAACACACTATGCCCAGAGCTGGCAGAATAACAGCTGTACGGTGTGCCTGTTGTGTTGAATCCAGCTTGTTGAAATGATGAAAATAAAACAAGCCTTTGACTAATTTTTCAAGCCTGACTGAGGAACGCCATTCGGGAAATACAATTCGGCATTATGCTTGATATAATAGGAACAGGCCTTACAGGAATGAAAATATAACCAAAAGTTGTAACACAGGCTGGAAGAAAGAAACCCAGTATCTTGCATGGAGAAATTGTTACAGCTTACTTTGTAGTGATGGGCACTCAGCTCCTGCCATCAGCGTATGAATGTGTGTGAATGTGATCTGTAGTGTGAAAGCGCTTTGAGTAGTTGGAAGACTAGAAAGGCGCTATACAAATGCAGTCGGTTTACCATTTAAAAGTAAATATATATTTTTCTGCATACTAAATATTAAATGGTAAATATTTTCAGCAAGTATAAACATTTAAAAATAAAAGTGGTACATCCCAGATCACTAGGGGAATGGGAAGCAAATAAAACCAGTTGGAATTGGCAATACAGTTATAACACACATATATATACACACACATTTTAACAAACAAACACAAGATCATAAATGTAAGAAATGGTTTAAACAGTGTGTTCATCTCCTGAAAGATAAAATGCAAACGTTAGCATGTCCCGCTAACAACACACAGTAACACTGCTGCATTGTTTCCAAGGCCAATAAGTGCATCATTTAATGGTATTTTGTGGGTAAGTGCACAACAAAGTTTTGCTGACATGTAACCCGGACACACATTATGAAACAATCATTGTAAGAGACAATCAAACCATAAACTGTTCTGAAGCTCAGTTAGTAGCTGATCCAGCACTGGACCATATAGACACACTGGCTTTGTCAAGCTGCAGTCCTGGTACCCTTGACTGAGGGTGCTTTCACACCTCTAGTTTGGTTCATTTGGTCCGAACCAAAGGCAAACGATTATACATTGTAGCATTTTTCAGCTTTTTTGGTTCCTTTTCACGCCACACTGATTGCTTTGGTCTGAACCATTGGAAACGAACCAAAATGCAGTCACATGGCAACATCCACATCACTCATTGGCCATGGCGTATTTCCTAAATTCCTTTTCGATTGGTCAGAATTTATGTGTGGCAAGATTCCAATACAACGTTCTAATGCAAACGGCGAGCGCGCATCGCTCGAGGCGTACATTAATTCTTCTTAACTCTGACATGCTCATCTTCCGAAAATATGACTACGGCAGCTGGTTTAGTGCAAAAATTATCAGAACTAAATGAGGCAGGTGTGAAAGCACCCTAAGGCACCAAACTTTAGTGGAACTAAGACATGTACTGTATGAATGCAGGCAGCAGGTATAAATATGAAGCAGGGCCTTGTTTAAAGCAAGAATAGACTCATCAATCCTCCCCTAGATGAAATGATACTAAGCTCCCAGGATATCCCAACTGTGAGTCAGTGGCTCTATATGATGGAGTAATGACATTTATGGACAGAAGATGGCAGCAGAGGCAGGCCCTGGCTTTGTGAATGTCCTCAGGGAGACTGTGTGAGATGCTGGCAATAAAGATGAATGTGTGGGAACAGATCCGCCTGTTCTTAGGAGATTCGAGTCTGGCTCTGTATGAGACAGAGACAGGTTGGGTTGATACAAACAGAGAGAGAGGATGGAGGAGAAAACCAATACAAAACAAGAAAGATGGTGGAGAAGAAAGGCAGCTGTTGTTTTCTTAAGGGAAGAAAAGGATGGGGGGTGAAATAGATGACTGAGTAGTGATGGATATGAACACACACACTCTGTCTCTCTGTCAGGATGGAGTGGAGGGTTCAGTTTATGATCTGACCCATATGGAGTTTCTGGGTCAGTACAGACCAGAGGAGGAGGTGGAGACTCAATGTGTGTGGATGTTGTAATGAGTCTGGCAATCAAGGATCCCAGAGGAACCCCCTCCCTGCTCAATCAGATGCGCACACACACGTCTGCGCATATAAAATCCCTTTCTGGGTTAGTCATGTAAGGGAAAGTAGGTTTTTCACCATCAGGTTGTCCATTCACATGGAAGTAGGCCAACAGCTTGCAGCAGGGCTCGCACCGATCAATCGGGTCTGAGGAAGAGTCACGCTGGGCCAGAGTCAACCACAACAAATATATCTCTGCACTGATTATCATGCCTTGTTGCTGCGTCACGCCTCCATTATCATCACCGCTCTTAGACAGTTGGTGGGGGCAGGTAATGGGTGGGAATCCTCACTCTAAATGCAAACATTCCCACTCACACTGGGCTGAGGATCAGAATCTCACTGGCTTTGGATTAAGTGGATTAATGTGTGGATCAATAGTCTTAGTTAACTTTTAAACAGACAATAAAAGTGACAGAAATGAATGGTGTGTTCACACAGGAAATAATAATAAAACATGTATTTTGGTGAAATATATGTTTTGAGAGACTTTTCAAGAGTTTATTTATCTCTCACAGAAAGTCTTAGAAGTGGTAGAAAGGTAAAAAAAATAACAACCTGAAAGTAATACACCTCGCTTCTCAGATTATTCACCTCAGACTGTCTACCCTGCATGGAAATAACAAGCTAAGTTATATAAATGATATAAAATGGAGGGAGATAGGAAAGATGCAGAAAAGAGGGACAAGTTTAATTTAAAAGAGTGATATCACCTTCCATCTGCACTCCTGCTGCGTCTTCCTTTTCCAAGTGCATCCTTCAACATTTGACTCAAAGCCTGCAGTGATTTCTTTCCAAGAATTTAAAATGCTTTGGTGCCTCAGAATATTTTAAGTGTGTGTGCAATTGTGCATGAGAAAAAGAACATGTGTGAGTGCTTCAATAAGGCCTTCTTCCCATAGGACAATGTGTGTTTCCAAATACATAGGGCTGGGGTGATTCATCGACGTAATCAATGATGTTGTTGAATCACCCCAGCCCTACAAAATACGTCAATTTGCATATTGGGCGTCGGTGCGTCGCAATGAAAAGTACGGCTGCACCCGGTCAAAGCATGGATTTCCCCGGAGAACAAGCTGCAGCAAAAAAAACCTCACCTACAATTTCCCCTCGCTCTACCCCTCCCGTGCGGTCTACTGACAGTCGCACTCGAACATGCTCTGCAGAGAAACACAGAGAGAGAGTCTCCTCTTTATGTATGCTTATTTATGCCAAAACGGAATTGCGGGTGAAAAAAAAATCCATTTTTTGGGCGACTTTATAAAATAGACTGCTGAGGAAGAAGTCAACAGTGCAGACAGATACAGGGAGAGGGAGAGAGAAACAGAAAGAGGCAGGCGGGGCAAGCTGCTGTGTTTGTGTCTGCCGAGACCAGAGGTGTAGGTGTGTGCATGAGTGTGTTAAATAACCTATTAGAAATAGGATAATATATTAATGTGTTCTTTCAAATATTTTCAATAGACAAATATATGTTTCGTTGCAGAATAATGCCCTGCAGTCAGTGTTGCCACAGTTACTTTGAAAAAGTAATCTAATTACTGATTACTCCTTTAAAAAATAACTTAGTTACTTTACAGATTACTTGATTTTAAAAGTAACTAAGTGAGATTACAAGGTACCTTATTAGTTACTTTCAGCCTCTGCCGACAACCCCCCCGCCGCCTCAACATAACAAGGACAGCTGGTTTTGCCAACACTCACTTTATTGGAAGTGCATTTTTAACAGTAATGTCAACAATGTATCTCCAAACATTTTAAGTTGAACTTAAAAACTGTCTCCTGAAAAAATACGTTTTTAAAAAAAATAAAATGATGCCAGACTTTCTTGAAGTCACTTAACATCAATACTTGTTTCTACCGAAGTCCAGCTTTTGTTGTTTGGGTGGGGGGGGTGGGGGGGGCTTCTGCTCTCCACCTGGTGGGACTCTCTCTGTAAGTCTCACTGTGCAGCGCTGCGACTCCAAAGGTTTCTTTACATTTGATGTAGTGTTTCTGTAGCTAGATAACACTTTGTCGCCACAACGAACCTTAATATTGCCATCTTTAGCTGACACAAACTCAAAATAACGTCTGTATTTCAAGCTAGAAAACGCACATCTCTCTCCTCCGTTGTTGTTTCCGTTTGTGTCGCTGCGTGATATGTGTTATTACACGTGACGTTAACTATCCTCATGCTGAAAGCGTGACTTGTTGCATACGTGCCTTTACTCCCCGAGATGCAAGAAGAAAGCAAAAATATATTTTTATTAAGGAAAATGAAAAATATGAACGCACAGTGACTTGGATAAGTAACTTTAATCTGATTGCTGGTTTTGAAATAGTAACGCGTTAGATTACTCGTTACTGAAAAGAGTGGTCGGATTAGAGTAACGCTGGTTGGAACTTGCATGCGAAAACGTTGATTTGTGAAAGGTATGATTGGCGGTTTTGCTACATCCGTAAACATCCTGTCTGATTGGTACTGCGCATGTGCAACTCTCAACAGAGATGAGAAGGAAGCGAGACGGCTTACACTGTCCAGGAGAAAATTTTCCCACTCCAGCAGCTGTCTGAGGGTCTATATCAGGGGTGTAACGGATCGCAGTTGATCCGTACGGCTCATGACCCACGCTTCGGCACGCACGTGACCCGCCAGATTAATTGCGACAAAACTGTAATGGTATGTAGACACCAAAAGTTCCTTGCTGTAAGTTTTCATGTAATAAATGGAAATGCAAGTGGAAAAATTGTCTCCTCCCCCTTTTTTTTCTGATCCAAAAAATGATCCGATCTGTAATGTGATCCGAACCGTCAGTTTTGTGATCTGTTACACCACTAGTCTATATGTAAATCCTGCAAATGCCACCTCCTCATGAACAGGTGGCATTCATCAAGTTCAAACAAGCAATTTTTGCAAAGTTTGTAAGGATAAGAGAGTTTGGTCAGTCTCACTTACCACATATCAACTTCAAGACCTCCACCATCATCCCTGTCCCAAAAAACCAAGGACCACAGGACTTAATGACCACAAACACCGGAGTGGATTTTCATTCCTGTCCCATCCCACTCCCACAAAAATACTCCTGTCCCTTCCCAATCCCATGACAGAGTTAAAACAAAATTCCTATCATGTCTCACAGGATTCCCGAAAAAGTCCACCTTGTGCTGTCCCTCCTCAAAACCATCACTGACCAACTCCTGGATCTCCTGCAGTTAGCCCACAGAGCCAAGAGGTCTGTCGACGATGCAGTAAATATGGCCCTCCACTTCATCCTCCAGCACCTGGACTCCTCAGGAACCTATACCAGGATCCTCTTTGTGGATTTCAGCTCCGTCTTCAGCATTATCATCTGCTGCAGGACAGGCTCTCCCTGCTGAGTGTGCCTGACTCCACCTGCAGGTGAATCACAGACTTCCTGTCCGACAGGAGGCAGCATGTGAGGCTGGGGAAACATGTCTCTGACTCCACAGCCAATGACACAGGCAGAATGCAGAATATCATTTGCTCCGCCGAGAAGGTGATTGGCTGCAATCTTACACCCTTCCAGGACCTGTAAGTCTTCAGGACCCTAAGGCCAGCATGAAAAGTTGTGGCCGACCCCTCCCATTCCGGATACAAACTTTGTGAGACACTCCCCTCCGGCAGGAGGCTGCGGTTCATCAGGACCAAAACGTCACGCCGCAAGAACAGATTATTCCTGATTGTAGCTGGCAGCTAACACTGTTTATTTATACTCCCATTGGACCATCCACCCTGTTAAAAATGAACAAAACTCTGGAGGTCTTTCAGTCTAAACAGATATATTGTACATATTTTTATAATTTTCAAAATGTTCCTTGTCACGTTTTTATATTTCTGTTTCTTGACTTTTACAGTTCTTGCCTTCTATCTTCTTTATTTTCTCTTACTATGTTTATTGTTATGCACCAAAACACTGAGGCAAATTCTTTATGTAAAAAAACCTACTTGGCAATAAACCTGATTCCAATTCTGATTTTGATTCGCATTGTCATTTAATGCATCGATAATATAAAAATATTGGTTAGAGCAGCTTTAATTTGAATTTTAATGCCATGAAGCAAGGAACCGTTGCCTCATTCCTACTGTGAAGCAGCTGCCCCTGTATGTCAGTGTCAGTCATTTGACTGTGAAGGAGAAGATGCTCACCAAGTACAAGTCTGCATGGGAATTTCTACTGCAAATAGCCTACACTTCTGTGTGAATGCGTTTTTTCAGCCAAGTGAACACTGTTACCTCAGTACATTTGAGAGGAGTGTACATGTGCATGCAAGTCTAAGTGGATGTGTATGTGTCAGCTCAGTGAGTACAGTTCTTTTTATATGTGTTCCTGCAGCGCAGCAGGTTATAGATCTACAGTTGCCCTGATTCAGTTTCAGCTGAGCACTTTTTAATCTGGCCTTTGCTCTCTTCACTATTTGCTCTCCTTCTCCTGTTTGTTCTCTCACTGTCTGCATCTCTCTTTCAGTATCTCTCCTTTTCAACTCTGTATTCTCTCCTCTTGTTTTGCTGTCGGTCTCTTTTTTTCCTTGATTTTCATTTCTATTTTGTTATTTCATTCTCTCTTTGTTCATACTGTCTAGTCTCTGACACATTCACTCAAACACACGTACACACACACACACACACAGGCACCAAAAACACACTCCCTGCCTCTCGACTCTCTTCTATTCATCACGCCTATCCGTCTCTCTCTTTTTATTTTTTTTTATGAAATAGTCAGCAATGTTCATTTCATTTTTGCACCCTGAAATGGTGTCAGAAGGTTGTGGAAAGGAAAGATGGAATGGGAGAGATAATTTAGAAACTAGAGATGAGGGGAAAAAGGGAGTGAAAGAAAAATTCACAGAAATGGAGACAGATGGCCAGAGGGCAGATGGGGCCACTTAGGTTGAAAGGTTGAATGGATGATAGGATGGAGGGAAAGATGGAGGAATGGAGAGGTGTAAAACAAAAAAAAAGGCAGGCCAGAGGTTTAGGAGGGCAAGTTGCAGGAGGATTTTAGATGAAGGGTGAATGAATATATACTGTCTCTGATACACATCCCGGTGAGGATAAGAGG
>CM022483.1:13927812-14007915 GCA_011952105.1 Coreoperca whiteheadi
ATATATATATATATATATATATATATATATATATTCATGTGTGTGTGTGTATTCATGGATGGAGAGGAGAAGGTAGAACTGCACGCACATTCACAAGTTTTTCCCGAAGCTGTTTGGATGGAGGAATGGAGGGGTTCAGCGAAGTAGAGCTTCAGAAGCAGGAGGCCCTGAGGAAGATGGTACCAGATGGAGGAACCGGGCAGTGAGAAAGATGGAGGAATAGAGAGGAAATTTT
Organism: Coreoperca whiteheadi; assembly: GCA_011952105.1. Taxonomy (NCBI): domain Eukaryota; kingdom Metazoa; phylum Chordata; class Actinopteri; order Centrarchiformes; family Sinipercidae; genus Coreoperca; species Coreoperca whiteheadi. Next base: position 13,928,048 of record CM022483.1, read on the forward strand.
TTTTATTTTTTTTTGTTGTGAACACCGTTTATTAGTTTTTCTTTAACAGTACAGATGATATGGACAGACCGTGTTCCCCCTCCCACAACCACACTTCCCCAAACCCTTCCCAGTTACACGAAAACAAGACATTCCACTCACAATAACGTATAGCTAACAAAAGGAAGCAACAACACAGCAGTGCCAAAAGCAAATATACAGACAAAACCTAAATAAATACATAAAAATGATCAGAATCAGAATTAGCTTTATTGCCAAGTAGGTTCACACATACGAGGAATTTTCTTTGGTGTAAACCTACTTGGCTAATACCTAGCGTGTAATTCTGTCTACAAGTACTCTCAATGCCATTCTTGTCTCAAAGGTGATATTTAGCTGAATCTTTGTTAAGAAACTATAAGATTGCTGACTTATGTTAGTGTATCTCTAACGCTTGAATTGCTGAGGATTAAAATAAAAGGTTTCCAGAGCTCCTCAAAAACAGTTAGTCTGTTCCTCAATATGTAATTTATCATTTCTAATACCATACATGACGCCATTTTGTTAATCTATTCCTTTATACCTGGTCTATTTATTTTCTTCCATTAAAGAGCAATAAGCCAGTTGGCTTGCAAGATACACATGTCTGAGAGTTATATTCCTTCTTCTTTTAAGTTTAAAGGGTACAAGTCTTAGGATTGAGAGGGATCTCCACAGAGGTGATTCTGTCTATCACCTTTTACTTCTTTTCAAAAATCCATTATTTTACTACATCCCAAATACAATGATAAAGGGTTCCTTTACATTACACCTAGTACATGTGTCTGGTATATTGTTGTCAAAATTGTGTGATTATACTGGTGTTACATACTGTATTTGCGCATGAGCCAATTATATTGCAATAGTATTAGACGAGTTTTGATGACAGTTGCGAAGGTCTAGAGGAAAAATGCACCCAAGGTGCTGGCAGGAAGGAGGGTGGGACGGAGACATTCTTGAAGGTTTTGTTTCTTAAATATGAGAACCAGTGTGTCTGTAGGATTTGTGGGTTTTGTGGTCTCTGGTTAGCAGGCAGTCTGACTCACCAGATGTGGACTGCTGTGAGAAGCCTCCCACTGGCCAAATACTCTTTGCTTTTTCTCCATTCTGTTCCCCCTATGTTGCCACTTTTGAAGCCTCTAAAAGCAACAACTGCTACTGCTTGAGCTAACATGCTACATACTAATGATTAGTAGGAGATTTGAGGGGGGATGCCATCCCCGTTTTTAGCAAAATGGCCAAAATCAGCCCCCTTTGTTAACTTGGTCAAAAGATGATCTGTGCTTTGTCTCGTAGTGGCGCTTCACATTGTCTCTTTTAATAATCGCCACCGTCTCGGAACATACGAGACGTACTGGTTTTGAACTGCCTGTGGGAAGATTGAACATGTAAGTGTTCAATCTGTGTGTCTCTCACTCACTGGCTCGAGTCGCGTTGCTAATCGGAATCCACAGGTTTGATTGGCTGAGTAGCATCACATGACATCTTTTACGACGCATGCAACTGCTCTGTGAGTTTCCTGCTAACCCAGTGCCGTAAAGGCTGTATAAGCTGTGCCGTTTAAAAAAAGAAACACTCCGTCAACATTTAATAATTCTCAACAATTTATCAAAATTCTCTACAGCAGATGGGGGGGTAAAGAGAAAGTGCGGCAACCCCTGTTAAAAATGATAAAGATTGCCTACTCCTAGCAAGAATGGAAAAAAGCATATATGAAATTGCTACCATTTGTCCGTCCAAGAACAAGCACCACCTCAGAAAAGTTAAGTTAGAATACAGATAAGAAAATTCCAGCTATTAACCATAAAAGCACAACAGACAGTAGATAAATGCCAGATGTGTTAGTGTACAACTTCATGTTAGAGGACTATTGTGTATATAAGCAAAATGTCATTGTCACTACAGTTTTTGATATATTATTTAACAGCCACACAGGATCATGAATGACATTTTGCACACCTGTTTGTGATTTATTTTCTCTCAGAAATATTACAAGCACAACAATCCGATGCATTTTCCATTTCCCACCCATTGCTTCGATATTTTTTTTGCACTTTAATGCACAAAAACAACTCCTCATGTGGCTCCCCTCATAAGCTCTGACAGGTTTAATGCCATTGTGAGATGCAAAACCAGAATGACTAGTTTGGTGATGACAGACTACACAATTGTTTATGATGTGGTGGAGATGGTTATCTAGCAAGGTGGACCACCTCCACTATGAAGCACTGTGGGTAAGCCCTGTGATCTGTCACAGGCTTTTTTGCTGATGGTGGAATGATTGTTTTATGATCACAAGAAAACAAAGTTGTCGAGATCACAAATTACTATTACATGATCATAAGAAAATGAAGAGAGCAGAAATGTCTTTTCCAGCCCTCCACAGCTGACTTGATTTGGCATGAGCTTATTTAGCCTTGTGCAAAATATTCAAGTTCATCAGGAGGCCTTTTACCTCAGACATTCAATGAAGCCAACCCTTTTTCCACCTGTGCTACATACTGATTGTAAATTCTGCAAGACCTCTTCGAGAGTTACGATTTTAGCAGGTTGAGATGGTCTGAAGTGTAGAACAGTACACCTTGTGATAATGTGATTATTAGCAGGAATATTAAAAGTAACAGAACTGAGAGAATTGGAAATAGACTTTAATATCTGAGATCAACAAGATTATCCTTTTCTAAGTCAGGTCACCATAGTGCGGAAATTAAAAGACACTGTTGCACATCAGAGTTACATAGTCTGTTTTAATTAATGCTTTTGATGTTTTAATTTTTGCTGTTACAGTCCAAGTATCAGGACCAGTGTGCTTAACCTATCTTTAAAACATGCTGAAATGTAGCCCAATCTGTGTGATCCCGAGTGTGCATATTCACGTAAGTGTTTTTGTGTTAGTGAGCTGAGTCGAAATGTGCTGAAAACCAAATCTCTTTATAACGTGGACCTCTTTTTTTTTTAATGCCGTTTGTTGCTGGTTTTGCACTTGCCATGACCAACACTTCCCCCAAGCTTGGGCTTAATTTTGCTGAGTTTCATTAAAGGGCTGCAGGGTGTCTTTGGTGGATCAGTGCTGCAACTGTGCCTCGAGTTTCAACACCCACCGAATGCTCCATCCCTCCCTCACTGTATCTCGTTTTTCCTGCCACTCTTTAATTTGTCTTTACCTTCTCTGCATTTAGCTGACGCAACCAGAGCAACTGACTGAATTTTACAGTAGAATAAGCTTCAGTTCCTGTCATCAGCATTACAAGCATCCGGTAATAAGGAGTCTGAGGATCAGAGCTACTGTGACATGATAATATCCCTGTGAACATGAAAGGATCATGGACGAGGAAAATGCATGGAAAGCAAATGCAAAATGAGAATTTTTTTCTGATTTCGTGGAGAGAGCCTGTTATTTAAGTGGTCTCTTAAAAAGATGAATTTTCACCCTAAAAGCCAGTTCACACCAGCCTTTAATGCTGCGTACCGAGACCACCCGGTACGCTTTCAAATGAACTCTGGAGTGATTCGTTTGTGGTGAGAACGTGATCTGACTTCAAACAGACCCAACTGCTGGAAGAACTGCGCATGTTTTGACCAAACCAGCTACTGTAGTCAGCTGTGCATTATGGGATGAGGACCAGTGTTTGTCGCCAGTTTGCACTTTAGCAACCTAGCCCCATGGCAACTCACAGACAAACTTGCATCCGCGCTAAATTCCTCGAAATGTATAGTTTGCCCAAAGTGGTGTATACAAACAATGTAGTATATGATGACCAGGGCTACAAACAACCCGTGCAGTTGTCTCTCCAATAGTAAGACTTGCAGGAGTGGCGTGTTGTCTGCTGGCTTTTCCTCCACTCTTTGTTTACTTCCAGGAGTTCTGTTGCAATTTTTCCGCGCATCTGACCAATCGAAGAGCAGTTTAGAAAATACCTTTTAAAGACACACCTGGCCAAGGAGTGATGTGGATGTTGTCATGTGACTTGTGTTGCTGCATTTTGGTTTGTTTCACCAACTCATCAACAGATTCAGACCAGTGGGCCGGGCAGTGTGGTGTAAAAAGGAACCAAAACGGCTGGAAATGCTACAGTGTATTACTTTTTGAGACAATGAACTCAACTACATATGTGAAAGCACCCAAGAGGGTCTTAAGGTAAATTCGGCCAACAATTTACACAATTGCCCACAAAACAATGCTCCACATTGACCAAGATGCAATCTATTGTAAAGGTACAGACAGAGGGAAACGACAGGGAAGTGAAGAGACGGTCAATGAGAGAGAGAGCTGTTTAACATAACATGACAGACAGGCTGAGGGACAACAGTGCTATCTCATTTAAATCGCCCTGGCTTAATAATCTAACCTGTAATATTTCTCTCCCATAGACTTGCACCGAACTGATTCTCAAAAATGTTCAACAAAGCGTGTCCCGTATCAGTTAATACGGAACACATCTTTTAGTTTCCAATTACGGGACGGGTCCGTATTGCCGTATACATGGAGACTTTTGCATCTTTAAATTGAAATGGTTTTCCTCAAACGTGTCGACGTTTGTTCCAGCGAGCGTCTAAGAGCCGAAAGGGCTGATTTTTAACCGCTTTCTCCAGCAGCAACACGATCTGCGTGCACTGACGAAGAGAAAGTAAAATCCATAATATCAAGGGATCCCTTTAAGAATAATCAAGACAAAAACAAGTGAAAGGGCTGACATGCAGATGATAGAGCGAGGGATGAGAGACGCAGGGAGAGAAGGTGGGAGGGCTGGGGAGGGTAGGGACAGGGCTCTGATTGCAGTTAATTGCTGTTCACATGCAGGGAGGGCCTAATCACTCTGAGGCTCTGTGCACGTGTGTGTCTCTGTGTGTGTGCCGACTATGCTAATACTTCCCTAGCCTCTGGGTAGAGCCCCGAGCGCAGTGGAGCGGCGGCTTGGTCGTGCTTTAGCCTTGGTTTATAATTAGCAAATAGATTATATTCCAGAACTTCCGCTGCACTCTCCACGCCTCCGAATCAGACAAGGGACCCTTTTTCAACTTACATAAGACTGAGTGGAGAGACAGGGAGCCAGGACTATAGAGAACGTCATATATATAACTTTTGGTCCTCTGCTTAATTTTATGTGCCTGTGTGATATCTTTGTCCCCTCTACAACCTATTTCTTCTCTGCCTCGTTGTTCAGGAAGAATCTGTTTTGCTGTGTAGAAGTCAGCAGTCTGGAGCTAACTTCAAACCAACCCCAGCTCTGACACAGATTACATCTTAAGTGCAAAATCACCGAATGGATTTATATTTTGATTTAAAAGTCACCTGCCATGCCATATGCCATTTGGGAGTCGCTTTGATCCGAAGCCCCTGATCATTTTGTACTAATTAAGTTCAGTGTTGAAGTAAATGTTTGGTAGGGCTGCAACAAACAGTAATTTTAGATAATAAAAATGATAGATTTGCAGATAATTTTCTCGATTAGTCAATAAAATATCAGAAAAGACGGAAACTGTTTACTGCGGTTTGCTAGAGCCCAAAGAGACGTCTTCAAAATGTCTTGTCCGATCAACAGTTCAAAACCCATGATTCAGTTTACAATGATATTAAACAGAGAAAAGCTGCAACCAGAAGCAGGTTTGGAGTGTTTTGCTTAAAACAAATACTGAAATGATCAAAATAGAGGCGGATTAACTTTTTGTCCATTGACCAATCAGCATTGATATGCAAAAAGAAACTGCAGAACAATAAATGTTTATTTGGTTGCGTTTTTATGTATATTTGATGTACATTTTTTTCAATGTAAGTTTTAATATAACTTTTGTTGGAAATACTTTATCTTAACCCCCCTATTTTACATTAATGATAATTGGCCTATAGACAGAAAATGAATAAATAAATTATAAATATTCAATATTTATTTTATATATATATAGTATTCTATTTAGTTATTATACTTCTAAATGTCTAATTATATTTAATTGTATTTATTTTTTTCATACATACTTCCTCACTCTCAGACACAATGTATCTGCTGATGAAGGCCACAAGCTTTATTTAATCCTTTATTTAAACAGGTAGTGTAATTGAAAGAAACCTGTGCACAAGAGAACATATACACTATGAGCATGGACAAACAGAAATTCTCAGCACATAATTTACAGTGACCATTTAAATTGATGTGGCTGAAAGCGGCAGAAGAAATCTAATTGGACCTAAAGTTATTATTTCCAAGGTCAAGAATGAACCTTCAAGCTCAAAATCAGTAGTCAGGGCGGCCGTGGCTTAGTGGTAGATCGGGTCGGCTTAGTGACTTAGTGGCAGAGCGCGTCGTCCACCAATCGTAAGGTCGGTGGTTTGATCCCTTCTCCCACATGTCAAAGTGTCCTTGAGCAAGATACCCCAAACCCAAATTGCTCCCGAGGGTTGTGAGTGTGAATGACTTCATTTCTTTGGTGATGAGCAGTTGGCACCTGCCATCAGTGTGTGAATGTGTGTGAATGGGGTGAATGTGATATGTAGTGTGGAGCGCTTTACTACCCCAGGTAGTAGTAGATTTGAGTGGTTGACTATTTACCATTTAGTTTTAAAACTACCTGTGAATGGTTTATACATGTTATATTGTTATATATTTCCAGTTAATACATGCTTAATAACACATTGTAAGAAGTTGTTCATTGTGTAATTATGTCATTAAATATGATTACAGCTGTGTTATCAAGAATTCATTGAGTCTTTAAACACAGTTACAGATGCTTCATAGGTGAAGTTATGATTGTTGACAAATATGTTTTTTAAAATGTTGGTTATTTAAAATGATTTCAATGTTTCCTGTTCAAAATGTGCTACCTTTGTTTCATTAACTGTTACAGTAATCTCTGATCATAAAGGTAAAAGTTTAACTGTAAAATATCTTTACTCAAATATATCTGTATTGCTAAGTGTTTGTTTCAAAATGAGTATTTACAAATTTCTCTTATTCTTTATTGTCAACCTAGGCCTTAAAACTTCAGTGTTAATCAGGCTGTGGTTTATAGGAAGTCAGACAGCCTCTTGCAAAAACCTTACAATGGCTTCTTAATGGACCTTGACGGCACCGATGCACCTAAACTATAAACTAAACTAAGGAAAATGAAACATTGGAGGGAAGTGATTTATTGTAGGCCTGTGTTGTCTCTAAAACGTAGTGTGGGCTGATGCCATGTGGCACACTTCCAACAACAACCCAAGCCCCTGGTCCCTTTTGGATTCTGACTTACAGTTTAAGAAATGCAGCATGAGAGTGATGGAACTTTATATCTTTGGGAAAACTGAGCAGCATCTCCCTCCCTCTGAGCCATTCACCATCTGTTGTCGTCTTATCAATTGATTTAAATAACGTTTATGAGCTGGATGACCCTTAAGAAGAAGCCTTGGATTGGAAGCTGAATAGAAGCCATGCTCATTTTCATTTAGCTCTTTTACAGAAACAGCACTACACATCCATCACCATTTTAAGCACTATTGTCAAAATCATCAAATGGAACAGTTTTGGTGCAAATGTTTTTCATTCATTGATTATTTACACATCTCTGCAGAACAGTTTGAGCTTAATTAGAGACCGTCCAATTTAAGTGTGGTGATTGCCCCGCTCAGTTTACTCCATTAGATTTAATTTGACCCGGGCAGAAGTGCAGATCAATCAGAATTTTGTCTTAATGAGCCGGTCTCACTTGGCTGGTCAGTTTTCTAGCCGCAGGGCCTGGTAGTCTGTTGGTTGACTTGTTTACAAGCCCTTAAGCTGGAATTAAATTCGTTAAGGGGCGTTGGACTTTCTCTCCTGTCAGTGCCCTTGACCAAGGCTCTGGCACTTAGGTGATCCCTGGGCCCTGCACAGTGGCTGCCCACTGCTCCTAATACTTAGGATGGGTTAAATGCAGAGATCAGTGTGCACACAGAAAGGACAATTTGACAAAAAGACGTGTTTTGGATTAGAATCGCATACCCCACCTTTAAGCATGAAGTCAGTAGGTGTATTTATGGCTAGCTGTTTACCCAGCTTCCAGTCTTTACGCTATGCTAAGCATCATCTCAGCTCTTGCTTCATTATAAAACCTGCATTCACAGAATTTTTGGCCATTTGTGTTAGCAAACAGTGGCTTATTAACACATCGAGCTGACATGGAGCAACAATAGCATATATTTGGAGTTATTGTCGTGTCCACCTGATAAACGTAAGACCAATAATATTTGATGTCTTTAGTGTTTTAGCTCTGCTTCGCTCAACTTAAATTGACGCCAATCAGAGCCGTGAGAAAGAAGCAAACAGTAATGTTGCGAGCCGTGAAACCAAAACAATAAGCTGAAAGATGCTAAAACACTCCCTAAAGCTAAGGGAAATGCAGAATCGGGTGATAATTCTCAGTGTATCCGTCGGAACAAGTGACTCTTTTTATATTACACATAGTCTTTTGACCCATTGGCATCATAAAAATATTGGTTAGAGTAGCTTTACTGGATTACGAGAGTGTTCTTGAACTTCTCATTCTGAGCCAGAAAACGAATCAGAATCAGCTTTTTTGCTAAGTAGATTTACAAGGAATTCGCTTTGGTATTTTGGGGCAAAACAATAAACATGGTAGAATGTCAAACTAGTCCTTTAAATCAGACATGTTTATTTAGCTTTATTAGGATTACTTTCTAATTTTATCTTTTTTTCTAATACTTTTTCTAATTTTCATTCTATACATTTTTTCCAGCAATGATAGACCTTCTCTTGCTGTTGTCCCTGATTAAAGCCAGCTTTAAGTCCCCTGCTTAATAAACCTGGGTGGCAGGCAAATTTCAGAGGATAAAGTATTCCTAAATATGAGACAAGCTAAACAATTTAATTAGCCCTCATGTTGTTTGAATCCATTTTTTGCTTTTGTAACATAATTCCAAACCACTTTGAGTGTTCTGTCTTTGATCAACAAGAAAGGAGAAGAACAAGTCGTAAATGTTAGAAGAGGTTTGTTCTAAAATAACATCCCTATTTGACAAAAGACACACTTACTGTTACAAAATGATTAGGACCACACACTTTCTATGAATTCATGTTTGAATGAACTTTATTAATGTCACATTTAGGTTAGGAAACTATTCACATGGGCTTTTATGGTTTAATAGAGGACTGACTGGAACACAGTAACTGAGCAGAAACAGCTCCTGTCAGTGGCGGAGATTGTCTGTGGCAGGCTACTAACTACCTCATTCTTGAATTACGATTCTATACACACCTACAACTATGTACGGGATTCTTGAACTCCATGTTGTTTCAGGCACTGGCGACAAAATTGCTGCATCATTGTAGTTCACTTATTCCCGACCTTCTATGTAAAACACACTCAGTTGTTTACTCTATAGTGAGCAGTAAATGAAGATTTAGGGCACTTATTATTCATCACCATTTTGCATCATCACAGAAGCAGATAACTATTTGTGTTCCATTGTCAGAATTTGGAAACTCAAATATAATGGTGGACAGTAAATAAGGTGTATTATAAGAGTATGAATTCGGACACAGCCAATGAATACGACGTGTTGTGAATAGAAAATGCAGACATTTTCACTTGTCACACACAGAACTTTCTTTTAAATTCTAGCGGAAATCCCAATGTTTCCAAAGAATCCAAAAATGTTGAATTTTTCTGGACGTCAATGTATAACATCCAAACTATGTTCATATGATTGGATGATGGAGCCATAAAAAACGCGTCATGGTTTTGAACATTTCATCAGTGTTAACCTAATATAGCTTTGATACAGAGTTGTAACAAGCCAATCCAGAATATATATATACTGGATTGTGTGTGTAATACTGTTGTACAGTACATTTGATTACATTTCTATCTTATTTATTGAGAGTTTGCTCTGTTGTATTGATTATTAATTGATGTAGCCTACTTATTTTATTATACTGCAGAAAACCATGAATTGAGTTGAATGGAGGCAATGGACTACTTGCATTTTCTTCTCAAGAACCCTTTAATTTGAGGCTCTCATGTATCTATTTATACGCCAGCAGTAATTCAAAATCTGCTTAAAACAAGAGAGGCTGGTTTAAGTACTAGATCCTTTTCAACGCTTATCAGAAACACTGCACAATGGTTTATAATTCTGGGAGGCAGGAACTCTTACGGGGTTAGTCGCCTAGCAAGTTAGTCAAGTGCCATGTTTCCATGGGAACAATTAGTGAGACCTGTTGACCAGTGGCACCAAATGACAAGAAAATAAGATATAAACATGGCTCATAATTTGTCGTTCGTTAAAAGCGTTGTGGAGCGAGGAATGCTTCAGCTTTTAATACTTGTCCCTCTTCAATACATGCACACATTATGGTCAGTACCCAGTTTATACCCAGTCCTACAGTGAGTGTGACTTTAAAATGTCTGTTGAAATAAAATGTACAGATATTGGATGTAAACATGTATTACTGAAATGCATCCTCAAGACTTTTTTTACATACTGTATACATAAGTGAACTTCAAGCACAGAAAATCCTTCGTTTTCCATGAGTGTAATTCACTGGGTAGTCTGTATCCAGGTATGTGCTAATTAAACTAATTCAATCACAGAAGAAGATTGCTGGTGGACTATTTAATATAATAATAATTCAAATTATCACATTAATACAGAGGAGTAAGTTAATGTTCTCAAATGATCCTTGAGACAAACAATACTGAGGAAATTATTACAGTGCAGTTTGCTTGACTTGAGGCTGTCGTATGAATCTCTGGCAGGTTAATTGCTTGCTCACTAGGAAAAGCTGGGCCGGCGTTTTTGGAGTGAAAATGCTTTTAATATGTAAACAAAACCCACAATTGAATTACCCGTAGGATTATTTCACTCGGGGCAGGATTGTAAAAGTCTTTAATAAGTAAACAAATGGAAAGACTGGATTAGCTCACAGGTTGTCTGGCTCGCAGCGCTCGTATGAAAGGATTCAAACAGCCTTTGAGTATATTTGGTTGATCAACTTGGGAACATTTCCGAGCTGACAGTGATCTAAACTCCCCTGGCTTGTTACTTTAATCAAACATCAGTAGAGTAGATTACTGGGGCCTTACTCCACATTTATAGTAATCTCTCCCTTTACTCCTCTCTTAATCGTACACATACACACATGAACTCACAGCAGGACAACACACACATTCAAACGCACACAGGATCATAAACACACTGGAGCATAAAAAGACAAAACGTTCTAGTTGACTAACTGTTTATCATGCTGCCAGCAGTAAAGAGGTGGTAATTACAACATACCACTGTGGAAGTGTGTGTTAGAATATTTTGGGATGTGTGCATATGCAGGCCTCTCAGCACACACTCGTGTGTCTTTCTGTGTGAGTGTCATTCGAGCAATGCTCGTTAAGCTAATGACTCCGCCCTCCGCGGGAAACATGCATACATTTATCGCCGCTGGCAGTGCAACAATACAGATGCCATAGCAACTGTAGCCGGGATATAATACAGTAGGCGCTGAGGTCCTTGGCAACCCGGGCACTTCCCCAAAAGCTCCCAGTGAGCCTGAAGGCAGCTGGAGCTGACACATGGCTACAGCGGTATACACACGCCCTGCAAACCCTGAGTGTGTTCAGATGGGAAGTGTATGTGTGTGTGTGTGTGTGTGCGATAGAGAGGCAGCTCCCTGTATCTGCCCCAATTGTTGAGCCGTTGTATCTTACAAACCCCATTTAGGGCTTTTATGATTGAAATTGCAGCTGAACTTTTGCCTGCGGCGTCTTTTTGTTCACTGCAGCCTGTGTTTATACAGAGAGAATTTAAGGCTGAGCAGAAAAGCTTGTGGTGCAGCATCAGTGTCAGTGGAAACAATAATTCTGATAAAAGTGGACAGAGAGTCCAGATGTGTCAGTGGGAGGCATGAAGAACTGATGGAAGATTTGAGTTTTTAAAAGATGACTTGCAAATAGCATTTTGAAGGAATCCTCCTGGAATGTGTATTTGTTTAGGTATTTTTTAGAAGCTTGTCTTACTAATGGAAATATACACAATATCTGCCTGTTGATGTCTCTGAAGCTGGGTCCCTGAAACTGCTCCTCCTGTCCCAACCTTGGGGCTAGGAACCCCTAAGAGGTCACAAGATACATCTGAAGGTTCAGAAGAGGATCAAAAACATCTGAGAGAAAAGGAAAAAAGCTACACAAAATCAAGTTTATTTTTCCCATTTCCATCATAGATTTTTCTTTTGTTAAATATTTACCTGTTAACCTAAAAATCTTATTTGTCATATATCAGTCAGTCATTTTCTACCGCTTGTTCCTGTTGGGGGTCACGGGTGACTGGAGCCGATCCCAGTGGCTTTGGGCCTTAGGCGGGGTACACCCTGGACAGTGGCCAACTCGTCGCAGGGCTGTCATATATCAGTCATATGTCAAATTCTGAACTGCTCACAGCTCATTGATGAATAAGGGATCACAAGCCAAAAAGGTAGGGAACCACTGGTCCAAGGTTACTTTCCCACCAGTAGTTTGGTTCAGTTCGTTCACACCGAGGATATAAACGATACATCGTTGCCTTTAAGTTCTGGTTTGTTTCATGCTGCATCTTGTTCCTCCTTATGTGCTTTATTTATCTTCTGTGGTGTCACAAAGAGCTCTCAAAGAAAGTTTGAGTCTACTGGACCTCATAAGTCATGAATAATTACAGACAGGTAGAAGCAGGACTTGATATTACAGGGGAATAGTACAATTATGTTTCATTCACTTTTAAATGAGGAACTGCTAAAATATGGAGTACACGTGTTCAGCACGTATTGGAATTAATGCTACAATCATATATTTTATCAAAATATGTTGTGGTTGGTCTACTTTCCTTTCACGCTACAAACGAGCCACATGAACTGAACAAAAAAGGTTGAAAGTCTCACACCGATCCAAAGAAATGGTCCGTTAGCACTCCCTGTCAGCTTGTACAGTCAAACATGTCTATCACAATGAAAAGGGTTTATTAAGTATTATTATTTACCATTGATTGATGAATAAAAAATTATCTGGAAAATACAATGGGATCGTGAATTATTTGCGGAATTTTAGTTCAAGTCACACTACTCCATTACAGAATGGACTTGTGCACAATGGATTGTGGAATGGAAATTAAACAAAAAAAAAAAGTAGTGCTGCATTATTTTAGATGCATTTGGAGTCACCTTCTAAATGAGAATGGCTCTTTTGCCCATTATAATGTATTTGATCCAGAAATGTGGACTTTGGACAATCTAGCCACTGAACTTGAGGAATTTGGAGACACAGTCAATCAGGCCATGTCTTAGTTTAAGAACTGTAAACTGGGAAAAGCATGGGGAGTGAGTGCCCGGGCTTGTACCCTTTCTACTTCTACAGCGGCCACGTCTGTGATATCGCTGTCCTGTGATCAGAGTCTGCTTTAATGATGCAAGGTTTGGGGGGGTAGTGGCGTACTTTGGTATTTCACACATTGAACCACTGGGGGCCACCAAAGACATTTTCAAATTCCACACATAGTAGCTCGAAAGTCAGGTATTGATTGTGTGATTGTGAAGTTTGACCATAAACAGCCTAACTACCATGAATAAAATACACGCAGCTGAATATTTTGGCCATGAACTCTTTGATCTCTTCTTACTGATCTGTCTATTTTGACGCCTTGGATGGCTCATCATCTGTTTTGATGTGAATGAATATTCCCATAAGATCACAATGAAAACATAGCCAAAATAGACTCTTCTTGCAGTGTCAATGCTGGCTGTTGAAAGACTGATGCTAAACTGCATTGGTGGCTTTTAAAAGTTGAATAATATCAGTAGTGTATGAAAGGTATGGAATATTTTATGGTCTGTTCAAAAGCGAACACTAAACTGCTTTGCTTTAAAAGTTCAATATGACGCAATCATTTCAAGCAAAGAGTTGGGAGGGCTGTGTCTTTTTATTAGCTTTTCCAAAATCAAATACAAAAGCAAAATGGTAAGGAATGGATTACCGTGTTTGGCTAACTAGCTCACTACCTACATTTGTCACCTAGCATTAGCCTACTGCCAAAGCCAAGGGCTAGCTTATAATAAGCTGACTACATTACTTTGCCAAACACGTTGGTTAGTCCTCATGCTCAAAGCTTTCATGAATCATGGATAAAACCGCAGCATTGTTTGTTAAAGTGTGTTATCTTCGTGTGTTTAAATCTGCTAGCAACATTCGTCATTTCAACAAAATTGACGGTGGTTTTGCAAGAGATGAGAAACTTTTGTTGGAAATCTATTAGGGCAGGTTTGGTTATTAGGAAATATCAAAGATATTTATAAATATTAATATCACTAGAATTTTTAATAAAGATAAATAAATATGGGGCACCACCCTGGGTTCAGGGACCAATAACCAAAATGTGAAAACAGTCTCAAAAGGGGGTTGTCCACTTAAAAATGCCAATATTGAAATATTATTATATATATTATAACATTAATAAGGTGGACAGTGAAGGATGAATCCGAGCACTGACCGTCACAACCAACTGTTTTTAATACACATCTCATATAACCAATGTCGACTGTTCTGTAAAGGTACAATAGAGTTTATTTAACTTTAGCACAGATAAATTATCAATAAACTCCAGCCAATAAACCACTGTTATCTACTCTAAGCACAATAAAAGCATTCAACAATCAGCAAGCATGTGATGCAGGTATGTGGGGGGTGTGTGAGTGTGAGAGAATAGGGGAGGACCACGTGGGTGGTTCGTCATGTGATGATCCACAATGGCAGACAGGCCTGCAAAACTTAAACAAAGGTGCTCGAACCAAAATGGAGCAAGCCCTTTACTCGAGCACAACTGAGTTAGGCTACCACACTATCTGTGGGTTTGAGCTGTGGATGTACATAAGGCGTGTAGGTTTAGTAAAGGGAGAGAGCGAGAAAACGCACCTAAAGCAAGCTACATATGGTCCTAAATGCCGCGGCAAGACACAGCAGGTTGAACGGAAAAGCTGGTCTATGGCTGGCGGCAGTGGAGGAACACGGCAGGGTCGACTTAGTGGGGAGAGAGTGGGTCGCAGTGGTGATATCTCCGTGACGAAAACAGTTAAATACGTGTCATCCTTCTGCAGGTATGACATTGTTAAGCGGCGTAACGATCTTCTTCAGGATCCAAAAATGTGTTCAGCAAAAACTGTCTGTTTTTGTCCAGCTAGTTAACACCTTCACCTAGGGATTTAAAGTTCAATGCTGAGAGCAGATCACATCCTGTAGCAACCGGAGTCCCAGTGAATGCAGTGAGCTATATGCTTGGTGATGTCATGGCCACAACGCAAGGGTTTCCTGCGCTCCTGTGGTGGCTTGTCCAATAGGAAACCAGGATTTGGATTCAAGCTTAAATTTCACACCCGGGTGTTAACGACCTGAGGGGATTTGGCGCTGTTTCTTTGTTAAGGCTTAGATTTTTCCATGTAGGCCTCCTCGCTAAGGCTTTACCTTTTATGCATGTAGCCCCTTCTTTTGCTTCCCGTGTGGTGAGGTCCCAACACATCTTTGTCAAATTCAAGACCCATTGTTCAAAAATTACGTTGAATGTCGATTGCTAAATCTGCCATCTGTAAACCATGTATGTGCTGTGCTAGAATTGAAAACTTGACATGTGTAGCAACAGTAGCAAAGGAGGCCAGGGCTTAGTGAATTATCAATTAAGACCATATATTTGAACACTTTTGTAATCCCGAGGTATTTATTCAAACTTATTTTCACGTAAAGTGTTCGTTCACTAATTGGAATTTTTACTCATGATAAAAACATGGTAAGTGTTGGTCTCTGTCTGATTAAAGAGTTAAGACACCGCCTGATGGTGAGCTTTAATATGTCCTAAAATGAATTGCCGCGAAGTATGGCTTAATCAAGAAAGCTAGTGATTAATACCCTTGGTTTGGTATGCATGCACACATGGGTGCCGATACAGTACACACACACGCACACAGGTGCTTGTATTAACACACACATACTCTATGCGCACACACTTAGACACATTCCTATACGTACACTCGGGAGAGCAGTCTCCTTAATGGCCCTGCTCTCAAGTACCCAACTGCGATAAGTGAATTTTAATTAAGAGAATATTGAGAATTGTAATAAATTATTTTAATGACCTGCAAATGGTTTTGCTTCTCTACGGAGAGAGGGAGAAAGAGAGAGGACACACATCAGTGCTTTCGCCAGGGGACAGAAGGGAAGTTTGTATTGCTACCGTCAGAGCCAAATTACACAAATCAGTCTGTCTCTTTTTAGCGACTGACAGTGTTATATAGTCATTTATGGACCAGCCTTTCCAAAATGAATTCATATATATTTACTTTATATGATTTAAGTGTCAATCATCTCTTATTTATTCCTGGTGATACTTTTCATGTTTGATATTCTATTTTCCTTCTATTCTTTTCTGTTTCTTCTTGTTTCAAGCACTTAATTGGCACTCCTTACTTATGTGTAGTAAATAATTGAATGTACTTAAGTCTTCAGCTAATGTATGTGTGCATTGTGTGTGAATGTGTGTGCACAAATAGTGTGTGTGTGTGTGTGTACTCGTGCCAGCTAAACTAGGGAGCAGATTGCGGTGATTTTCAGCCAGCTGGTCCGGCTGTGTTCCTATCTGTCACCCCCGCCAACGCGCACACACACACTCTCTCACACACTAGCACACACAGGGAGGTCATCGTCAAACCAATCAAAACCCCTTAACGAGGTCCCCCAGCCAATGAGCAAGCGGGATCCATGCTATTTCCTGCGCTGGCTAACTAATGGCTACACTTAATGATGCTCGTGATCGCTGTAAATAAAGGCATATGTTTGCTAGCTGAGGACGCGCCATTTCAAGGGTTGTGTGTCATGTAGGCAGACTTACTCAGCTACTAGGGATGATGTACCGTGTGGTAGGATTTTGGTTTGGTCTTACAGGTTTGGCAGGCATGAAGTTGGCAAAAGCAAGCAAGCCCAAAATAGAATTATGATATTCCCAGGTCTGCTGGGGGATAATTACTGTACAGTCAGGGAAACACACTTCAGAACAGCAGGAACAATACTTCACAGGAATACAAAGGATCCTGAGTGTCACAAGACACATGGTAATCAAAATTTGTTATTTGAAGCATCCCACCGGGCAAGATACACACATAGCCTTGAACACACAAGAATCTCATCAAAGACTGCAGAGAGCAGGGTCTCCAGCGTCCTTGGAACAATTTGGGGCTCAGCACTTCGCTCCAGGGCTGTTCAGCAGTTATGGTGGGCACGGCAGATGAAAAACCAGACACTCTCCAGGCCCCAGATCTTAGCTGGAATACAACCTCCAGTCAACGTCAGAGATGAGTCCAGCTGCCCTCCGGTTATTTGTAATCCTGTCCTATTCGGGGGCTGACCTGTCTCCTGGAGGACGTTACACAAAACTCTTCACGTTTGCAGCCTGGCTCCTGTTTCCCATCATGCAGCCAATTGCTTTACTGTGGAGCTACATGACATACACATTGAGAATATGAATGAGAGCCAAGAATCCTTGATGTAATAAAGCAATCAATAATTTTATGGTCAGAAATAACCTGAACATTGGAAATTGAAATTGAAATGATGGAAAGATACGTTCCTGGTCAACAATTGAAAAAGGTTATATACAACAGTAACCTATTTTTAAACCATCTAAAAAGCTTCCCACTTCCTACTGTAAATGTATTTTTCAATCAACTCAAGAAACTGCAGCTTAGTCTTTGCTGTGCATCTGTAGGGCCCTATAATTTCCGCGATCACGGAATCACGGACGGAATCGCGGAATTGCCATAATACCGCAGAATTTCCCGGAATTTTACAAATTTTACAAATTTGAATTTCCCGCAGAATTTCCCGGAATTTTACAAATTTGAATGAAATTCTGTTTTGTATGGGAGAAGAACGTATGTCTGGGGAAAAAGCAGACCGGGGGATGCAAATCTGGGCGACACAACCCCTTTGTCATTTCAGCTCCCCCCCCCCCTCTTCAAATTCAAAACAACGAAAGTATGGTGAAGGGCTCTACGCAGCTCTTCTTTCGTTGGCGAATAAGTTACGAAACTCTACGCTAAGCCGAGCAGTTCCCGCGTGACTTTTATGTATCAGGTGAACTTTTGTTTTGTAAGGTCTGTCAGCCTTCCGTTGACTGGAAGCGAAAAAATACATGCAAATTTTGATAAAATGTTTTTGGCTGTCGCATGATGACAAAGTCAACTTTAATTTCATAACTCAGGGAGTTCTTGCTGTAGTTTGCGTTGTTTTTAATGCACTTTAATGTACAGTATGGAAATGATGATTTGTCCTATTTCTTATAGTTGAATGAAAAAGCTAATGGAACACTTTGATTTAAACCTGTATAAACTAATATAATTTATTTTACTGGAAAGTTTAAAGCTAATAACCATTAATATTTATGGTTATTATAATAGTTTTGACATGAAGTACTTGTGCAGTGTTATGTTGCATCATGCAGGGGTTGTCCTGAGTAAATGTGATGTTTGTTACCTCAATAAATTTAAGGTCATTCATTCGTATTTTATGTTTTATGTTCTATTATACTAACATTAAAAGCACGCTGTTTTTACAACTAAAATAACAGTAAAGCGTAAAAACAACTGAATTCCCAAAAATTAAAAAGGAAAAAACAGAATTTATAAAAATTCAAACAGAAAAAAAAGGGAATTTGGGAAAAATTTAAACGGATTTTATAGGGCCCTACATCTGTGAATGAACAAACACAAACAAACAGATCAACTTAACAAGCTGCGGCTAATTTACCTTATAAATGTTAATGACTGAATGAGTACCACTGCATGCCAGATAAAGCAGTAAATGATATCTTGACAAGATAGATAATCTTGCGGGAATGAAGGAGACCACCAAGTGGAGGAAAACTTTAACGTTCATCAAAAGGGAAATACCTGAAACAATCGTTTCTTTATTGATGGGAGACCTTACTTCTATCATAACACTTCCTAATCATTCTTATGCTTTAGCATCCACCCCAATCACAGGAAAATGTAAATTGTAAC
Source organism: Coreoperca whiteheadi (assembly GCA_011952105.1). NCBI lineage: Eukaryota > Metazoa > Chordata > Actinopteri > Centrarchiformes > Sinipercidae > Coreoperca > Coreoperca whiteheadi. The sequence continues at coordinate 13,947,094 of CM022483.1, forward strand.
CTGGTAGTTCAGCTGGCCAGGGGAAAGGCTGTGCTTTCCGCCCCCCTCTCAGCATGCAGCATTATGAAGAAATCTTAACTTACAACCACTTTGCTGAAAACGTGATAGCAGCGTTTGTCAGATGTTCGTTGAATTCAGAGTTCGTTACAGTCCTAACTTTTGTATTGTTAGAACACAGACGTTGCACAAATCGGAGCAGGTTTCTGTTAGACTTGAAACAGCAAACTTAGGAGCGCTAGCAGGGTTTGCTAGATGCCGGCATTCAACACGTTCTCTCTGGCTTTTGGCAGGGGCAGTATCTGTTGCCAATGGTGCAAAACTACTACTACTACTGGAAGGTACCAAACACATCTATGATAACTCCATTAACACAATGCCTGATAGATATACATGTACGTATACAGTATATGCATAGGCACTGAATAAAAATACATGTCAACAATAAAGCATTAATGTAACCTCTACTTGTCCTTCTATGTAAGCTAAGTAGCCAAACAGGGTTAGAATGGAATAACAGTCTATTCTTAAATGTGTCCTTATCATACTGACTAGCTCTACTCTGCATTACAAAAACAATGCTTTTTTTCGGGTTTCTCATTTTAGGGAAAGTCCACTCAAAGTCAGCTGGCGAGGCTCATATTGGCTTAATCATCTAGCTACAGCTGACCAGGCAGTTGCGACAGTTTCAGCTGGTAAAATCGGCTGTCGCTGACTAGAAATGAGTCTATTTTTGTCTACCTGTGTCTGAAATCAGGGACCAATTGATTTAAAAATACTAAAAATTACGAGTGGTAACTGTGCCACCTGTATCACTGTAAACTACATTTTCTGCATTAATGGCGAGTTTGACAGACGTAGCGACGGTAACAGTAAGAGTGGAGGGATGGTTTTTATTATTAAAACTATAAATTCCAACCTCCTCCAATTTGCTGCCGTTCTGTCACCTCACAGACACTACTGCCAGCGCTGCAGCTAGCAGACTATGGATGCATAGCTCATCCATGCCAGATCTTCAGGTCAGGTTCCCCTCCTATCGCATTCTGTCACTTCATGTTTTTTCAGATTTGTTGTGGATTTTGTGGAGCGAAAATGTGGAATTCCATCAGTCATTTAATGATTTCCGAGCAGATGTAATGTTTATGACAGATACGAATCTTTACTATCCGGTTCACCCGTGTTGACAGACGACCTGTAGCCTGCGTAATAATCATATGGGCATTATTAGACCAAAAATATCCTGAGGCATACACCACAGTAGGCCAAGCATCGTGATCATGATGAGTGTTATAGTGTTGATCTGTATGCGATCATAATGCTGCCTATTATGCTTTGCAAACTTTTTCTTTGAATCTGCGTGCTCCCGCAAGGAAAGCGAACGCTGCAGATCAGACTGCGTATCTGCACAGCGGAGAAACAGTGCACCTTTGCAGTCACAGCTGCATAAGTGGAACTCACCTCCAGTTAGATATGACATCATATAATGTATTTAAAACTAACCTAAAAAATTGGCTCATTGAAAACACTAAATTACATGGTTCTGTCTTGTCAGCTGTCTGTTTGTTAGAGGCCATTGTGTTTTTGTGTCTTTACTAACTCTTACTAATATTTCGATATTGTGCGCGAATGTCTGTAACATTTGTCTTACACTCAACTGTGTCTGTGCTCTAATGTCTGTACATATCCACATATCCATTTCAAGAGGAAAATAAGAAAACACAGAATAATGTTCCTTTTTCAAAAGCTTACACAAACTGAAAAAGACATAATTGAATGAAATAACAACAGATGAACAGATTATACACACGCCCGACTTCAATTACTTCATGAGTCACAAACCACGGCAACAACAAGTGTGTCCCAGCCATGTTCATCACTTTTTAGTGTCCTCTGGAAACACTTTCCATTGTCGTCCGTGCTACTTGCAGTGTGTTTTTGCATTTGGTTGTGGTTTCTGTATTTGCTGCGTGTATTCTAAATGCTGCGCATTTGTTGTCAAATTGGTAAAGGTGTTTTCTTCTTCTTTGTTTGTGTTTTGTCTATTTGCATGTGTTTTATTAAGTCACAGTGTGCTGAGCTCTCAGGGCCACTGTAGCTAACACTATTTGGAGTTTACATGACAAGCTAATTTGAGACTGTTAATGTTGATAGGGACGATTCAACAGCACCTTGATTGGTAGGTACATGTTCAATACGCCCATATTTAAATACACACTTATGGTTATATATCCTTAATTTTGGTGATCTAACACAGTCTAGTCCTGCAGCTAATATGGGGTCTGTTCAAAGATCTACTTACTGTTGTTGTCTTGATGGACTCTAAACAACATTATGCATTCTTTCCTCTATATTTCTGACACTGCACTCATATCTCTCCCGTCAGCAGATCTACCAGCTTTATTTTTGAGTAGCACTTCAGTGTGGAAGAACTCCAAACACTGTTGCTGAATATTCAGCAACAAGTCAATTGCCCAAGAAATAGATACTTTACAAAACACAGGAGGTCTAGTTGAACAAATCAAATCCACTGTAACAGAATATATTTGTCTTCATCTATACTCTTGATTCACTGACTGAAAAGGCTTGAATCACACTGGGAGGACAGGTGTCTGCTACAGCTATTGTCTGTCATACTGTCTTTTTTCCCCGTCTTTGTTTTGTTTGCTTTGTATCTCACTTAAGGGCTGTTTTTGAAAAGATACAATTGGTACTGTGTAAGTGACGCTGACTGATGCTGGCTCTCGCTTTTGAAGTTCAGTCCAGATCTGGATTGTTTCAGATTTAAAGTGATACCTTTCTAAGAAACACAGCGATTTATTATGTCACATATCCCCAAACTTTGAACATTCTTGCTCAAATGGTGTTTTTTGGTCCATAATGAAAGTGTTTGTGATTCAATTTATCATCCACATAATGTTATGTGGAGGACACCTTCTGCTTGGCGGAATGATGAAAATGTGAGTCTGACAAAATACATCAACCTTAATCCTCACAGTAGGAATGTGTTGGTAAAATTCTTTTCAGATTTCATAACTTTGCTACATTGAACAAATTTTAGAAATTTAAGGCCCCAGAAAAGCTCTCTGAGAATGTGTTACAGCAAAGTGGAGGTCAGAAGTAAAATCTGTATTAAAGGAATGCAGTTATGTGGGAAGTTTGGTTTCTATAAGTGTAATTTCCATAGCTTATACTTTGCGCGTGTGTGTGTCTATGTATTCATTTTATGTATATGTGTGTGTGTGTGTGTGTGTGTGCATATATGAGCATGCACTTTTGCATTAAAACACTTGTCTGTGCAGTAGTTCCTTATGTTCTGGTATGAATAATAGCCACTCTGGGGAGTTGTAGTTGTCAGTCCTTTCAATTAGTTAATCTGGCCCTAAAATCCTACTTCGAGTTTTTCACAACTAATTCCACCATTTTTGAACTGCTGTGTCCCTGTATTAAAGTTCAACTTCTCTTTCTTTCTCTCTTCATGTCTGTTTCTGTTTCATTAAGACTTAGTTAAATCCTGAATGTTTCTGGTGACAGCAGATCCAGCAGAGCCATGGACGCTAAAATGGTCTACATTTTTTTTAATTAATTAATTTATTTTTTTTAACAGGTCCCTCTAATTGCAACTATAAATCTGATAAAGTGGCAGTTGGCTGCTGGGGTGAAAGAAATATTCACTCAGGTGAAGTAGCGGAGTACCTCTGTTACCAGTAAAAGTCCTTCATTGAAAGTTACTTAAAGCCGTACTAATCGACATATTTATATTGACAATGGATCAAATAACTGTGTAATGTGAAAGGGGTTGTTCACAATGATGAACCCACAGAGAATTATCACCCGACTCTGTCATTGGAGCATTTCAGCACCTCACAGTTCTCATCAATGTTACCAGACACAGGCACCTGTTTGCATCGAAAAAATCTCACACAAACCCCCTGCACACTAGCTGCTCAGCACCACACAGCAGACAGACACGGTTAGCAAATAGCCTGTGAACACAGTGTAGCCTTTAGCAGCTAAAGAGACAGATATTGTTCTCAGGAGTTGGTGGAGAGCCGAAGCAGAGAGGAGAGGGAATATTGGACTTCCATTCAGGCAGGCACAAACACGTCTCAAACAAATGCTAATGTTGCTCTGTGACTGCTGGATGTGTAAAAAGGCAAATGTTATGCTAACACATTTGCCATACCTGTAAAGGTGTTAATGGGTTGTCTGCTTGCTCTGTTGCCCCCAAGTGGCTAGACAAATCAATCCATGCAGCTCTAAATTGAAAGACAGAAGTTTTATTAGCAAAATAAACTCAAAGTATCAAAAGTAAAAGTACCGCTTCAGAGGGGTATAATATATGGATCTTTATTATTATTATGTATTATTAACATATTCACAGCATTTTAATGCTGTAGCTGGTCGAAGTGGAGCAAATTTTAATTGTGTACTGCTGAGTATTTAATATATAACAATACATCTTATTTTCTCTCATAAGCTCATCAAACATATTAACTGTAACTGTTAAGTACCGATAAACCTGTAAAAAGGACAGTATTTCCCTCAAAATACAGTGGAAGCAAAGAACAATGTTAATACTTAAGAACATTTTATTTACGTACAGTACTTGACAAAATGTACGAATTGTATTTTTCACCACTGGGATAGACAAACAAGCTTATCACTGGACTATTGCTAGTTCAGCTGGGAACATCTGGGCAGTAAGAGTAAAAGAGAAACACTTTGTCCTCGATAACCTTGACCAAAGCACCAGACACTCAGCAGAACCAATGGCTCTGCTCAGATGCCAGTAGAACAAAACTCTGGTTCCACTGGGCAGACCCCAGGTGTGAATGTGTGTGAATATAACCTTCTTTCTCCTTGCTGTTGACTGCTGTAAACACCAACACGTTCTTATCAGCGGTGTGGAGTCTTCCTAACTTGGGCTTCAGTGTTTTTGATGACTTCTGACTCACCGGGGACGTTCTCTGTCACGCACAGTCCGCCGTGCTCAGACCAGTCAGTGCATTATCCTGTCAGTAGAATTTAACGTTGAATAGATAAGGCCGCACTTGACAGAACTAGTTTTATATGACGGATCGCTTTATTCCCATTGCAGACAAACGGCTTCAGTCTCCTGGCCTTCATCACGGTCTGTGAATAATGGCCGCTCCTCCTGCTCTAATACAAGGAGGATATGCATTAGCACTCATGCTGCTGTTATCACCTTAGGAGGAATGCTCTTGTAGGCATAATGCAAATGTATTCATTCCCAAAGTTAAATATATAGTGTTTATATGCCACAAGAGCAAGAAAAAATATGCACATTACAGAATGAATCTCATAAAGCTTGATTTTTACTCAAAAACCCTTTGGTGTGAGGCCACTCATAGATTGAATAATGCCTCAGTCAAACGTATTACATTTTTTCTGTAATGTTTTAGCCTGCAATTGTCGATTTAATTATGTCAGGAGGATGTAAAGTTTGATCTGTCTTCTACTCCTCAACTGTTCTTTATTTGTTATTGATTGATTGTGGCTCAGGGTGTGAAGCAAGACACATCAGCAGCATCGTGCCATTGCGTTTACACACAACCGCAAGGACAATGCACAAGACATTCGTTTAGCCAAATATAATTTTCGCACATTGCACATGTTCTTCAAACAGTGACCAGTTGCCCATTCTTCAGTCAATATTTAGCACATTCCATCTTCTTTGTTTTAAATACTATACAGCTCTTTTTTACATTTAGTCATTTAGCAGACGCTTTTATCCAAAGCGACTTACATATGAGGAAGAGAATGGAAGCAATTATAACAACACAAGGTAACAAAATGCAAAGGGTGCACCAGAAACTAGTCCGTTAAAGCTCAGCACAGTATCCAAAGCTAAGGGTTTTTTTAATTTTTTTTTTTAGATAGAAAGGAAGTAGAAGTTAGTTATTGTCAGTTAATTGTCAATTGTCGTTTTAAAACGGATATATTTTACTTATTTTTGTTTTACATTTCTATACTATATTTATGACGTGCATTTTACAGTAATTGTTTTTTCTTTTCTCTAACTATGTTTATTCTGACCGTTATGCACCAAAACCAAAACAAAGAGCTGAAAGGCGCTTAAAAAAACTCCACCGAGGAACTGTGGAGTTGGTAAAAATTCTTTGTGGTTCATCACTACGAGCGACTCCGTCAACATTACGTGTAGTCCTCTGAGCCATTGTTAATATTAAAATATTGATTAGAGCAGCTTGATCCAAGTGCTGCGAGTGCCTAAACATAACCGTTGACGTGTTAATCAGTACTGTTAACTGCTCATTGTAGACTATGTTTTGCTCTCATCTTACAGCCAAGTGATGAAGATACCTGACTCCCTACACTGCCATGCAGAGTGGAAATCATTGCAATGAAAATGACAGCACTTGATACCTGCTTGTCACTCATGATGGAACATAGGTCACTGAATGCGGGAGGAAGACTTGAAGTTTCAACTTGGGAATCAAAGGGATTTTTAAAGTATTATTTATTTATTTTATTTATTGAGTAATAGTGGCAGTAGTGTACCGTAACAATCCCTCCACATTCGACTGTAATAGAATTCTAAATTAAAACCAAAGAAAACTAATAAAGAAATACCATTAGTGTTTTTTTTCTTTTTAATGTTTACCTATTGGTCCCTTTTTATTTCCTCTTGTTAATACTGCCAAATGAAAAAAGTAAATGAGACTGCCTTACTGTTTTAATTATTAAGAGTCTTGCAGTGCAATTTAAAACAATGATTAAGCACACACTTGGCTGCACAAGCCGTATACTGTAGAGCAGCTGTTACACTGCTTAACCCTAAAAAGCTGATCACTTGTAATGTTTGACAAAGAGTAATGCTAAAAAATGGTTTTTATGTTAGTAACAATGCAGCTTATCACCCTTATGGTCATCAATTGCTAGAGAAGACACAGTGCCTCTGCCTGAACTTGATGCCTGAGGTTTGAATTGCAGTAAATTGTGATTTACAGCTATTGCAGTGCATGTTGATATGTTGCTTAATTTTGAGGACACAGAAACCCACAAGCTGTGAGCTTCAATGCAAGTCGATCAAAATGAAAACGTGTCCCACAACTCTTCTCCAGTACTGGAAACAGTCTGAGGCTGTTCCCATTGGTCCGTCATTTGACCTACAGAGGCCCATAGATACTCATAATGCAACATTAACATTATCATCATCTCTTAAAACTACATTTTCCCAAAATTCTATTTTACTCCTACGGGATTCATTAATTTACTAGAAAAATATAAATTACCAAAAATACAAAACGTTCGATATAACAACAGACTTTTCATCATATTCTTTATGAAAGCGGGGCCAGCCCCATAAACTTGACTTACTGAGTGATGAACTTACACCATTGGTCGGTGTCCTTTTTCAAAATGAGTAGGTGCAACATTCCTCAATTCTGTGTAACAAGTTTGCCACAATTAAGCACATTGACCATATCACGGTCCGCTCATAGACTAGGTTTTGACCTAGTCTTGTTTTTGGGTCCATCTTTAGGTTGATGTCGAACGTAACAGTCGTGAACAAACACAAATGTTGAATACAAACAGTTACATTTTTGCAGATCGGAAGAAGTATTATATAAAGTGGTACTGGCACAATGGGAGTGTTGTAACATTTTTTCCTTCAGCATTCATTTGGTGGTTGTTTGTGCTATATAGATAGGCTACAAGCTACTCATATTTGTCTGCACCAAAAAAAAAAGAAGTTATTTTAAGAGCAAGAAAATAAGCATAGACAGAAAATTCACCATAATAAAAAGGTATAACAAAAACAATAGGCATTTAATTGATAATTGTATCTACTACGTGTATGTTGTAGGGCTGAACCATTAATCAAAAATATTATCGCAATATGGCCAAGTGCAATATCCAAATCCAGATGCTACAAAGGTTAAAAAAGAAAATTAGAAAAAGGAACACTTGAACATACAGCAGCGTAATAAGAACTGCCTAAACTCCTTACACAAGTATATTTTGCATGCATATAAATAAATAAGGATGCATTTGCAAAGTGACCTGTTAGCTGAATTATTATTGAACTATACTAGGAAAAAGTCAATTGTGGGGTCCCCAAAATAGTAACCCTAAATAACCTTCTATGTATCAATTAACCTCTCACATATAGGCTATGTGTAGGTAATGGGTGCCGGCATAAACGATACACATTCAGAGCCAGAATACATTAGTGAGCAAACGCAACAAGGCACACATTGAAACAACACAAAATCAAAGGTCAAATCGATTAGACACCTGTCCAAATAAGATTCCCTCACTGTAAGCTACGACGTTGGTTATAGTTATATAACAATATACCACTGCACTGTTTTTAACATGAATGTTACACAGTAAGTCATGCATAATGACAGTCTCACATGGTTTCACTTTATCGAATATTTATCTCCAAGTAGGTATTTGATCTACTAAGATGTAACTTCCTTTGCATCCAATATGTGCTTTTGTTTCATTTGTTATGTTCAATGTCGACCTCAGACCAAAAACAGGAAGCAAACGGGAAGCAAAGGCTGGGGGAGTTGATCAGTGTGAGCAACTCCCCAAATTGCTCACTACAGTGAGGGGTGCTTGGACTTTGGTGACAGATACATTGGGTTTTCTGTGACTCCTTTACAATAAAAACTGCAACGTGTTTTGCCAGTGAAATGCTTTTAATGTGAAGCAGTGGCTGCAGTAGGAAATGTTGGGTTAGCATTAGCAGTAACTTAATCCAGCTCTGATACAGCTGTAGGAGAGTGAAACAGTAAACCGTGAGGCAGATATCAATACCATCAAATGACAAAAAGTAACGCTGGATTACATGCTGCATGGTTTCTTGCAAAAGTCCCCTCGTGTTTCTCCAGTTTAGTAAAGTCAAATGACTGATCAGTGGACTGTTAATAAAGAAACTGGAGACAACTTCAGGTGCCTGGTGAAGGCAAGCTAGTGGAAAACATCTGGTGAATAAACCGTGGTGTACTGGAGAAGAGTACTGCAACCAGTGTTTTCATTTTGCTGGATCTGATGGTTGCTCTCAGGCAGGCTTGAAGGCGTTTTTTGGTGTGTTTTTTCGCCATTTTCCTGGATGTGGCGGTTGGATGTGTTCAGTGTGCTCTCAGCCCTTTAGCCAATTACCCAGGCAGCAGATGACCCAGGAAATGAGCTGATATTCTATTCATGAGAAGAAAAATACACTTTGCAGAGCAGCGATCAAGTCGCCCCAGTGCAAGATCCTCACGCTTGGTAATTGTCCCTCATTTAACTTTCATCTCATTTGGATATTCCAAAATCAAACTCCATTCTGGAGAGTTTTCCTGGGCCACAAGTGTTCTGTTTGATGAATGTTTCAGAGCGCTGAAAGCTGCACGACTAGTCACTGAGGGAGTGCGATGTGGTTAAAAGTCAATAGACAACAGTGAACACATAAATCAGGAATTTAGCGAGGGAGGGCCGGCCTGTGAAAATAACAGCTTGCATTTGGCCGGCTGCAATTTGTTCCCCACTTCTAATCAAATGAAGGGCTTGATTTTAAAATGAGACATTCATCTTTTGAAAACGTGTACACCCACTCTCACAGAATGATTGTGAGCAAGAAACTTAAGCTAACTATGGCTGATTATTCACGCCATTAGCTGTGTGAAGACAATTATTAACAAAATACAACACTTTAGATTATGTAGTCATTGATATTTTCGGAGTGCGGAGAAATTAAAGCTCTCCATCATGACACCAAGCCACCTAACGACCACCTAAGCATTCAACTAACCAAAAGGATGTGGAGAAACTGAAAATCATTGAATTTTTCATTAAAGTTAATGCATCATCAGTCAAGCTGATGGGCTGCGTTTGGAATGTTTTTGATATCAAATCCTGTCCAAAAGAAGCCCATAAGGCTGATTGATGATGCATTAACTTTGGTGAAAAATTAAACTGTTCCTGGTTCCTCACCGTAGATCAGAAACCCTGGCCCATATCCTCTGCGTTTACCGCTTCTCACTGTCTTCTATTGGGAGAAAAATCTTTTTAATCAAGTTAGTAAGTAGGTAGAAGTTATTTGAAGAATTTTTTTGGAAAGTCTAATTGATATTTGTGTCCCAGTTTGTGGTAGGTATCTTACCATATCCTCCTACTTTCTGCTTTCTCTCCACAAAATGTCAAAGGGCAATATTGTACCCCCTTCCACACACGCCCACACCCACACCCACACACTAAAGTTGACAGATACTAGTGCTTTTACTCAAGTACTGTTCTTAAAGGGGCAGTCCTCCAATGCTACACATAAAGGTCAGTTTACGCATCATGAGGAGTGGTCAAACTGTGAAAACAGTTGTATAACGTCTTTTGGAGGAGCTTTGTCATGTCTGAGAAAATAACCCAGATGATGTCATAGTGATGTCACTTGGGTTATCTCAGGTTGCGCTTGAGACTATACATTTTTTGACTGAAAGCCCGCGTTGGTAGCTGGAAAGAGGAGGGGAACAGTCGAGGTTCCAATGAAAGAGGCTATTTAGTTGGATTATGGGATTTGTAGGATCCCCGGTTTTCTGTATGATAATTAGTTTTCAGGCAGTTCGATTACCATGCACATTAAAAACTAAAATTAAGTCTTATAACTAGATTTTGTTTAGGGTTGTCTAGGCAGAGGGGTTGCACTGGGGGACTTTGGATTGTTGGCCTGACACTGAAACTGATACAACTTTTACTGAAGGAAAATGTGAATGCAGGATAATTCTTGTACCACTGCAGTTCACTGTGTGGTACTACAGAACAGCTATTAGGCAGTATTTAGAGCGGTATTTCAGACTCTCATCTCCTACTGAAGGGCTTTGTCTAAATTAGTCAGCTTGTGATTCTCTTATGAGGTTCTCGCAAACAGAGGATAAAGAGAGAGACAGATAAACAAGGGGGGGGGACTTTGCCAGTTAAACACCGGACCACGCCAGACGGTGAGAGCGCCGCCGCCGGAGGAGGAGGAGGAGTCTCGGCCGCTCTGTAAGCGGCACCGGGAGGCTCTCAAACACCGGGACTATTTCTGATTGACAGCGAGCGGAGAAACGGCCGGAGCACTCTGACACACACTTCTTCATAGCCCTCCGTGTCCGGCTTTAACAACTAACGCACGCACGCTAAATCAGCCGTGATTGCGCGTTTACCTGGATAAGCAGAAGGTCTGTTTACGCACGGTTTGGGGAATTTGGAGAACACCTCCGGCATTCACCTGTTTAACTGTGCCGAGCCGCAGAGTAGCTCAGCCCGGCTGGGCTCCGTGGGATTAAAGGCAGCTGAGATGGCAAGCGGCTAGAATGGCACGTTTTCAGGTAAGACCCTGGTAAGCAGGCTGGGGTGATTGTTGAGAGAAACCGAATGCGCACCACACACTTTAAGTCATTTCCTTCGCTGGCGTTTCCTGCGGTTTGGGCGCAATTTCTTTCAGTCAAACAAGTCCAGCTGACGTGCCTGTCATGAGACTGTCAGCTCAAATGTGACAGGACACAGAAATGTGGAAGATTAGTCCTGCGCAGAGTTTGGTGAATTTCTGCTATTATCCTCATGTTGTTTAGGAATAAACTCTGTATTACAACAGGCAGGGCGGTGTTATGCAAGACATGCAAGAGATATGACATTCCTTAGCATTTAGCGCGTGCGTCTGTGCGCGCGCACGTGCGTGTTTGCGAGGGATTATTGCAAGTCATCTGTTAATGCTATAATGGGACATAAATTGATTATGTATGGGTTTATTGGCAACACGTGTCTCTTTCCTGTCATCCCAATAAAGGCATTACAGTTAGAGAGGGACCTATTGAGCAGCCTCAGCAACTGAGGACATTCAGACCTAGCCGTGTGCGTGAGGTGCTTGTTGTGCGTGTCCTGTCTGCCCACACTATCAGCTCTACCCCCCCCTTTTTTCGAATCTGGTTTTGTTTACCCTTTACTTGAGGTAATGACAGCCCACTCTGAGCCTTCTCCCCTTTTTAAATGAAGGTTGCACTGGAATTAATAAACTCTTGAACAAAAGAGGACATTTTCCTTCCAAAGACAGTTTCCATATCCTGAAATCAGAATATGGACTGAGACCCTATTAAAATAGGATACTACAGCAACTTATGATGAATATGAAGGGATATTTTGAGAATACACAGCACAACAAGGCCCAGTGGGAATTTTAAGGTGATCCCTTAAGGACATAGAAATAGCACAAGGATGCTTGATCACATAAACTCACTATAGACCCGCACAGGTTTATTATAACTCCCACATAGATAAGAGTCGTCATAGCAGATGAAAATACATGAAAGTACCATAAGGCTATAAACCCACTATTGAGCACCGTACCCACACTGTTAAGTCCCTTAAGACATATTGATGCCACACAGTAAGAGACAGACAAAATATGTGCAAAATACAAGAGCAATAGAGACACAGACACAATTTAAGTCCCTGAAGGAGTATTGCAGGGAAACCATGGTTTTACAATAGGAGATAAATATATCATTAAGTATTAGAAAATCACTATACAGTCACTATTAAGTATCGGAGCCGATATTCTCTATCGCAATGTTTGAATTATCTCATACCACTCAGTAGAAACGATCTGTACCATAAGATTACCATAAACCCACTGTTCATAGATAGAACCAGGATTATCATACTGGATTACTATAGGAATATACTGGATGTAATATAACAACGTAGGAAATCAATTCTTGGGAGTGGTAACAGATAGAAAACAATTGTGCTGGGAACAACATGAAATATGTCAGTCTATTGCTCTATGCTGTATTAAACAAGACTTTATTAAATTAAGCTTCATTAAATGCCCTCCCCTTTAATTGTTCACTTGTACTTACTATGTGAAAATATGGAGAAACACATATGAAACAAATACAAATTAAATTCTTATATTTCAGAAAAGCCTCTCAAAAAGCAATTTAATATTCTAAATTAAAAAAAAAAAAGCAGCACAAATGATGTATTAAGTCAAAAACCAATCACTATCTGAAAGTACCCAAACGCTGTTTAAAGACCCCCTCCAGACATGTTTTAAGACGTGTAAAAATGTACATGTAAAAGCTTTTCCAAATAAAGGTTTGAAAAATTATTTGCGTCTGGCATGGTCTACCTTACCTAATTAAAAAAGTCTCCTTCTCCCTCATTAAAAATCCAGAGTATATAAATATGTAAATAATGTTCATTTCAAAAGTTCTGGACACAAGATGTCACCTACTTCACTGTTAAGTCCATACTAAAAGTGTATGTACACTGGAGGCTTCAAGTTTCCACACTGCGCTTGTGGAAGTTGCTTTTTGGACCATGATTGGTTCCAAACTAGTTGTGACATCATAAATCCTGCAGGTGCATCCAGGTGTTGAACTGAGATTTAAGGTGAGCACAGAGAAACTTTCCCTCCAGCAGGTGAATGCGAAAACAGACTCTACACGTACATTATTCTGCACAGTGAAGGAGCAAGAAGCAAATACATATTTGACTGGAGGGGGGCTTTGAAATAAAGGCTGTAAAATTCCGAGACTTGGTAGATTTAAACATTTTTTACAAATAATTTACCAATCAAGTATCCAAAAGTTAAGCAATGTGACTTGAGATGAATATGTATGTTAAAGAATCAAATGGTAAGGACTAATGTAAAAAAATCATTGTATTTCAATTTCAAGAGCTGAATTTATTGAACAGTTGTGGTGAGGAACTGAAAACATGTAGCTCACATTTTAAAAGTTTAAAAAGATGTGTTAAAAATGTATTAGGGATAGTGTGAAATTGCTTTGTGATGTTAAATAGGTAATGTATTGTGAATAACCTTTTTGAAGTCTTAAAAATCTTGTTTTAAACTGTTCTGTTTTGTTGGGAGGAATTGTAGTGTTTTATTGTAAATTGGGAACGATAAAGTCCTGGACTCGCTGTGTTACTTGCACAGCAGAGGACGACAACATATGATAAGTTTACTGTAATCTCACTGTAAGTCCCCACAGTAGTATCAAAACAATTTCAAAGTGATTTTTCCATTAGGGACCAGCCAGCCAATCGGTTCACCCCGGCTTGTGTGCTTGGCTGTCGGGGCAGCTGAGGCTCTCTCCGTCAGAAGCCCCGTGGCCGTGAGCCAACTGTGACCAGTAAACAAACAACACATACTTCCCGTCTTTTTGTAGCCCTCTCCCCTGGGCTGTCAGTGTAAATGTAACACACTGATCGGTGGAGGGTTTGGCAACACTACAGCGCCAGCTGAGCCCAGTCGTTTTAGGTGAGGCTTATTAGCGTGCAGGTCGTCTGTGCGGGACTGAGAGATGTAAGATCCCTTTCACGCTCCTATGATAACATCCAGGAGTGATGTCGGATGATGGATCAAGTGTCTTGTGATTAAAGGGAAGGAAGAGGCTGGGCCCAGTCACTGAGTGGGTTTGAGAGAGTGTGTGTGTGTGTGTGTGTGTTTGAGTTTGAGACCAGTCCTGAAATTGTGATGTGTCTGGAATAAAGGGACATTGAAGTGTACAAAAAGTGTACGAGTGAACTGTGTGTGAGGGGGAAGTCTTTAAGGCCCACTAAATTAATCTTTTCAAGCTGAAAGTTGCTTTTGTGCTCATACAGTGTGTGTATGTGTGTGTTTCTGAGTGTTTTCCACACGACGAAGATGTTGCATGTGTGGGTCAATGAGAGATCCTTAAAGCCAGTGCATTTAATGATGAACTCTGTGTGCTTGTGTGACCTGCAGTGCATTTATTTGTACATGCGACAGCATATGTGCACGTGTGTTTTTAGTGTGTGTGAGAAAAATTGCTCAACATTTTAGTAAACTGGCAGTTATCCTGCATTTATCCTATTAAATAAAGTTGGCATTTCTGCTGTTTTTACAAAGGTGGATAGAAGCTGCTATTAGAAAGCTGCATTTCAATTTGACCCTCCCTTACCTCTGTGTGTGTGTACACTTGTGTTTCTTGGCTGTTTATGAAAGCTTTGTCATTCCTCGTATTAAAACTTTGGGGGAAAATCTTTAAATTTTGCTTAGCTGTAGTTATAATTAGCTGTAGTTGATGTGTACATCACAAGTATTGGTTATGACTAGATTTCGAAACCGAGCCAGTGAGCATGGAGTGATAAAAATATCCAGAATATTGCATGTTAATCAAGTGCCATAGGGTGATTCTACCCCATTAGTCACTGTTGATGCTGTAACTGAGGTCAGCAGGTTGGCATACTGACCTTATTCCCACAGCACTTGTTTTAAATTCCCATCACACAATGGAAAGTTTGAGTGGAATCTCTACCAGGAAGAGCAATTACAGCCCAGCTAGGTCATACTGCTGTGCAACAAGATTCAAATTTGACAGCTACAGAATATTTTAATTATTGATTAACTTGTAGATTCTTTTTTGATTAAGCAATTAACTGTTTACACTGCAAAATGTAAGTCACATGTCTCAAATGCCCATCACAATTTCCCAGAACCACAGTGCATTTGGCAAAACGCTTGTTTTGCCAAATTTCCAAAACCTAAAGTAATTCAATTCACATTAATGTAAAACAACAAAAAAAGATGAACATCATCACATCTGAGAAGCTGGAATTAGCAAATGGTTAGCATTCCAGCTTGATAATAAATGAGCCATTATTAAAATAGCTTCAAATTGTTGTCCATTGACTACTCGATTTAGTAGTCATGAATCATTTCTGTGGTCATTTACTAAAAATAACTAAGGTCACATTTTGACAATGTGAGTTCACTAGATTGTAGCCCAGGATACCTAGCTAGTTACTAAGTAGCCAGTAAGTTAGCCAAGTTCCCTTTTCAGATCCATTTGTCTTGTTTGTTGACGCACGGCTGGTCTTCCAACCCTGAGCAATGGTGGAAAGTAACAGTAATAGTACATTTACTCAAGTACTGTACCTAAATATAATTTTGTTGAATCATACTTGAGTATTTCCCTTTTCCACTGCTTAACACTGTAGGTAATAATAATAAACACTCTGAAAGGGGCCATTGTGCATAATGAGTACATTTACTTTTGATTCTTCTCTTTGGTGATAAAACTTGTTTACCTTAACTTAAGTTTTGCTTGCAATTCAGTCTTTGTACAGTGTGGCATTGTTACATGTATTTGAGTAAAGGATCTAAATCTTCCACCACTGACACTGAGCATGACACAAGTTCAAAAATGGTCGCCCCTAAGCTAAGGTTACAAGGTCAGCGAGGTCTTGAATAAGTCATTGAACCCCTCCCACCTCCAGGAATGTTCTGTAGCTGACCCCTGGCCTCTGAGTGTTATTGTATTGAGCATGTTGAACACTGCTTCTATCCTTCCAAAGGGACGCAATACTGTAGGAAAGGTAAGGATAGTCCTCACAAGTATAGTCAAATGTGTGTCAGGCGGTGCTTGTTTGCCTGTGCGATGCTTCCCAGGTACCAGGTGCACACTGGGATTTGCCACACTGGGTCGGCTCAGCTCCACTCACCTCATTATCCTCTTTGGACAAGGACGGACGTAATCTCCCTCTCTCTTTCTCACCCCCACCTCACCCCCTATCCCTCTCCTCCTTTTCCCCTCCCTCTGTCTCACTCTTGCATCAGCTTTTTCTCCTCTCTTTTCCTACCTTTCTGTCTACCTGAATCACGTTCTATTGTTTCTTTTTTTGTTGCTATTTGTCCTGCTCAAACTGTCTTGGATTGTCTCTCTATCCTCTGGATCTCTGCCTGTGGATTGATTAGTCTAGTCTGCTTTTGCTGTTGTTGGGTGACAGAGCCCGCTCGTCACGCTTGGTTTGGTGGGTTAGGGAAGCTCACGGGGTTGGGGGGCTGTGGAAAGGAAAACGACGCCATCCGGCCATCCGTTAAACTGCGGCACATGATTCTTGTTCTGTCACCCTTGGCGGTTTACCTCTCACCGCCTAATACACCCCTGTCACATCCCGGGGGGACCCGCTGTGACTGAGCGAGCAATGCTTAAACCTGTGTGTGCGTGTGTGTGTGTGTGTGTGTGTGAGAGAGAGAGATGAAACAAAGGGAAGAAAGGTTTTATCTAACTTTAAAGCAAATGTGACTCAAATGTGGCAATAAAATTGCATTCCAAAGGAATCCTTGTGGGCCAATCAGCAACAAGTATGTCCCCATATAAACTGTAATTGTTCCTATAATTAGTGTAAGTGTAGTGTAAAAATGCTGGAATGCTTAAGTGAGTTGAATCATTTGCAAAAACTATCATCAAAATCCATTCAGAAGCACAGAGCAGATGAATGTGCATTTGTTATAAATGCATAGAAGGTGTTCTCATGTGAAGTGGTATTAGGAAATAAATGAACTTCCTCAATGTAAAATGTCACTATTTCAAGAAACTCATCCACTACAAAAATAGAAATGTTCTTTCAAAAATTGATTACATTGTTATTTAATTAACGTTGCTCACAGCCGAGGAGTTGATGGAATGCTGACAGTATAAGGTTAAAACCCAGGGTCATTGTAATCGTGGAAAGAACAGTATTTGGCAACCATGGAATCATGGGGACTTGGTTTGTTAGAAATGTTTATCACCAGTGGTTTAAAATATACGGACCAGGTTCTGTAAAAACACTGACGCAATAGAAATGATTGTTTTAAGTAAAAACTCAATAAAATGCTGTGGATTTTTAACTAAAAATAATCAAAAGAAACGGAAAATATGCCACCAAAAAGAGTCCAAATATCAAAGTATGTGAAACTCCCAGAAAGTAAAAAGTCAAAGGTAAAATAATTCATCAATTATTTGATTAACAGAAAATGAATCGACAACTATTTTGATAAAAGGTCATACATGTCGTTTAGGTATGAAGACGTGTTGGTCTTTACGTCTCTGCCGCACTCATCTGTCTGTTGACTAGCTGGCAGTGGGTTACGGCATCCCTGGAAGTTGAGTCACCCCCACCTCCCCACTTTCCTTCCCTATGCAGCCCTGTCCTGTGCTGCCGCTCACCCTTATTACTCTGTCTGCTTGCTGGTTATGTGGAAGGGGAACTGTGTCAAAGCCCTGGAGCCCGCGGGAGCCCGTCCAACCTGTGGTTTTGTTAGACCCTCTCACACATGTGACAGACACGTACAAGGCCACCAGTAACCATAGACACTTTCAAGGACAGAAATATGCATAGGCGGTCTTTACATCAGATTTATAAAGCCATGCATATACGTTTTTCAATGTTCTGGTGGGCTTTGTCATTAAGCACGACTCTGGATTTATAGCAACTGTGTCATGAATTCATCACATATACCTGTACCAAAATATCGCAGTCACCATCATTAAACGTCAGAAAGGTAACCAATGATTATGTCCGTTGTGCTCAAAAAGACTTTACGAAGTGCTTCACAAAAAGATAAAAAAAAATGAAGAGAACATAAACTCAGGGAGTCCAAGGTGTGCACATTCTCACCACACGAGTTTATGTGGGGAAAATGTCACGCAGTATACGTGGTTTTTGTGTGTATGCATCCTTAATACTTCCAGCCCCAGGTGATATTCTGGTATTCTCCACTGAGACTGAAGTGACCACACATCACTGATTATGAAATTTGCCATTTCTTTCATTTAAACCTTATAATTCTAATAAAAAAGCTACATAAAAACTTAGATACGACACTTGCGCTGTAAGTCAAGAATTATGTGGTGCTGCCGCCGTCTTCTTGGTGGAACACCCGATTTGTTTGTTTGTGTGTTATGCTGCATCACCATAGTGATTGCCAGACGACATCAAATTGGAAGGGAAGAGCAATCCTTTGTCATGATAGTATTACAGTCTATTGCAATGTTAGCAGCCGGGAAAATCCACAGTATGGGCATCAGTGCAAGGTGGTGTGTGTTTCTTTACTAAGATGTTGTCAGTGGCGGTGTGTGTCTTTGGAAATGGGTGAGAGAAAGATGGATGGAGAGAAAATGAAGGACGATGGTTTGAGAAGGGGAGGCTTGGGGGGGGGGTGAGAAGGGCAAAGAGGGCGAAGAGTGGAAAGAGGGAGAAGAGGTAGCAAGTGAGAGTTTGGATTCCGCCTCTTGTTTATCATTGCTGGACTGTCTGACCAGCTGGCTGAATACAGCAATGAAAAGCAGATGGATGGAAGTCTGCGTGTGTGTATCTGTCTAGCCAGTCGAATAGAGCAATAGAAAGAGATAGAGCCATGAATAGCTTAGCGGTATGTGTGTGTGTGTGTGCTGGCAGAAGCGGCGATTGTATTGACAGCTAGCTTATTGTGGCGGCGCGGAGGCCCTCGATAAATCACCTGGCCCCTCATCCTGTGAGACTGTTTATGTGACATCACACACTCATATTAACCCCCCCAGCCCTATGTCTGTGTCTGTGTCTGTGTGTGTGCAGTAGGGCGTGAGGTGAAAACATAACGCCTGGCGGGGAGAGGGTGATGGAGGGAAATATCCCAAAATTCAACTGCTTGATCCACATTTAAAGTAATAACCTGCAACAAATGCCATTTTGGCCTCACCCTATCAGGATTAATACAGCACAACATAATGAGAGCATGTACGTTTTTACGGTTACGGTTTTAAATATCAATGTCTGCCCCTTCTTTCATGAAAAAAACACTCTGAAAAACGGAAAGGGATTTGTGGTGCTTTTAGCTGCCAAAACTGTTTACCTAGTATATTTGTACCTGTCACTTTGGACAAAAGTGACAAATGAAAGAAATGAAAATGAAATGAAAAATCTACAGTAATTACATTTGATTGGATACATTTATGTAACCGCACCCAAGTTCAAGATGCGTCATCAAAAATAAATCTACGTTTCACAGGGAGAGGAAAGAGAGGGATTTTGTTATAAAAATACTCCAAAATATAGTTTTTTAACACTCTACAAGATTACAACTTTAAAAACGAATGTATTTTCATTTCACTGTGTCTTTAAACTGGACTGTTAGGCTTGTCCTTCATTCACCTCACTTCAGCCTTTGTTTACAGGCATTTCTTACACGGCTTTGTTAAATACTCGATTCCGATTGGTCAGTTATGGCATTCTACGGTCTGCAATTTCTGAAAAGCAGACGGCTGCTGTGAAGACCAGACTGTTGCTATGGACGCAGTTCTGATCATCAGGAGTCCATCATATCAATCCGCAGAAAGAAGTCCTGTGGCAAAAAAAAGTTTTTAATCATTTTTGAATTGATATTTGGTGTGAAATTATTGATTTCTTTAGTTAGTATCCGTGTAATAAGTGGGATAATGTCCAGCGAGTCATTGCTTAATTAACTGCAACAGGGTGAAGCAGGACCTGAAGAATCACCCTGAAGGTATTCACTGGACATTATCTCTTACATTGATTGTCACTCCACTTTATAGCTAGCAATGTTAGGCAGTAACGCATTACATACTAACATGTCATAGTGATATGTTTGTTTTGTGACGTCAGTGTAAGGGATCACATGTACTAGCAACATATTTGCTGGTTGACTTGTTTGCTGTTTTACAAGAGTTTGATGGAGCATTGATATCAGTTGTGTCTCTGTGGGTTCTGTGGACAGAGTGGTCTGATATACACTAGCTTGTCGCAGGGACTGCATTTGGGGGAAAGCAGCTAGCCTCCACCAAAAAATGACACATTGACTAAACCGTAACTAGCACAGTGTGGGCTTTCCTCCATCTCGTCAATTCTGCGGCAGTGTCAGCGGCATCACGTGACTACAAACAACCTATTGGACCACGCCGAGCTAATCGTGATCCTGTGCGTGAGGGAGTTTCACCTACAGCTCATAGAGAGGCTTCCCATCTAAAACTGCCAGGGGGAAACAAAAGCAGCACATTT
Organism: Coreoperca whiteheadi; assembly: GCA_011952105.1. Classification (NCBI taxonomy): domain Eukaryota; kingdom Metazoa; phylum Chordata; class Actinopteri; order Centrarchiformes; family Sinipercidae; genus Coreoperca; species Coreoperca whiteheadi. The sequence continues at coordinate 13,967,890 of CM022483.1, forward strand.
TGTGTAGCTATACTCTATAACAAAGCATCGTTAGATAGTAATGACGTACATGTGTGCCTTATCAGCCATGATAATCCTTCATTAAACAGTTCAACAATGTATATTCACTGGAATCATACATATGTATCATCGCTATAATGATAACTTCCATTTAGCCCAAAAGTACACAAGGGTTTTGTAATGACTATAGTCTCAATATGATTGTGCTGAAGCAAGAGCTAAAGCTAGAAGGAGTGACTTCTTTGCATTAATTCTGAAAAGAATCATGGACACTTATCTGCAACAGACATTGGAGAAAGCTTTGCTGATTCATCAGTGTGTGTATTACATTAATGCATCCCAGTTTGACTGTTTTATGACAGGGTAGAAAGGGTGCAAAACAGCATTGATCAGTGCAAACGGCTCATAGAAAATACAAGGACAGAGATGCAGAGCACCACAGCAATGATCACTACACCACATCATCCTTTGCCTTGAACTGCATTGGAAACAGTTAACCTTAAATATTAATTCAGACCGTTTTGACAGTTTCCCTTATATAAACTGCCGCCATTAACACCAAACAGATGGGCTACCGGGCTATTGAACCTGGGTGGGCACATTTCACCTTCTCCTCCAGGTGCTATTCAACAAGTAGATGGCTGAGCTGATTAATTTATTATTGAGACGATGTGAGGATATTGAAAACTAAAGAAGAATTGTGCCTCGATGGAAAACTGTTTGTGCACTACGCTGCATTTATGCAGCTTATTGTATTTTGCTCTCTTTGGGGATCTTAATAAAAATGTTTGGTTTTTTTACAGCATATGAGTTCATAATGTTTAGTCTGTAAGGCTGCAGTTTGGTCACAGAAACATTCAAAAGCATTCACAGTGTAGAGGAGCAAACATTAAACTGCATTGAAAAACATTCCCAAATAAGGTGAACAGAGAATGGGCCACTAAACAGAGGAGAGACGGCTTTGTGACTCTGTTAATTGAGATCCTCGCTGCCCATCAACGAGAGAACTGTTTAAAATGTGAGTTTTAACAAGTCAAAGTAAAAGTAAAGTTCATAATAAGTTAATTTTTAGATGTTTGCTGCTAATAAATGAATAAATACCTTAGACATGGAAGGTAATTGTTAGAGAAACTTTGCCATGCAGTGCATTTAAATTCATATTGTGTAAAACCTCTTACCATAACTTCATAAATATTTCAATGAGTTTAAATTAGCCATCCATCCATCCTGTTGCAGCTTCACATGAGTGTCTCAAAAGTATGTCTGTCATTGTTCCTCACCAGGAATTCCTCGCTTTCACCGGCAGGGCTAAAGTAGTTTCCTTACCACCCTTATCTGTTACCCAAGGAGCGGCGCGTTTGATCCCAGTGGAATGTGCGAGATGCAAGCTAACCGGTTACAAAGTGTTGCCTCATTTTTTGTTTTTGAATGAAATTAGAATTTTTCCTCCCCTTACCTCATTTTCTTCACGCCGTTGCAGTGTGGAGGGATTGACTTAGCGTCTGTCACTGTGAATCATGAAGTTGTCTTTGTTAAAACATCACATGGAGGTAGAGTTGCTGTCGGTGTAAATGTTAATTTGACCAAAAGACTAGGGTCAAATATCTAAATCGGAAATTATAGGGCAGTCCCTCCAAAATTGATTTTGCTTGCGCAGCAGTTTGGATTGGATTAGGGACGTTTTAATCTGCCCAGTTGCCCATTACGAATATGAACAAATCAATGCATGCAGGTATTAACAGATGGAGGGATGAAAAACGGGATGAGATACAGGTTCATGAAGAGCCAATCAATGAACCAGCTCAAGAGATGGAGCCGTCTCTGGGCTGTTATGAGTTGCTGTTAAATTGGCAGACATTTCATTCGCCAGGAAAAGAAATTAGTCCCAACTTCCTGCCCAGGTTAGTGTATAGAACAGAGAGGTAGACCCAGATGGGAGAAAAGACAGGAGAGAGAAGAGTTGAAAGACAGTCTCGCTGTTTGTGGTTATTTTTTTAAACAGGCTTTCCTTGCAGATCAAAGCAAAGGCTCCACAGAACAGCTCTGTAACGGTATTTTACATTTCTCTCTCAGTTTTTGTGGGGAGTGTTTTGCTCTGAGGGGTTCCAGCGGAGTTGAATTTGGTCTTATGATGTTGAATGCAGGCGTTATTTTTTGCTCACACGATTCTTGTTTTTTCCTGCAGTAACGTGGAATGTGGCTATAGCAGCCTGAACCTTTTAATTTGGTGTTGACACTGAACAAATTCTTTGAAGCCTGAAAATGTTGCACTGGCTGTATGAATGCACGGGGATGCATTAAAGGTAGAGTCAAAAGAAGATGTTTTTATGATCTGTCCAAAGCTCACGAATGGGGGATTAGTTTTTTCAGTCACTATTCAAATTGAATCACAGTGAGTGCAACATGTAGTAAGGACCGTAGAGGAGGGAGATAGGGGAAGATAAAAACTGTGCTTGCTTATGCAGAAAATTTGCAGGTGCAAACTGTGAAATGTAAATGTAACATGTGAGATGTTGAGGCTCATGAAGCAGTTAACTGTCATGTGAACGTGAAGCACTGAAAGGAGTTGAAGAGTCAGTAAAAGTATAACAGTTCAAAGGAGTTGAGGTGTCATTTAAAGTGTGATCGCTGAAAGCAGCTGACATTTCAGTTTCTAGTTTTAGCCCAATACGCTCAGCACTTACAATTTAAAAGTGAAAGTGGCTGAAGTAAATGAACAATTGAAGATATAGCAGGTGAATTATCAGCTGATTAGTAAGATGTGAAAGCAGCTGAAATGTCGTGCAGTTGATGTCTTGGCAACGAAAGTAGTGATTTGACGACACAAGAGTAAGCAATGAAAACAGTTGATTTGACATTTGAATGGTAAGAGATGAAAGCATCTGAAACATCAGTTGACTTTTAAATCATTAAAGCACTGACAAAGTGTGCACTGTAAATAGTTGTCAGTGTCAGTTAGTATGTGCAGTATAAGCAGGTATTTAAGCAGTTTAAAATGAAGAATTTTTGAAGAATCAAAATCAAGTCTCAGTTAACATGGAATGGGTGAAAGTGGTCTTCAAGCATCAGTTCAGGAAAGCAGCTGAAATGTCAGTTGACATGTAAGCAAGCACTGCAAGTTTGTGCATAGGCTCCTGGAGGAAAATTGGTCATTTTTTGGTCTGCCATGATTTTCTATTAAAGCTGTCCAAACTGGTTGATGTGGATCGCTGGTGGAGGAAACACACCACCGGTGATTGGTTACAGGCCAGGAAAACTCGGTGTTTGTTATTGTAACAGACCTGATTAAAAGCGGGCACTTTCTAACCGACTGCTCCAGGTTAGATGAGATGACACTTTATGAACCCTGTGAGGAACTCAGGTGCTCTAATGGAAGGTTTGATCATCTGCAAGTGTTGCATATTGCATCATCTGCCGGAAGCTTTTAGAGGGCCAACAGGTATTTCGTGGCCAAATAAGACCTGCTGGCGTTACTTTGGTATCTCTCAGTTTGATCCAGTCTACTACTGCAAATTCTGTCCGCTCTTGTGATGTCCTTTAATGGTGGGAGAGCGCTTTTTGGTTGATTTTAGCCGACATTTATGTGTGTGGGATTGTTTTTGTGTCTATGCACCTGTGTGCATCAGTATGTCCATTTGTGCATTTAAGGGTGTGTGTGTAGCACAAAAGCAGACAGCCGGCATCACTCGGTACTATCCATATTGCTTTTCTTATCAAGGAGGATGCTTTTAGCCCCCCGGCCAGCATTCGCAATGCTCCTTTGTGTCCATAAGTGGCGGGCCGTGGGCAGAATTTTTAAGCGTCTGAGTGCGTATGCATGTGTGTGCGCTGCACACAAGTGAGTGATAGAGATGGACCCTCAGAGGGACAGACTGAGAGAGGAAAAAAAAAACAAGATGAAAAAGCAACAGAAAGGAGAGACGGACGGAGAGAGGAAGTGTTGGGGTGACTGGGGGAGGGGGAGGAGGAGAAAGTCTGTGTCATGAACTCTGTGTTGAACAAAGTGCTTTAAAAGCAAAGTTTATCAAAGCGTATCCAGATACACGGAGAAGAACAGAAGAGAACGAGGGAAAAGAGAGGATAGAGGAAGAGGGATGTAAAGAGAACAGCACCAGAGAGAGGGATGTCGGAGGGAGGGATATAAAACTTAAAATCTGTGCTGTCACAGGCTTCCCAAATTGCCTTGCATCCCCTGGAGACCATGGATAGGATGACTTCCTTCCTTCCTGTCTTCTCCATCTCCCTCCTCCCTCTCACACATACACTGATGCGCACACGTACAGTCTAGCCTCAGAGCTGACAGGCATCTTTCCTTGGCCACTTGACAAATAGTCATCTGATGAACTTGTCTTTCAAGTCGAAAAGAAGAACACTCTCCTGCGATAAGATTGTTCTCTAGCAGCATGAATGTTTAATGAAGAAGTCTCACTATCAACATAAAAGGTGTGGTTAGCATGTACTGAACACGACTACAAAGGAATATATGTTATACATCTGTATCTGTATGTGATTTAGAGAACAGTATCTGTTTTAATCGGAAAATTCACCTTATGAGGACAGACGTCGGTTCCGCTACTCCTGTGAGCTTATAAATTGATTAATAACTGTGTTCAGTGCAAACCTCCCTCCCAACCTGTGAGTTCAATTTATTTTCAATTCCGTGTCTTACACAGGCATGAAACTAAAGAGCAATATTGCAAAGGCATCGTTATTATACATCGAAATTCATAGATTAAATCATTTCCCTTTTGTATGTGCGTGAATGCTCCGGATAGCAAATTTGAATGTACAAATTGAATGAAAACAACACACAACCAAGCAGCAGGATTAAACTACAGGGCTAATAGGCTACACTATGAAGTACACACTGTGTGCTGGATAGCATCCTGAAGATCTGTTTGGCCACCCAAAGTGTAAATACACAAGACAATATCAAATAAGTAATTACATGGATAAATGCTGATAAAATATATAATATATTCTCATTATTTTAACATTGTCATTCTGCTTCTTTTCACAGTATATATATATATACGTTTATTAGAAGCCATTTTTATTTAATTGCAGCTGTTTTTATTTCAAAAACGTTCTTTTTCTGAAGTCTATTTTTATTCGACAGTCTTTAACTGTTAATCAAGACAAACAGTGCAAAGCCCGTTATTTAATTGGCTGTTTTGCTTTGGGCTAAATGAGCAATCAGCCAATCACATAAGCCTCTACCCCATTTGTCTTGATTGACAGATAGAGACTATGTGACAAAAAGCAGCCTTATAAAATGAAATGGTCATTGGGGACAATGGTGTTGGGAAATAAGAATAAAGTTTGGAAAAAGGACATAAAAATAAGAAATAAAAACTGACGGAATTAAATAGACACTGATGAAATAACATTTCAGAATTATGATCTGAGATCTAAATTTATGTCTAGAAATCTATGGGACTAATTCACAATTTCATGGTTATATTATACATTCTATCTATTATTTAGTTCATAATGTCTTGTTTAATTATTTAATATGCAACCCTTTGGGACTCTTTGGCTTTGATAGTCTGATAGAAACACCTTAAAAAGAACTGGAGAGAATTCTGGTTTCTCACTTAGGTGAGTGTGTTTGTTTATCCCATTGTGGATCAGGTTGTTGGTTATCCTGGTTATGTGTTATGGTAAACAATATTATAATGATCTACTGGTATAGGCTGAAAAATTAGCAAACACAGAGTAACATTAGCATTCATCTGATCTTGTGTTTCTGACCTCCTGATGAATGTCCAATATTTTCCAATTTCCAATAAATTTCTTTTTTGGTGTTCACCAATTCCTGAGAAAATGATCTGGCTTTTTCAGCTGCTAAAGGCTTCACTATGTTCACCAGCTAGTTTAAACTCGTCTGTCTGCTGTTTGGTGCTGGGCAGGTAGTGTAGCTGTTTGCTGCATCGGTTAACAATGCTAATGAGTGCTAAGTTGTGGGCCATAAAACCAAAACATTGAGCTAAAAGCTCCTAAAAAGCTCCATAGAGATGAGAGAAGTTGGTAATAATTCTCTGTGGGTTCATCACTTTGAGCGACCCCTTTCACAGCTCTCTTACCGATTTGATCCTTTGATGATGGGAGGGGTTGTTGAGATGTTGAATCAAGGACAGACCTGCACCAGCACAGATGGCCATAAACCTGGATATAGAGGGCACTAAATAATCAGCTTTCTCTTGTTCAATGCAGGTCAGTAGCGACCATGGATGACATTGAGGCTAAGTCACTGGTATTTATTTCCTGGGAATTGGAGGTTGAAGGTTTAGTTAAAGTCCTACACATTTTATAGCCTGACTCTAGTACTTTCAAAGGATTCAGTGTTATTCTGGACAGTGTGGAGAGGGACCTAAATACAGTCGTGCTGTATTTTACAAGTCCATAATTTTCTAGGAGCTTTCTCAACTTTCTCAAGAAAATATAATTAAACAGCTAAGTGAATACATTTAACATGAAAAATCCAAATAATTAAAACAGACAAATTAGTCACATATGAAACATCACATGAGAATTTGAAGCACATGCGCTTTATTTTTCGAAGCAGTTACATTTTCCCCACTGAATTTCTTGTTACATTAAGTTTTCACTTTTGAAACAAATACATGCAGTGAACTTGCATATTTTTGCAAGTGACTTTTGTCCGATTTTCTGCAGTATCTCTACGAGTAAATATGCTGTAAATATGATGCCCTTCGCCCAGCGTTCAACAGAAACCAATGCAATCTAGAGATTACACCTACACCACTGTTACTCCTTCCTTATTTCTTCATTCCCACCCGAGTTGTAGATCGAGCCGGCCTTGTCAGGATTCAGCGGCTTGGAACGAAAACCTCATTGCCAACAGATGCCACCCAGAGATTAGCCTGGACCGCCTCGCACATATTCTAGGAGACTTTCAAGACAGGATCGGCTTTCTTTCAGTTTGTGGTGAACAAAAAGCGGCATTGTGAACTGAAGAATTCTGAAGATTATTCCGGAGTGATTCACTCAGTCTGATTGGGGTCCAGATATTACACCCAGCCCTCCTAGTTCAATCTGATTGTGTATTGATTTTGTGTCGACTGGTCGAATGACAAGGTCGAAATGGGTTCGTCGTCATCATTCAGTCAGTTTGTACTTGTTGTGGTGGGTGTGTGTTACCATGTGTGTTTATACTTTTTACAGGGAAACGAGAGCAGAGGGAGCTGGAGGGGGGAAAAGAGAGTGTGAGAGGAGTGGATCTGTTCTATTGACAGAAGGACTGCTTTTTGCGTGTAGTGCATATGTGTAATCATGCTTTTGGCAGCGTGTTTGTGGCTTTTGGAGGCTTTGCACAGCCAGTTTGTTGGCCGATAGATGGGCCTTATCATGCTGAGTCCTCCTGGTCTTAACTCAATTCTGTCTGAGGAAATCAATGCTTACATCTTGTTTATGTCTATATCACTTCATTTTATTATTTTTTTTGTATTTTATCCATCGACTGCTTCCTTGCATGTCTCTGCTCGTCTACTCCCTCTTCTATTCCACTTCCACTTTTCTATTTGTGCTGCTCACCCCGCCTCCCTTTCTGTTATTTCCAGCAAAGTTGGGCGACAGGCAGCTGTACACAGGGCACGTACTCTTCTTGTGGATACAAAATTGAGGGTCAGTGTTCTCTCCTGCTCAGATAATATCGCCAAGATTTCGGGTTGATTTACATTTATATGCAGAAAGGCCAATAATATGCAGGTCCAAGTGCACATGCTGCTCCCACATATTCTTTGTCCAGTTATTGATTCAATTTGACCGCTGCCTGTTTGAGGCCATTTAGGTGGGTTATATTGCCTTCAGCGGTGATAGAAACTCGACGTTGTTATAAATTTAATTGAATGGCACAGTGGCCCCTGACAAATTAATTAATCATCAAAAAAGACAGTTGGTTTCAGCTGCTGGCAGAGTTTCCTCAATAGATATTGCAATACATTGTAGAGTATCTGCAGGCAGAACATTCTAAATATATTGAACATACAAGTTGTCCATCTGCGTTTCTGCAGATGGGTTCTTTGTATCATAGCATGAAAGGCATCTCTTATGTTTAAAAGAAGGCTATTTGATTTTTTGTGAGTGTCATTTTGGTTATAAAAATACTACACAGGTCAGGTTTTATGTTTACTTTTTTAAACCCCATTTCCCGTGAGCCCTAGACGGGCTAAACGCATACCTGCCAACATTCCCATTTTCCCCGGGTTTCTCTCGTATCTCAGGGCCATTTCCTGACGCCCTCCCATTCTGTTGTTTCTCCCGGGGAACTCCCGTAATTTGCATGGCCCTCAAACTTTGCTATGAGTATTCATCATACTAATGCAAGGTTTGGATGTTTGTCTCACATCACCCAAGTTGCCAGATAGTCTACACAATCTACACACACAATCCACACACTATGTACAATTTCTGCCGGCTGGGCGTGACTTTATTGAAAACCTAATTCCTGCCACCCAATTCCAAGTCACATGACTTTCCCCAGAGACAGCGATAGGGCAATACACACCCCTTCTTATCCTGCCGTCTCCTGAGGAGCTTGATAGGCTGAACCATGTCTTCATTTCCTGTCCTTTGAGTGTTGGGTCCCTTCCTGTGACTGACCGATCTACTGCCAGATAATGATCCGTCTGAGAGAGGGGGAGATGACAGAAGGACATTGCTGTTTCTGTTATGTTTGTGTGCACCTCTGTTTGTCTTCTCGTTTTTGCCGTGTAGCGTGTGTGTGTGGCAGATTTTATACATGAAAGTGGCCATCAATCAGCCAGTCCAATATCTCTAATTACAAACATTTGCTCAAAGGAAGCGATGGAGAGCAAAAATAGATAGAGGGAAAAAAATGTGTAATAGAGATGAAGAAGAGATAATAAAATCATGTTGACAGCTTGTGAGATCTGTTTCTTCTACTACCATTCTTCTTTTGAGATTCATACACACATGTGTATACTGCCAGTACATACATGAGTAAGCAACGGTCGTTTTCCTTGTGTGCAGATTGCTTGGTATGTGCTGCTGATAGTAGAGATACACTCCCTTTGTGTGTGTCTTTGAGTGTGTGAGCATCTCTGCCGTATTACAGTATGTCTATATCAGTAATAGGGGTCTTGCTGCCAGGCTGTGGCTCTCAAAGAAAACCACTTAGAGATGTCCAGGGAATGCCTGACTTAGGGGGGCTGCTTCAGCATGGCTCTAATGCATCTCTGCACACACACACCAAACATGAAACCACACACAGACGCCAGTGCAGCAGGAAACATAGCAGCCCCCACATGGACCTGCATGAATAAATGTGGACATATATTGACACTCTCAAATGCTGAAAGCTCACTTAGTATCATTTCAAAAGCACTTAAGTTTCATCATTGTGTCTGCTGTATTGACTGTGCCTCAGTGCTTTTGAAATGATACTAAGTAAGCTTGTAATATTCACCAAATGGAAACAGAGGGCTGAGGCTTTAGCAACATTAAACACTGTGCACCAAATGAAGCAAAGGTAAGGTCACACTTTTACTGCGTGAGGAGAGGTCCGCCCCTACTCACTCATTTATTCTATGGGGTACTCCAGTGAATTGCTTCTCAGGCATTATGAGAGAGCAGGCAGTGGTGAGAAACATGGCGTCCAAAAACTGACAAAGATGTAGTAAAAGGTTATCAGACACTAGCCGTGTTTTCCGTGCACGTATTTTTATGCGTGTTTTGAAGTATTGCATTAGAAAAGGTTGATGGAAACGGCAACGTTTGTAAAACTGTCCACCATTTTGCAAATAGGTTTTTACGCTCGCTTGAGGTGGTTTTTGCCTTTTTCGAGAAAGTGCTTGCGTAGCCTAGTTTATTCACCCCAAACCAGTCGATGGAAACGCACCTAATTTGCATTTTCGTTTTGTGACATTTCAAGAAATTGCATGAAATTCGCTTGACAATGAGATGGAAAAAAAGCTCCTTTCCTCACCACATTTCCACTTTTCCTAATGGTTCATTGATAATGAGATGGGCGTGTTCATACATGTCCAGGGTTTATTTGCGTGTGTGTGTGTGTGTGTGTGAGAGACGTCAGTGGAGCAGTCGAGAGGACTGTGCGGCTACATAGCATACTTGCTAATAACGAGCGCTAATTAGAAGTTCTCACAAACATCATGCTTCTTTCTTCATAACATTATGTATATTATCTTCAAGTGCACGTCTCCTTATCAAGGACATCAATAGAAATACGTCGTGGACTTTATTGTGTTTTTCTTGACACTTTGTCGATGTGTGTGATTTAATGTCTCTTTTCTTAAACAAGCTAAACTAAAAGCTAAAAACGTAGTTAAAAAGGCACATCTTAATGCAAGTGTGGGCTCCATAATGTTTTGGCAACAGTAACTAACAAAGAGAAAGTGATGCAGAGGTGGGCCATGTAGTTTTGTCTTCACCACGTGTGGAAGGAGAAGGTCATTACAGTCATCTATGGGATGCCTCTTCTGGTTGACTCTTACCTCCAAGATTACAGTTACAAACAAAGATGAAGTGCTGATGGCAGCTGTGGTAGCTTTGTTTCAAAGCAGTTGCAATAGAATGCGATGGCGATTCAGAATTAAAAAAGCATCAAAAAGTGTCCATCAAAACTTCTCAAACTACCACTGGAGAATAGATTCATACATTCACTACAGTATGTTCCAAACAATCCTCACATCATCAATTAATGTCTGCTGGAGTTGCTAAGCTATAACAGGCATGTAATTAGACCCTTATGAAATATGGAAATGTGTCCACATCAATAATATAACTGACCAGGCATGTCAACAGATCCCTCCAAACATTGAAAATAATATTCTGTTCCCGTTCAATATTAAATGTTAAGCCCCACCCTCAATTTCAAGCCTACAGGTGGTGAATATTTGATACTCAATAGATAGCGTATTATGTAAATGTATATATACAGAAGAAATATCTAAAATGATCCCTGATTAGATCTTATCAATGAGCATCAGAGTACATCACATACAAAAGGGTGTTTTATAACAGTCAGGCTCTTCAGAGAGCCACAAAGATATTGGTTGAATGCTAACTTTAGAAGACCTTGAAATTAATACTGAATACACAGTGGTGAAACTTTACCACTCCCTTGTCGTACTGCAGTGATTAAAAGCTTATCTGCCACAACGCACGTGTGTGTCTGTGTGTGTGTGTTCAGGAGAAAACAGCATATGCATAACCTACACACACAAAACACATTTATATTCTTCAAATGGAAAATAACGCAAAGCAGGCATATAGAATGTGCACATATTTGCAACAAAGTATAGTACTTTAATGCATACACAAATTCACTACAAGCATCCCAAAACACACACACACACACACACACACACGGAGTGCTCCATTGAGACTGAGTGGAGGAGTGGACTGTTAAAAGATTCAGAGCATGGAGTGCCTAGCAGATCATTATAGACCCAGTGTGGGAATTTAGAGAGACACTGTGTATGTGTGTGTCTGCGTTTGTCTATGTGTTCACACGCATGTGTTTGCGTGGTACAGTGTGGAAGATCATTATAAGGTCACGGCAGGGGTGTGAGAGAGAGGGAGAAGGCTGGAGGAGAGTTCAATCAGAGGTTACCCAGTGGAGATCGCCCCTGCACAATGTGTGTGTGTGCTGGGATGTTATGTGTTGGTGTGTGTTAGACGAAGAGATAGAAGAGGAGAGCGTTCAATACTTGGTTTTCCGTTGGGGAACACCCCTGCACTGTGTGTTTGTCTTAGTTTGTAAGACAGAACAAGTGGGAGGAAACATGGGGGAGGGAAATTGAAAGAGAGTGACACATCGCGCGCGCGTGTGTGTAGCTCTATACTTCATCAACACCTTCATGCATAAAATCTGTCAGTATTCCACTCATGAAAGCTGTGATTGTTTTCAGACACTTTGCTCTTTGTCCAGGATGGCCAACTGTCAGGTTCATCTCTGTCATCTCTCTCTTTATCCCTGGAGAGAAGTTCCAATTCCAGCTATTCCTGAAATACTCAACACTTGATGTACGGTTTGTTCTCTTACAATCATTTAAAGCAATAAAACAAAACAACAACTTTCAATCTGTGAAATCCTCCCTCGCAGCTTCCAGAGTTGTAATACTAACACGAGTACAAAAATCCCCAAATGTAATTGCATTGGATGTGTTTTTTCATTTGGTACAAACGCAGTGTTGTTCTGTGCATGCAATGATTTTTCATTGCGTAAATGCACTAATTAGTACACCGGAATGCGGCCCGTTGTAAACTGCTACCGTGACATCTACAGCCTCTTGTGAATTGCAGTGCAGAAGTTCAATATTGTGATTATGTTTCATTCAGATGAATTGTGCAGCCTGGGAATGCAGAGGTCCTGGAGCTGCTGCAGACATCCCCCTGCTGTGCATGCATACATTAGCTCAGTGTTGTGTGGTGTTGTAAAGCTAAACTGGAAAAGTACAAGAAAGTTTCTCAGATTGAATTGTATCAGAGTGTCAATCTTGCAATGCTTACTGTCGTAAGGAAAAGTGAAGAGAGAAGTTATTTTTCTATTCTACTTTTCATCAGACAATATTTTGTAAAACAGGTATTCACAGAGATGTTTTAAAAAAACACAAATTGAAGAACTGGTTTCAATGAAAACAGCAATGTGAAATTTATCGGTCTGGAAGTGCGTTTTCATAATAAAAAACCTAAGTCCAAATACATATACAGTACATAATATAAGCGTTTACACTTGGCTGAAGTGGAAAAGTATGTGGCTCTGTAAGAGCAAATGCGAAACGATGAAGTGAATAAATCAGAACATACATGAAGAATGTCCTTCCACTGATAAGATGAAAACATCAGATCTGTGTGGAGCGATAGAGACTGTAAGCTTCCTCACATTAATACATGAAACAAACAGAAATGTCATATTTCCATCATGTTCTCCACATGGTCTTCCATCGTTTGAGCTTTGACTGGAGCTCTTTCGATTACATAACCTCTGAAAAGGAGGGTATTGTTGTTGTTGGTTGGGTGGTTGTTGAGACTGCATCAGAGTGGGAAAGCACTCTCAGTCTGACTCTGCCCATTCGTTCTTAGTGCATAATGTGACCAGTTCGCACAGCCTCTCTTGTCCCGTTGCACTCCTCAAATAGTTTTTAATGATTTTGAACTGAGAGTGAGCACCCAGCAGTCGCTGTTGTGACAGGGATTGTCAGAAATCGAAGAAAGGTTGTGTTCACCTCTCTGAAGTTCGTAACTGAAGTTAAAAGACACTGCTGACAGATTCCACCATGGGCTATATGGGACCAATATGGACCTGTCACTGGTGATGCTGCTTGATTTTGGTCACTTAGCCTGTCTTTTTATCTATACCAACGTATCATAATGTTAACCTCAACCATAACCCATACTTTCGTTGTTCGTTGTTTTTTTTCTTTCTGTGCATTTGTATGCCTTTATCAGACAGTAGAGAGATGCCAAGAAATGAGTAGAAAGAGATGGAAAATACCAGGCATCAAAGCTCCCCAGTTGGACTGTAACTAGGGACGTTGCCGTTCATGGTCAGCAGTGTTGTCATTCTCAACTTTACGGTGTTGTTGAACATTTTCGATCTGTTCACAAACTTTTAATGCAGACTTACCAGCCCAAAGTGCAGGTACATACCCCCAAATACATCTGTTAGGAGTGAAGACAGTGGAATCAACCCCCCCCCCAATTTATTATGACTTTGTAGTTTTTTTGCATTTTGTGTTTTTATTAGATAGTGACAGTGTAGAGGCAGGCAGGAAACATGAGGAGAGAGAGAAGGGTATGACATGCGACCTGGCCAGAATCAAACTGTAGATGTTGCGGTTAGCCTGCGTCTTAACCTCTAGATCACCCTGGCGCCCCATGGAAATTCCTCCCAGCCAGTATGATGGAATACATCTGCATTGAATAAGCTGCCTTAAAGTGTTTCTACATTTGTGTCCATGTTCTGTTATTTGCTATTAAGAGGACTAAATCTATCTTTGGGGATCAATTTCTCTCCAAGTTTATCTCCATTTTTCATGAAAATATATACTCTACAATACCCAATGCACCCTTACTGTACACTGGTAAACAGCGTATCATCAATACTTTTCAATACAATCGTTGGGGAAATTACCTTGTTGCTGCCTCGTCCGCTTTGTCTTCTCTCTCCAGTGCAGCATGCCTCGTGGCTGCATTGTATTCTGCTCCGTGTGCCTGTGGAGAAATTGGTATCTCTTAAATGATGGATTTCTCCCTGTATGTCTTTGGAATATCAGTTCAAAATGATTAATCTAGACAGCAGCCCTTGCTGTTTGATTCTAAGAGGCTGATAGCAAAACCTGACATCTTCCATTGATGTTTCAGATTGCTGAAAAGTTGCTGAAAGTGCTATCAAAGTCCATCGCTGTTTTACTGTAAATATCTTGATGGGATTTGACGTTTTCCACGTTTCTACGTACAGAAATAAGAAATGTAGCCCAGGAAACACGATGCATCATCATAAGTTCTTTGCCCAGTGGAACCAGTTTGCAACAGTACAGCAGTGATGCAGTAAGTGCACAATAAACAACCTCAGATAGCTCATCACAGAGGATCGCGGTCGAACTGGATTCATTAGTGGAAAATTGACTTGACAAGCGTGACCAGGACTAGCAGGCTATTGATCAGCTGCTGTCATCAGTATAGGTGATTTGTGCTGGCAGCGACAACAACGAGAGGGAAGAGTGGAGAGAGGCAAAGGTGGAGAAAACTGTACAAAATATCAAGACAGCCTGATCTAGCAGTGAAGGAGATTTAGCTTTTCAGGGACTCACAGAGTTCCTTAAGAGGAGGTCAGGAGGTCCACATTAAAATGAATAAAACTTTAATTTTGGGGCATTTTATTCACTAGAAATGATCCCAATTAGAGGAATGCATGAAACTGACTTCCAGGTGTGGGCTGCACTTGAAGTACATTTACTTTACTACTGTGCTTAAGTATTTCTATTTTCTGCTGCTTTATACTCCTACTTCACTGCATTTTAGAGGGAAATATTGTACTTTTTACTACATTTATCTGTCTGTATAACATTTCATGGAAATCCAGCCAATAGTTGTTGAGATATTTCAGTCTGGGGCACAGCCAATCTGGGCTCGGACCGTTTGACTCCTTCTAAATGTAATACATAAAAATATTCTTAAAAGGGAGCTTTCTACAGTGTTAAGAGTCTTTGTGAAACAGAAGGTTCTTTTAACTTGAATAACATTTTGAATGCAAAACCTTTACTTGTAATGTAGGCCGGGAGTCCAATGTGAGTTTATTTTGGAGTGCCAGACCTTAAAATGGCTCAGGGGTTACCCAAGCATCCTTGTCCCTGCGGTCGGATCTTAGACAGACACTGAAAATCTGCATGGGGATAGTGGCTGTGGTGTGATCCTACTCCCGTCACAGCCTCTGCCAAGGGTTTGTGACAGGCAAGTCCCAAGTTAGAATTAGTTATATTGTGTGAAGCAGGGTGTCACTGAAAAAGAGCAAGAGAACTCAGCCAAATATCCCTGGATCGATACAATTTAATCACTTATTATCAAGACACGTGGACCACAGTGTGCACTGACATTTGCTATCATTTCTTTTTCTTTTGTCTTTAAATTTGAAGGTGTGTCTGTAGGTTATGGGAGGAGGTGAGGGTCTTTCATTTCATGCTGTTCTTTAAACCAGCCAACCGTGATTTGGTTATGACCTGACACATTTTTAGAATCAGGGCAAATTTCTGAGATTGGCTATCATTTGACGTGTACTTTGAGTGGGTCACAATGGCTGATTAACTGCCTGACTGATCAGCAATCTGGCTTTCGGGTGATCGAATGGATTTTAGTCATCTGTCTGCAGTTTGAACTATTCCGCCATCCCATTTCCCACATGGCTGCTGTAAAAAGATCTGTTATCAGCTGTAGTGAGCTTGTTCTAATATAAGAATTTTACATGTTGTGGCGACAACTGTAGTCTGTCTCAGACTGAGCTGTGATATAAAAGTACAGAACAGACACCACATTGCCTGCATATCACGTGCGGCTCCATAGTTTCAGTTTTTTCTTCCGACTTTCCAATGATAGTAGAATTACGCAAAGTAATGCTGCCTTTCTCTCTTTTTGACGATATGTTGAGGATACAGCCATCTTGTTTAAACAAACCATATTGGATGTGTCGCTGGAAAAAAAACGTTCAGTGCGAGCCACCATGTCACCCAGGTTTTTGGCCAAGCAGAAAGGCTGATTAAAAGTACGGTGTGAGTTAACACGACGTACAAGATTAATAAATAACGCACAGTATCTGCCCAGCTTTAGTTTTCCCTTTACAAAACATAAAAATATTCATCTTTGTGGTAAACTGTACTGCAGCAAAGAAAAAGGAGCCGTTCAAATGCTGCTATTATATGTACAGTATAGTGTTAGCCTTTGCAAAAATGCTGGCACTGAACGTCCAAAATCTGCATGGAAAGGAATCCAGGGTTTAGCTGAATTGTCACATTGTTCCCAGTTGTCGCTCTTAGTGTTGGGTTAGTAAAGAATTTCTGGACTAATTTCATTTATTTGTCCATGACTTCCTCATGATTTGTCAGCGCCACAGACTAGAGCAAACAAATGATGTAGTAAGAATTCCCTTAATTGAATGGGGTTGCAGCAATCCTAGGTCACACCTAGGTGACATACTGTCTGTTGGTGAGTTTACTGTTACACCTTTTTTCGTTGTTCCTCTTGAGAGAGAGAGCAGGGGGAAAGAGGAAGATTGTGAGATTAAGTATGAAAGGGATAAAGGCGGAGGAAGAGAAAAAACAGAGAATAACGGGAGATAGTGATAGGGCTGACGAAGCTGGAGAGAGCAACATGGAGAGGGATGGGTTTCATAAAGAGCTTGACAGGACGTAGACAGTTGAAGTGGTGGAGATATTTCATGTTGAAGTAACTTGCAGCACTGTTTGTCTTTTCCCCTCTTGGCAGGAGTGCTGGTATTTTTAGGTCCTGTTACAGTATTTTTCAGCCGAGCAAGAGAGAAAGAGATTGAAAGAGAGACAGATGGAGAGAAAATCATAGGGAAAGATAGAGTGACGCGCTGAGAGGTAGAGAGGCTGAGAGAGTGTGTATGGAAATGGAAAGGTGACTTTATAAGAAGGGAAGAGAGAGAAAAAGAGAAAATGTGAGAAAAGTAGATGCAGGACAGGAAAGAGATGAAGTGGCGTTGCTTTTTTTCTCTCGCTTTTCTTAGAGTGCTAAAACAAGTATGCTTTTAAGACCAGCCAGAGGAATAAAATAACGTATCTAAAGCGCTCATTTGTGCCTAGAAAGGGTGAACAAATGACAGCTTTCCACTTATGCCCAAAGATGGGTATAAAACGGGCTCGGTTGGTGTAATGACAGACTTCAAGTTAAAAAACCTATTTAAAAAACACATTCATCATTGCACTGAATTGTTGGAAACAGGTGCAACATTAAAATGAACAGCTGTGCTTGGCAAGAATTTCTTTTTTACAATATTAGATTTAATACTAGATAATAAATAATAGAGAGAAATTTCATTGACCAAAGGCTAGGTTTTGCTAGTAAGTTAGTAGTTACTGTTAGAAATGCGTAGTTAAACCACAGTGAGTCATTCGCTTGTCTCAAATCCCACAGTAACACTCTCTCTAGCTTTGACACTTGAACTTGAGTTGAACTTATAATAGTTTGACATTTTCTCTTTCTTGCCAAAAGTCAGATGACAACTCTCGTGTCCCTTATAGCTTAGCTGAACCAACCTGAATTCAGCGATACTTGACTTGAGAGACTTGAGAATTAACTTAGGACTTGCTCTGACAGACTTCAGACTTAAATTGAGACTTAGTTTGACAGACTCGAGATCTGACTTTGACTTGACTCGGACTTGTCTTCATTCACTTGTAATGACTAAAACAGTGTCTTTCATCCCACAAAACTCCCCTGCTGTCTTTCTCAGAAATACAGCTAAAGTAGAGAGGGGCAGCAGACAGTCTTTTACACTTTAAAATAGAAAATCAGTGCCTCTGAAAGTTTCCTGTGCATCGTAGTCTATGTTGGCTTTCTAAATAGTGCTATTCCACTCAGAAGACAGATCACAGTGACCTGGTTCTCCCCACCTCACAGTCATTCAACGAGGGTCTTAGCACAGCATTTTGCCCTGCAGGCCAGTCAGTCTTTTAGCCATTAGCCAAAAGAGAGAAAGTGCACATTGGCATTTCAGAGAAAGGCGGGTAGAAAGCAAGATTGATTCACGGTTCTACCTAAGCACAATGATGCTCACAGAGTTAAATGGCATTGCACCAGTGTAATTTCCTGCCGCTGCAAGAGCTTGTCTATCAGTCACCCACTACCTACTCAAACAGGCTCCTTCAGAGAAACATTATGTGATTAGGAGAGCAACAAAATGTCAGCCTGGCCCCTTGACTCGACCACTGACATAGCTATTTGGTAGAAAAAGTGAAATGAAATACAAAGAGATGAATACAGGAGGGAAAATGGATATAACACAGTAAAGACGGAGGACAGAGAGAAGGGTTCTTGTCTTGTTTAACTCAACACTGTAGGTAGAGCATAATGCACTGCCCAGGGCTTGTTCTGTTCCTGCCGGGGCCACTTATGCTAAACCAATGTACTCACTCATAGTATGCTATGACAGTGAAAGGAGCATCTTCCAAAATGAATAGAAATCACATGGTAGACAGGAAAAGAGGAGAGTGGAGGAGGAGAAGTACTGCTGGGATAAGTGCAATGACCCGTCAAAAGTTTAATGTTGGTAAGTGGTGGTTATTCATTTGAGCTTCTAACTTTTTATTTCGTGGTGGTCTGAAGTTGCAAGAAAATAATTCTTATTTGTTTCTCCTTGAATGTACAAGGTGCAGCTTAGCTCAGGTTTAGCGAATAACAAATACAAAATAGACAGCCTAGCACAAATTAGAATATATGGAGAGGGATCCCACGTCAGAGTTCTCTCATCCATCTGAGGAAATCTTTAAAAACATGAAGAAGTGAAATTTTTATGAATGATTTTAACAAATTGGGCCTCATTCATCAAATCTGATTTAAAAATCATTATTCTTACGCAAATACTATTGTTACACATTTGTCAATTTCAGCTAGATCTTAGCTGTGAGGTCATTCACATGTCTGAGACAAAGAACAAGGTTGAGTCCCAGTCAAGACGGCCAAATATCTCGGTCTTGAGAGAGATCTATCTATCTATGTTTCTCCCGTGACCCAAGCTTGGACTAGAATTTCTCTATGGAAGCTTAGAGGGGACTATATTAAAATGATAATGTAAACTTGAAAATGAAATTCCACAGTAGCACTATAATTTTCCACATATGTATGTTTTATTTGAGTAAAAATTAAAATGCAATAATCCGATTTTCATTTTCACATACTTGCATGGGTGTTCGTACCCTACCTTATAGTGGACAATATTTAAATGTTAATTTAAATTTGAAAATTAAAATGCAACATAAACTAGGCCTTCCTAGATTTCAGCAGTACCTATTAAATATTTCTGTTATTGTTTTATTTTTTGGTCCTCTACTCTCCTTCTCAGTTGATAGATCTCACATTGGCTATTACATATTGGCATTGTTATTATTTTATTAGTCCTTGAAGTCAAGTTAACTTTGAAGCAACCTTTCAAGCAACCTTATCGCCAGACGTTTACATCCCATGCCGTGTTTTCTTTTTGAATTCTTGCTTTCTATGGTTAAGGAATAGTTAGGGTTAGTAGTTCCCAACTTTGTTGTCTGATGTACCCCCACACCCCCTGCCAGATTAACTCAAGTACCCCACTGACAACACCTGTTATATTGTGTGACACCTGTGTTCATTTGGATTGACTTTAAACTGTGTGTTGTTTAACACTGTTAATTATATAAAAGTGTATATTTTTTCATGAAATTGAACTGTTAATGTTTTGGTTGGTTTGGTCAAGTCTGCATACATACTACTTGGAGTAACAGGAGCTGGACATTTCAGCCAGGTTTATTTATTAATTAATATTAATCCAGAAACATCATATATAATAGTAAAACACTGACAGGGACCATTTTACTGCACAGTGAGTACTTGTACTTTTGATACTTTAGGTACATATTGCTGATAATACTTACATACTTTTACTTAAGTTTTGAATGCAAGACTTTTACTTGTAGTGGAGTATTTTCACAGTGTGGTATTATTACTTTTCCTTAAGTAAAGGATCTGAATACCACTGAAAACCACTGGAGCTAACCATTTCCACTTTTCTGTTAGCTTCTTTATTAGTTTTCACGCACTGTCAGTTGCAACATGTGGTGTTTGGGTGTAACACCTGACTCAATATGTGGATGTAGTCTTGTAAATCAAATCCTACGTTCTATGTTTTCAGATTAATGGTTGCGTTAATTAAAACTTTAATGGCAGGTTTATGAGAGAATGCAAATTCTGGTTTCCTGCATGAAAGATACAAGCCCTCCACCATCATGACCTCCACACCCTTACTTTATGCCTTGCAATATTGGGCAAACTACTTCGTAAATTGACACTGGAAATTGGCATTGGAAATAAATCATGAGATGCAGAATCGTTCACTATGGTCGTAATTCCTAGGATACAGAGCAGGACACAGTCTGAGGAGAATAGGGCCAAAAAATAATGAAATAAAAAATAACTGGACTCGGTTGAAATCAATATGTATGGACCAATATAAACTCCCACATACAGGCTATATTATGTGTATGATTTGTGCATAGGAACTAACTGACAGATGAGAGTTGTGAGAGTGATTAAAAAAGAATGCGTAGTTTTAAACATCAACAATTAGTTGTCATTTTTTGAAACAAATGACACATGCACTTCCGTGCACTTTCATGCACTGTGTCCAGTGTTGACGTCCAGCACTGCTGACCAATGCACTTTAGCTTCCTGTTTTTTGTTTCCTTTATCATTCTTGATTGCTTTTTTTTTGTTCTGTATGACAGCCTGTGGATTGGTTTCTGTTTCACAGTTCAGTGGCTGCTACTCAAGCATGTATTTGGTTTTGTTTGATGAAGAAAGAAAATTGTTTTCAGTAGAAATTAACAAACTGCTGTAATTTTTCAATCTAAGCACTCTTGTTCTGTGCATTCCCTTTGGTAACCTCAGAAAGGGTAATCAATCAGATTGCTACACGTTGCTTAGGACGTTTTACAACTGCATGTGGGCATCACTTGCTATTATATAATATTATAATCAGTGTAATCAAATTGTAATAAGATCTGGGCGATGGGCGGCTGTGGCTCGGTGGCAGAGCGGTCGTCCACCAATCGGAAGGTTGGCGGTTCGATCCCGGCTTCCCCCAGCCATGTGTCGAAGTATCCTTGAGCAAGATACTGAACCCTGAACTGCTCCCGAAGCTGCGCCTTCGGTGTGTGAGTGAGTGTGCCTGGTTAGTTTAATTTGTACTGATGGGCAGTTAGCTCCTGCCATCAGTGTATGAATGTGTGTGAATGGGGTGAATGTGATGTAGTGTAAAAGCGCTTTGAGTGGTCAGAAAGACTAGAAAGGCGCTATACAAGTACAGTCCATTTACCATTTACCATTTACCATCTGGCCTGTGCAATAATATCAGGGCATATTGTTATTAAACTCATGGAGGTGATGCTAGCACCATCTGTAACAGCAAGTTCTCATAGTCACAGCAAACACATTCCTCTTTTGTGTTATGGATTTCATAAAACAGATGCACTGTATGGAAAGATACTTCTGAATAATATCCAGTACAGTATATACTGACAAATAGGATTAAGCCAAACGGGAGATCGCTGTCTCACTTGGAGAGACTATGGAGTTGGAGCATTAATCAAAGACACAGGCTTTTCCATGCTTTAAAGGTCCAGTGTGTAACATTTAGGAGGAACTATTGGCAGAAATGGAATATAATATTAATAAGTATGTTTAGAGAATGATCACCTGAAAATAAGAATCGTTGTGTTTTTGTTACCTTAGAATAAGCCGTTTTTATCTACAGAGGGAGCGGATCACCCTCCACAGAGTCCACCATGTAGTACCGCCTTGTTTCTACTGTTCTGTTATTTGCTTGAGACTGAGTTGTCATAAATCAGGTTTTGTTTCCTGGTTACCACGTAACCATGGCATGGTTTTTCGCGAGATTCGAGGCCACCATAGTTCCTCCAATACGCTTGGAATGGGAGGGTGTGACGAGCGCTATTCAAATGGTTGCAAACTGCTATTTCACCGCTAGATGCCACTAAATCCTACACAGTGAACGTTTAAGGGAATTGTAAGCACAGTCAGACCAGATTGGTTATTTGAAACTTGTTGTAATGTAATATTTTATTATACACTACTGATTGTAAAAGCACTTGAGGAACAGAGTCATGTAATATTCAGTGTCATTTATCAGCTCTGTATTCACATGGCTTCATTCATATGTGGACTTTGTGTGAGATTCTGCAGTAGCTGTAGGAGAGGCGTGGATTAGTTTCTATTCATCTGTCTGCCTTGTATTATCTCAGACACGTGGGATTTTGATTAAACATGGAGACGTGATGCCTCTCACCACTGAGTTCCATCATATCAACCTTGTTAATGCTTTGGATTTTAGTGGTAACAGTCATTTTAAAGCCTCAAAAGACGCGTGCGTGTTAACATTCTGCTCTCATAAACTACTCCATGTATCAGCAAGAGTCTAGTGGCTCTGTGAGGCTGTACGCCAGCATAGCTTTGCTTTGAGCTAAATGTGAAATGCCAATGTTGGCATGCTAATGGCAGCATGGTGGCTCAGTGGTTAGCACTGTGGTTTCACAGCAAGAAGGTCCAGGTCCTGGCAGGGCCTTTCTTCTTCATGTTCTTACTGTCTTTGCATGGGATTCCACCGGGTGCTATGGTTTCCCCCACCATAAAAACATATATTTTAGGTTAATTAGTGCACTTGACTTGATTTGATTTAACATTTGCTAAGCAGCCCTAAACGCAAAGGGCAGCTGAGGCTGATGGGAATGTAATTAGTTTTTCAGGTATTTAGTCATAAACCAATGTATGGACAAATTAAAGTTTTTACCTGCTGGTGGCACTAGAGGAAATTTTAGTAGGATTCATCCTCTTGGTACCATGCATATCGGTACCAAATTTCAAGCCATCTAATTGTTTTTGAGTTATTTCAGTCTGGACCAAAGTGGTAGACCGACTGACATTGCCATTCATAGAGCCATACAGCTCATGGGGCTAAAATTAGCATCATAACTGAAACGATCTACCATGGTACTGCTGTGCTTTCAGACATTACTAATGGCAACATCCCAGAAGAAAACAATAATTTAAATACAGATGTTGTTTAGTGTTAGTCCCTGTTTAAAAGAAAAGGTCAACCTTTGTGTGGCAGGTTCCCATCTTGAGTTTTGAATTTATTTGAATGTAGTTTACACGTTAAAAAAAAACTAAGTTAGACCATAACAGTTTCCGCTTACTGAACACATCGCTGTCACCTTTCTCATGTGCTGCTTCTAAATCAGTGTCTGTCTCTTCTGCTCCTTTAGCTCTTTCTGTAAAGCTTGAATCAGTTGTGCCTTCTTTATTTTTTCCATTTTTTCCCATGTTTATGTCTCCATTTCTCACTCACTTCTGCCTCTCCTCATCCCTTCCTTCACTCAATATAAAAAGCCTCAGTTTTAGAAATGCGACAGTGCATGAAGCAGTACTTTCACTCCAATATTTTACAAAACAATTACAATAATAGTAGATGAACAACTTAAGTCTGTAAATTTGACCAGTTCATTTAAGATAACTAGAACTATCAAGCTTAATTAAAGCAGCCAAAAGCAGTTCAAATAACACTCATGGTAAAATCACTTTATTGTCACTCATGGGCTCAAAACTAGTTACATAAGTTGGGATCTGCCAGTGTTTATTGTCTGCCTGTTAGTGTCGGTGCAGAGGGATTTTTTGTTTTATCTCCCAAATAGCACGGGTGTGTGGTGGACTGATGGCCGCTACGTGTTCACAGGATGCAGTGGTGCTAGCATGAGGTCACAAGGTTCCAGTGGAGGACAAAATGAGGGATCCTTGAATTTGCAGAAGAAGCTGCGAGAGGGAACCCAAATCAGAGCGCACTAGGTGATGTGAAGTGTGAGAAAACGCTATTGCAGAATTTAAGAAGTGGTTATTCATCGTTAAAGTGCTTTCACCCTCCACTACGTTCCTGGAAGACAAACAGACACAGCACTGATCGGTTCTCCTACTTCTCTGTTACACCCAAAGACAGTGGTTGACACTGAGTTGCATTTCCACTTTAATTTGAAGTGAAATTGATTTCCTGACCCCGCAAACATATTTGGGTTCAAGTCCTCCACCTAAATCAAATCAATTGTTCCTTGGCCAAAGGCCTGAACACCAAATTTCATACACATGGGTTGAAAACATAACTTCTTTGGCATTTTCACTTGCCCTGAGGTCAAAAGTCTTAAATCCAATAAAGCAAAGTGTAAACAAAGCCAGTAATGGGGTGACAGGGCTACATGCTGCAGTTACAGATTGGAGGCTTTATTAAGTCAGTTCTTTGCCATAATTTGTGTCCACTTTTAGCTGGGAGGACAGGAAAGTGTGCATTTTCTTGAGCTCCGCCCCTCCACAAATCCCCTCTGATCCCCTCAAGCCAGTTGGGGACTAGAGAATTGAAAATCAGAAAACAAACAAATCTCTCTGGGAAATGGCTAGCAAGTGAGGGGACGAGGAGGAGGACAGAGAGAAGAAAAGGGTTTCGGAGATAAATCGGAGAAAGAAGAATGGGGAGGTGAAATGAAGACGAGGACAAAGAGGCAAACGGAGAGGAAGAACAACAGAGTAAGGGGAGGGGAGGAAACCGGAGCGACAGATGGGACATGAGAAAGGAATGAAAAAAGAGGATGAAGGGAAGTATTGGCATCTGAGAAAAAGAGTAAAGACTAAATGATATTCATACAAGCATGCCTGTACATATTTGTTTTGGTATGCTACAAATGTCCCCATCTGAGAGTTTGTGCTCACCCATGTACCTCCCATATGTTGGGTGATGTATCACCAGCGGCTGTACCTTCACGTCATCTGTTTTTGGCTCAAACCCCCCCCCCCCCCAAGCAAAGACACAACTACACAGGCAAACACAGATGCTTTCAAGTGGAATGGAAAACAGAAGAGAGAAAAATTTAAGAGCTGAACTACAATCACCACAGGGGAAAACCTGATTAGAACTCGGAGTATACACACTTTGTGTACATGCACACACTAACACAACATACGTAATATCCATGAGCCTTTCCCGTTCCCCAAGGCTACTTCAGGCCTGATAAGTGTTCAGAGTGAGTGTGTCCACCAGATAGCATTTGAATGAGACTTGTTTGTGGAAGCTTATGTTGTTATAAAGGGTGCTTGAGATCGGTCGCTTTTTCGCTCATCAGATTAAAGACATGCTTCCTGTACTTCAGAATGCTCATATTGCCTCAGACATGTTTACCCTCAGCTTTCATCCAATGCTCACCATTCAAGTCCATTTATTTGTAGTTTTACAATTACTTTATATGCAGGGCTTAGTTACCTTTGGAAAGAGCCAGGCTAGCTGTTTCCCCTATGTTTAAAGTCTTAATGCTAAGCTAGGCTGACCAGTTTATGGCTGTAACTTCATATTTAACGGATAGACATGAGTGGTATCAATCTTCTCATCTACCTCTTTGCATGAAAGCAATTATTCCATTAAACATAAAATTTACATGAATACCTTCAAACTTTAGAGCAACTTGTAGTTTCTGGATCTATTTCATATCTAGAGCTACTGTATAACCAAATCACTTACATACTGGTGAATATAGCCTGATTCTAACTCTTCAATGAAGTGCACATCATTTTGTAAAAGGAAAATAATGGGCAAATACACATTTTGATAATAAACAGATAAATAAATATATACAGTATATGTATGTTCAAACAATTTTTTTTATAAACCAGTATATTTTTACTTTATATTATACTGCAGCACCCTCAGCACTCCCACTTGCATTGTCCATGCATGCCATGTGCTAAGCTGAAATTCAAGAGGTTAGAACATTTTTTACACTGACCACACCAATGCAAACACAGATGTGATGGCAAATCCAAATGAAAACATACATTTGACAAAATTAGCTGATATCTATGCTTATTTTATTACACAGCCGCACAGCAGTCAGCAGGGATTTTAACAGTCAGTGGCAGCAATTAATGGGGACCCAATCCACACTTTTGAGTAACAGACCAAGTGCCATGCATTTTTTTTCCTGTTTCCACGCAGCACAGTCCTCACTGGTGAATGTTTTCCCCTTCATCTGAAAGATATATTCCTCCTTCACCACTCATTGCCACACACTGCTGAAGTGTGCCCAGTGTTTCGGTGCAGAGTTGTGTTTTTCCCACAGCTCCTGCTGACTGGGGTACAGTTGAAAACCTGAAATCTGTCTAAAAGAACCAGCTTCTAGTCACACGTATCACACTACATCTTATTCTCTATTTTTCTGTTACCACTGTTAGGTGGCGTTTGATGTAATAGAGATATATTTATTTCTTTAGTTTACCAAAAATGATCATTGACTTCCCTGCAGGCAACTCCCCCCCTCATCTAGCTAAATTTACTGCTTTGCCTGGCCTTAACATACGTTATAAATCCAGATTGATTGAGATACCCCCATATCGACCTGTCTAGTTGTGATTTAGCAGCTGTGACTTTATACTTGGAAATAAATTACGTTTCAAGTGTCCACACAGCTCAAAATGTGTCTGCCACTTCTCCCTGTCTTATAAACACCATTAAAAGACATAGTAATTATTTTTTAGAAATTGTATTACAATGTTTCTCCCTCAGTCAAACACAAAGCAGGAGGCATTTATTCCAGAGTCAACAGGTGAGAAGGCAAGTTTATGCAGTTATTGTTAATGCTGTGAGTTTTCAAAACTTAAGTTTAAGGAGAGACTGTAGAACTTTTGAAAAAAGGTTTTGCTGCTACAGCTTCACACTTGGTCTGGTATGACCTGTGGCTTATAGTGGCGTACGTTAGCTAATATTAGCAAAGTTTAGATGGATATACAAGATACATTTATTAATCATTTTACGACACAGGGTTGTATAATGAGAATTGGTTGTGTGGTTCCCTTTATGCTTCTCAGAAATGATATACAGTAGATTAGTGAATAAATAATAAGTGATAGAAATAGAAATGAAAACTATTTTAGATGGTGGAGTGCTGAGGATGAATTTAGTAGTCTCAAAGCCTGGGGGAAGAAGCTGCTCTGTAGCCTGGTGATATGACAGTGGATGCTTCTGTATATCTTTCGAGACAGTAGCAGGGTGAACAGGCTGTAGCTGGGGTGGGTACTGTCCTTTAGTATCCTCTGGCCTCTGCTCAGACACCTCACCAATATCACTGATGCTCGGTCGGTTGGTACCAACGATCTTCTGAGTAGTTTTAATCACCCGCTGCAGAGCCCTCCGGTCCTGGGCCGTGCACGTCCCATGCCAGTTTGTGATGTTTCCAGTCAGGATGTTTTCTATTGCTTCTCTGTAAAAGTTAATAAGAATTTGGCACGGGAATTTTGCCTTTTAAGTTTCCTGAAGAAATACAGCTGTTTCTGAGCTTTCTTGACCAGGGTGGGGATGTGCGAGGACCATGTCAGGTTCTCTGTGATGCTGATTCCCAGGAACCTAAAACTACTCTCGTGCTCCACCTCAGCTCCACTGATGTGGACAGAAGTGTGTGTCTTTTCCTCCTTTGTCCTTAAATCAACGATCAGCTCATTGGTTTTGCTGACGTTAAGCAGTAGGTTGTTCTCTGTGCACCACCCTGCAGGAGTGATGATTTCCTCCCGACAGGAAGTCGCATCGTTGTTTATAATCTGGCCGATGATGGTGGTGTCATCTGCAAACTTCAAAACAGAGTTGTCTCCATGTCTGGGGCTGCAGTCATTGGTGTACAGCGTGAACAGGAGGGGGCTGAGCACACATCCCTGGGGGGCTTTCGGTGTCTGGGGTCTATTTGTGAGAAAGTCCAATATCCAATTACAGAGTGTGGTACTCAAGCCCAGAGCGCTCAGTTTTCCAAACCGGTTCAAGGGGAAGATTGTGTTGAATGCTGAGCTGAATTTAACAAATCGCATTCTGATGTAGGTGGGGTTGTTCTCAAGGTGTGTGAAGTTGGCCTCCTCTTTGGATCTGTTGGTTCTGAAAGCATACTAGTGAGGGTCCAGGCTGGCTGGGATGTTGTTCTTAATGTGCTGGAGAACCAGCTTCTCAAAGCACTTCATCAGAATGGGGGTGAGAGCCACAGGGTGGTAGTCATTTAGACTAGACACTGCAGACGTTTTAGTTACAGGGTCGATGGTGGCTGACGTCTCAGCTTTGCCTCCTTGATGCCAGCTTTCAGTCCCACTCTGGCGGTGTCGTAGGCTTCCTTGTCTTCTGACCTAAAAGCAGCTTTTTTGGCTTTCACCTCTCCATTCATCCAGTAATGCTTTCATTGTATCTTTGATCACCGCATCATCATCACACTCTCTGATGCATGATGTCACTGATGAAGTATATTCCTCAAGGAAGGTGTGGTTCTTGTGGTTCTTGTGGGTGGCGGCTTCTCTGAACATGAGCCAGTCTGTGGACTCAAAACAGTCCTGTAGCGCTGCTGTAGCTTCATCTGTCCACACTTTAACTGTTTTTACTGATGGTTTATATTGCCCTGTATCTGACATTACAGTGACTGTATGACTCTACTATATTACGTTTTAGCATTTCACATATAAATATTACAATGGTTTTATCACAAAGGAAGAAATGAACAGACTCTACTTCACCAGGAGATATTTTAGTTGATTCTTGCTTTTGGTCCCATTCCACTTGCTCTCAGTCAGGCTGCTTAATAATGATGCATTTAAATCAACTGACTTAAGAGACTCTTGGAAAAGTAAGGAAAATTGAATGTACCATTATGCTGTAATTGACACATGTGGCTATAGTGACTACTGTTCAGCTAAAGTCACATACCGCAGTCTCATTTTAAATTTTAAAGTCATTCTTTGACATAATTAGAAATACGCTTTTTTGGTCAGAGTTAGATGAGAAGGTTGATGCCACTCTTATTTCTGTCTTGAAGCTAGAGCCAAGAGACAGCTTAGCGTAGCATGAAAACTGGAACAGCTAGCCTGGCTATTTGGATTTTGGAGAGAGCCAGGCTAGCTACTCTTTGCTTTCCAGCCTTAATGCATCGTCATCGTCACCATCACCTCTAACCAGCGTCCTCGTTGGGTTTCTGCACAGTCTCATTAAAACAGCTCTCCAGTAATGCGGACTGATGCTGACCCTCTTCTCGTTTAATCAATTACAATAAGCTCCATAGCTAAGGCACACACATTAGAGTGGTATTGATCTTCTCATCTAAAGTAAGTATAATAAGCATATTTCCCAAAATCTCAAACTATTATTTAGAAATTCAAGCTCCCTATCTACAAGACTAGGGTCTGTATAAAGCTCAACTTTTCTCTTCTTTAACGGCTCCAGTTCCGAGAGTGAATTTCCTATTCATTCACTCCAGTGATGTTTCAGAAAATCCTGGAGAGAGTTTTAAGCTTGGAACCAAGCCGACCAACTACGAAATTAATAGTGACCAAAAAACATTTGATTCGGCGCAACAACTAAAAATTAGAAAACGGAAAAAGAGCAAAGGTTACAAGATTGTGTAATATCATTAGAGTGAAGGAACTACGCATCCCATAAACCACTGCAAATGATACGTTGACAACCGATAGTAGCGCGCTTCTGGAATTTAACCGTTGTCATTATTATAGTTCTGTAATGATTCTCTAAAAAAAACACAGCATGTCAGAAAGGCAAATCATGGTTGCTCTGTGATAAATTTGACGCAAACACTTGAACCTGTTGTTAAGTTGTAAGTGTGTAACAGCTAGCTCCACTAATCAGAGATGTCGCTGTAACACTTTAGGATTGTGGGTAGTGTAGTGCTTCTCCATGAGATCGTGAATAAAACGGGTTTTCTTAAAACAAAGTTGATTTCATATATATACTTGTGGCTTCTGCAGGAGCATATACGATCCTTTCGCATTCTCATAGCTCGTGGTAAGTCTACCTTGGATGGTTACAACATTATGGCTAATAATCAAAATCCACTATTCAGAATATGAATGGAATATTCACTTCCAGAACCTCAATGTTGATGTTGTTACATGTGAATTAGACTTTGTTATTCTTCTTCTTCTTTTCCTTTCGGCTGCTCCCTTTCAGGGGTCGCCACAGCGAATCATGCGCCTCCATCTAAGCCTGTCCTCTGCATCCTAATGTTGCCAAATGCATTTCAAGCATGCAATATTTGTGTGTCTTTGGGTGTATTTTCATCCATAATTGATGTGTATTTGATGCAACCATGCTTGCTTTTGATATAAGAGATAACATTTACAGATGGAAAAACTGCATCTTTGGTGCATTTCTCTGCTGCTTTTTGAATCATTTGGGGAGGTATTTCTGAAAGTTGATGAAAAATTTGTGCCGAGGCAGTGGATAAAACTAAAGTCGTTCAACAGAAAGTTATTGGTAGCCACTGGAGATGGGGAAAAAAAACTCAATTAGGCCAGTACCCTCCATTAAGCTTGAGGTTATGCCTGTGCATTTTGCATGTCTAAACAGGTCTGTGCAGAGCTATGCACAGGGGATTGTGGGTATTCATACCACACGCAGGCTCTTATGTGTACCTTTTATGAAAGCTGTGAATCCCATAAAATGCTTCTACAGCATGTACAAATGCACATAAACAAGTCATTTTGCTTCGCTGTAATACAGACGTATCACTTTTTGGATTTGTGCAATTTTCTGATTTATTATCTGCTCTTTTTTTACCCTGATATGGGGCTGAAATCTGATGCCAGTGCCAGTAATCCCCATTCAAGGCAGATCTGAACAGTTTTCCAATTACAGGGATGAGAAAATACAGAGCGCCACTCTTGGATGATGAAAATGAGTCGACAGAGGAGAGAAATTCGAGAGAGATTGAAACAGCCTACAGAGTGAATAGACTGGCAGACAGATTGAGACAGCTTGCAGTGAAACAAACCTGGAGATAGAGCAAAATCAGAGCTTCCAACTTGAGTTTTCATATCTTGAATTTGAATTGAAAGCTGACGTGGTCTTGATGTGCCGAGAAAGCGGTGTGACCCGAGGGCCCTCAAAAAGCATTTGCACCCTGGCGGTACGGCCTCAGTCTGACTGGGGAACGAGGAGATTTGTTTTGCGTGTAAATGTCTGAAAAGGTGACATTTATTCATCGACAACTACAGAGATTTGCCTTTCAAACTGTGCAAATTCAACGCTTTTGTTTAGTGTTTGAAATGACTTGATGGAAAAAGACACAGAGCAGTGAAAAGCCCTCCAAGGCTTCCTGTCTAATAAAACACAGCAGGAGGAAAGATTACTTTTCTTTATAGAAGAGGTAATTACAAGAAAGTCTGCTTTTATGAAGACATAAATTGGTATGAGAAAGAGATGGGAGATGGAGGAGGGACGCAGTGGGGAAGTAGAAGATACATTATTGTGGCGAGACGGCCTCTGCAATCTGTCAATAGTTATAATTATGACACTGTGTGACAGAATAGACCGTTGTGTGTGTGTGGAGTGTCTGTATCCTTATTTGTTCTCTTTCACTCCTTTTCCTGTCTCTTTTTCCACTGCACCTTTTCCATCCTGTGTCTCTCTGTACAGTGTGTGTGAGTGTGAGTGGTTTTCTGCCTGAGTGCTTCCTGTGTCCGTGTGTGTGAGTGTGTGTGTGCTTAATCTGCATTTGTAGTGAGGTTAATCCTTACCTGGCAAAGGAGCACACTGGGTTAATCTGGAACAGGTGGGAGCTGCGTCATGTGGAGTGCGTGAACACGCACACGCACACGCACACGCACACGCACACACACACACACACACACACACACACACACACACACCCACAGTGTGCAAATGATGGGACATTAGAAAAAGTCTTGAATGGCATTATGTATGGACAGGTAAAAACGTTTCTCCACCTTAGATTGAAAATGATGCAAAAGGAAAATCACATTTAACTTACAGAGTTTTCAGATATTTAACCTAAAAAAAGACTGAAAGACTGAAAAGACAACCTTAGTTGTGTGTGTGTGTGTGTGTGTGTGTGTATATATTCATCTTAATCCTCTGTAAATGTGTTTATACATTTTCAATTAAATGTGCCTCAGTTTATCACGTTTTGTTTTTTAAAAGGTATATTTAGGGAGGGGAAGTTAACCTGAGAGCCCATCTCTCTTTTGCAGGACAGCTGTGACCATACACGAGGTACAAGGTAATTTATCTATCATTACACAACAAGTTTGTAGTTCCTTCATGCAACAAATAAGAGATGGTTCAATTCATTTTCAAATAGGGTAAAATATAAAATTACAATGAAATAAAAACAATATCCAGTTATTTATAAAGCTACATAGTCAACATGTATACACCCAGGAAATAATTCTGCAGTGCATTTTTTGAATTTACATCTGATGGAATGTAAACAGCAGATGAGAGACAAGTGGGGACATGGTTTCCATCTGAAAAGTTCATAAAAAGTTCAACATTTGTGAGACACTGTCCATCCAGTTTTCCTGCATTTGAGCACCAAGCATCACCCATCGAGTGCTCGATCTGGAATGTTGATGGAGCAGGTCTCTGTAAAGATATGGGCACAACAGTCTCTGATTCCCATTGCTTGGCCAGACCTAAGTCCCATTTCGTCCAGACCAGACATTAGCCAGGAGCAAGTCCAAGTTAAGTTAAGTCCAAGCTGGGCCAGCATGGCTCCTATCCCGGCTCTCTTTCCTCTCCTCCTGGCGGCTCCTCCCAACAGCCGCTGTCGTGCCTGTCCGATCGAGTTGATCTGGCTCAACGACCACAGCTCCTTAATCCAAACGCAGGCTTCCTTCTGCGATGACAACGATTTACTGCTGTCATAGGTAATACTTGTTTCAGCGAAAAAGCTGCAAAACAGGTGAAAATCTAGAAATGTAGCTAGCGGATTTTGAAGGAGATACAGGCCGCAGCATCTGCACGCGCAGCCGTTGCCATACTCAAAATCTTCCGATCCGGTTGACTTGAACAATTTTGGCTGAGCTCTTTTAAACCAAACAAAATTAAATCAGACATCATTCATTCAGGGATGTTTCAGCAATAAAGCCGAGAAAAATAACAGATTAAAACAAAAATGTAGCAAAGTCCGAAGGAGCTACCGGCCGCTGCATCTACACGCGCAGCCATTGCCATAGCAATAGCACCCACACAGTTCCACACATAACACGTCGAAGCTGCCCAGTACAGCTCTAGTCTGATCTGCTGGCCACTGAGCAGCTCCACTAGAGCAGTTGTGTCAGGATTGTGTTGGCAACATGCAACAGGGAAAAGGACCCAAACGCAGACAGCTCTCGGAGGATGATGACTAGAATGTTTATTTTCTGATTACAGGCAGGCAGAAAGGCTGTTAACGGGTAACTGGCAGGCAGGCAGGCAGGCAGGCAGGCAGGCAGGCAGGCAGATAAACAGGTTGTAGGCAGGCATAAATCCAAAACGAACATGCAGACAGATCCAACACAGTAATGAAGACAAACTGACCAAGAACATAGGAAAACCACAACCTAAATACTCTCAGGTAGAGCAGGATAACAAGTCACAGGTGAACCAAATCAACACAGGGTGGAAACAGCCAGGGGGCACAACACAATCAGGGTACTCAATGGCAAGAAACAAAACTGACAGACACATGAGGGAACAGACAATTTACAAAATAAAACAGTAACTAACAGAATCTAAACCCAAAGTCCTGACAGAACAGACATGTTCAAAATAAAACAGAAACTGACAGTAAACCCAACACCCTGACAAGTTGGGGTTAAGGGTTGCTCAAGGCCACCTCAGTGGTGGTAATGAGGAGGGTCGAGCGCCGCTATTTGGAATACTCTGTAGAGGAGGTCAGTTTTCCTCAGCCTGAACAGGACCCTCAGCCCGCGACCTTCGTTTCCTTCGTCCCCTTCGTTTTTCACGGAATCCAAGCCATGGATATTCCTTATCGTTCATTGATCATGATGAAAAAGTGTCCACCACCAATCTGATGTGCACAAGATGTTCGGTAAAGACCAAAAATAAATAATAAAATAAAAAAACCTAAAAAAAGATGCAAAGTTGAGCAGGAGCTCGAGACATGGCAGCCGTCCCCGTTGCCATCTTCTCTCTGCCTAGTCACCTTTGTATATGAAATGTACTGAAATCAGTACTAATAATCTTGCCCTCCAATAAATCGAGATTGAAGATAACAGTGTGCCTCTCACTGTTTATTCTAAGGTTCTTGTTTATGCCATACTTTGTTGAATGAACAGGAGAAAAAAATAGTTTGGCTAATTTTTTCTGCTGTGCTCAGTTTAATTGTTCTGTAGGGAATTCGAAGCAGTTTGTGGCTGTCAGTATATACATGTGGATCCACTGTATTTTGCTGGTTAGGGACCAATTGATTTGAATTGAGGGAGAATGACTTAAACTAATACAGAGAGAGAGAGAGAGAGAGAGAGAGAGGGTGACGGGGCAGTTGGTTTAACCTTGTGCTGCTTTAGCATGTGTAATGGCTTCAGTTACTTTTGTCTATCAGCAGCTTTAGATTCCCACTGCTGCATTTATGTGTGTGCGTACTTGTATTTGCTACATAGTAAGGACTGGAACACGTTTTTTACCTACAGAGTGAGGACATTTTTGGAAAGCGAGAACATTTTCTCCTCACAACTCCAAAGGGCTGTTTGAAGGTTAAGACTTGGTTTTAAGTATTAGGATTGCATTAGGTTATGGTTAGGGTGATGGTAGGGGTTAGTGTTAGGCATTTAGCTGTGAGGGTTAAGGTTAGGGAAGGGGCTAGGGAATGCATTATGTCAGTGACGGTCCTCACGAAGATAGAAGCGCAAGGATGTGCGTGTGTGTGTCAATTTGTTGTCAACATTTCTACAGAAATAGCAGCAAAATCAAATATTGCTGCTACGGAGTCACATTTTCTGTCCTAACACTGTTTTGCTGGAGGTGACGCGCACACATATGCACACGCACACACACACACACACACACCACTTTGTGTTTCACAGACACAGTTAGATATCACACCTTTTCCCACACACAGTTCAGTGTCTGCACACGAACTCACACAGCACCATATGTTTCCATCCGTGGGGGTGTGGATGTACAGTATAACAGGGGTTCACCAGCCAGGGGAAATTAGTCTTCGCTCATCTCTCTCACACATTCCCTTTTAGTTTTTATATTTCCCGTGTCACACTTGTTTATTACTCTACCTCTCTTTCTTAGTCTCCTTTCTTTTTTCCTCTTCCTTTAATTTCCCTTTCTTTTTCTCTCTGAAGCGGTGTACATTACCTTGCTCTGTTTTTCATTCCTATGTCTCTGTCGTCTGTCCATCCCTTTTTTCTTTTTGTTCTTTTTTCTCCCTCCTGCTGTCTTCTTCTCCCATCTTGTTTATTCTCTCTGGCCTTTTTATCTTATCTCGTCTGTTCTCGTTCTCTCTCTGTTCTCTTTTCCCTGCCAAACCAGATTCACAATGTGGGGGAGGGCTGTGTATTTTGTAACACAACTGCATCTATGTTTTGATTGACTATGATTGTTTTTGAATAATGTGTTGCTGAATTTTTTTGTTTGGTCATGCTAAATTAGTCACATGGCTCGCAAGGGCTGGTCTCAGCACTACTTAAAGGCTTGTAAAACGTATTTTATCAGGCATGGGATGCTACAGGAACACAGTACTTTCTACCAAAGTTAGAAGAGTTTTGGGTATTTCACATTAGAGATTTCTGTATTTCTCCAAGCTGCACGTAGGCGAATGTGTGTGGACGTCGCTTGGATTCGTTTCTGTTTCTTTATACTTCTATGTAGTATGTTTAACGTCTGTTTTCATTTACCTTTTCAACCCACCGTCCTACAGGAGTTGAATCAGCCAAAGACACTCTTTGGAGAAGTGTAATTCCAGCATCTCTGGTTTGAAGTGGGCAATGCATAGCTGGGAGAGGTGATGTCACATACTTCCGTGCACCAATCAGAATTTACCAACATCAGAATCTGACATTCGACAGGTTTCTTAGGTCACTATCAATCAAATCTGATCAAACCACACCCACACAGTTGTGATAAAACAGATTAGCTGAGTTTTTGAATGTTCAACTTTGAATTAATAATAGTTAAAGTTGTTTTTTATCTTTGTATTTTTTTATCTTTGGACAAACTTCAAAAGTGTTTCTCTGTTTGAAGCGCGGTACATCTCTGTTTTTTATTATCATCTCTCTGCTGTCAGTCCATCCCTTCTCCAATTTCTTTTTCTTGTCTTCTCTTCCTCCCTTCTGTCTTTCTCCTGCTCTCTGGCTGCAGATGATCAGCTCTACATTTTGGAGCTTGTAAATGTATTTTCTTCCTGGACTGCTGCAGCCACACACTGACTGACACACACACACACACACACACACACACACACACACACACACACGCACACAACAGTATAGCAGTGGTTCGGCCCATCTGTGCTTCTCCAGCTGAAGAGAAAGGGCTGGAGTACATCTGTGGCAGCCTTAGTTTGAAATTCAACACTCACTCACACACACACACACACACACATATACACAGATTTTCATTTTCTAATCTGAGGATCTCTCGGTGGGGACCACATTCTGGCAAAATGTGTGTCCATGTGTGCACTACCAATATGTGTGTGTTTTGTGTGGGTGTGTGTGTGTGTATGTCTCAGAGAGAGGTCACTAGATTAGGTGAACACAACAGTGTGTGAAACTGAGCCTGACATTTGTTTGACTGTGAGTGTGTGTGTGTTTGCTTACTGTAAGTGTGTATGGTGCTAATTGACATTGAGGCTGACATAAGCTTGTCATCCATGCCTCTGACTTTCCAATCGTCTTTTTAACTCTCTCTATCTCTCTCCTGCTGTCACTTCTCTTTCTGGTTTCCTCTGTTTCTCTTCCTTTTCCTCATCATTCTGTCTCTCCCTCTTTCTCTTTCCTTCTCCTCTGCTCTCTTCATCTGTTTCCTCTCTCTCTCCGCCAGCTAGCTCCCTCTCTGTCTTCCCTCTCCCCATCACTTCCTCTCTGTCTCATCTCTCAGTAATGACCTGATCTGATTGGATTTGGTCTCAGATTCCTTCCGTGGCTAATGGCTGTGACCGTTGCTAGGCAGCCGGTGCCAAAACAGCGACAAACATGGCTGTTGCGCCGGGCCACACCAACGGAGACGGATCACTTGTTTGCCCTCGCGGGGCTTCTTTGCTTACACTTTCACTGAGCTTCATTAGGACGGTGACAGGCCTGTTCAGACTGGCCCCCATGATGGATCAGACAGTTACCATGAATGTATCTATCTATCACACAGTGCCTGTCTATTAGAAATACATTGTAGATTGATAAGTACAAATTCTACATAATCTCCAGGCAGATATGTGACATATAAGTGACATTTAGCGTCAGACTCAGTTAATTATCATTTCATTTTAACATGATCTTGGCTCTTCCACCGAGAATACAGTAGTGCTATGGAAAGGTTGGCATGCTAGCAGATGAACCGTAAACATACAGTAACTGAAAATACACAGACACGATGGAGAAGCTTGAGTGTAGTATACCACAGGATGAGTTCTTATAATTACAAAGATTTATAGCTGTAAAATTATAAATCAAGTATATTACAGCAGCCCATGCAGGCAAAGAGCTAAAGAAGCACCCTTTGTGTGATGTGAAATTCATTTGCATAGCAGAAGAGGATTACATTAGCTGTTGGAGAAATTACAGCTAATATATGGAGATTTATATTTTAATTTTCACACAACTTCAGATCAGATATAATAGAAAATAAAGTTTCTTGCACTGTAGTGAAACTCGATTGCTTGATTGGTGATGTTTGCTCTTAAAAAAACATCTTTATTTTTGGTAAAAAACTTTCTTGTTAATGAGACAATGTACATTGATTTAGCAATTTAGTGTGTTGACCACTTCCACCCCTGTTGTAGAGATCGCAGAATCTGGCAAAAGTATTTCAGTCGGGCAAGCCGCACAAGGCCTCTTAAAGCATTCCAAATAAACTTCAATTTTACATGAGTTTCTGGTTCTGACTGCTGGCCCCGGGCCGGGTGCGAACACGCCCCCATACCCCCCTGACACTCGGCCAGTGAACGTACGCATTGAACATGCATGTTTTCCAGAGTGTCAGCTGAGTGCTCAGCGTCTCCTCTCTGGGCACAGAGTTCTCTGGAGCGCTGCCCTCCTGCAGCCGCAGACACATTAGCAGCTCCTTCTCTGCTGCAGCTGCGGATTTGGCTCCTTTCTGTTCCATTCTCACACAGTTTATCAGGACTTCTTCATGTGACTTTTGCTTTTACTCTGTAATGGATGTGACCTGAAATGTAGCGAAGTACAATGCTTGTGATAAAGGCCCAGTGTGTAACATTTAGCAGGAGCTATTGGCAGAAATGGAATATAATATTTGTAAGTATATTTTCATTTATGTATAATCACCTGAAAATAAGAATTGTTGTGTTTTCTATTGTACATAAGTTATTTCAAATGCTTGTTTCTGGTTCTGACTGAACATAAACACAAAAATAATATCCCTGGATTAGCTATTGTAGCTAAATGCATTGAAATTGACTCACAAGGTAATTACCAAGCTAACCTATCTACCTGTTTCGTTACTTAACCAATTAGCTGCCTGTTCATCTGCTGTAAAGACAAACATATAATGTTATTAATATTGATAAATATGGTTGTATTTAAATAGAAGTAAACAGACGTTACAAAAATGTCCTGAAAGGATTTTATTGCTTTGTTGGAGTTGTCATTGCTGCTGCTACATTTATGGAAAGCTTGTATTTGCTTCAATCACTCTACTCATGCCTTTAATTCCTTTCACGTGGTACCTTTCTGTGTGAGACTTGCCCTACTTGACAATATATGTGCTTATTTACTGGACTAGTGTTTCATGAATCTCAACACGGCGGAGGTGGCGATTGGCATGACCCATAGTAGTCAGACTTTAGAGCTTAAGTGTTTAAATAACTACTCACCAGTTAAAATGATGTTAAGGCTTAAACTTATGCCTAATTAAGGACGTGGCCACTTTGAGTGACGGGTGGGTGACGTCCCAGGTGGCTGGTTTCAGCAACCAGGCTTCATTCGGCCTGCCTCAGCTCCACGCATGCTCCACGCCTTTGCCCATTTCTGCGGAGTCAGGCACCGCCAAGATTGCATCAGCTGGAGCCACCGCGCTGAGCTTCACACTAGGTCTTCAGAAACCTATGGGTGACATCACGGAGACTGCGTCCATTTTTCATACAGTCTGTAATGGGAATATGTACATGGTTAGCATTTTAAAAAAGTTCAGCACAGGATATTGACAGTTTCTTCAGTGGTACTGCAGGAACGCTGAGTTACACTCTCCCATAACTGCTGACTTCGTTTAGCCCACAGGTGAACAGACACAGAGACTGACCAGACAATAACTAGGCCATACTTTGATAGTTTCAGGGCTCCATTACAAAACGCACTGTCTGAAACACTATGCGCTGTGTGTGTCCTCTCTGGAGACCTCATTTATTCAATTCCTGCTGGAGTGCAACATGAAAGCTAAAGGTGCTGCTGCGGCGGCCCAAACAGTAGTTATACTACCTATAGCAGTTCCACTAATTTCTATGTCACCGATGTCTCCCAGCAGTAGGGCTAGGAGGGCTCCCTTGTACCTTTTTTTTTTTTTAGAAGGTTTGCCCCTTAAACTGATTTTTATGCATTTATTAAACTCTGAAATATATTGTCAAATCAAATTTAGCTCCCAGCTCTGTTAATTTGTGACCCGGCGTCTGTCATGCTGCTGCCGCCCTTTCTCTTCTATCCCCCACCCCAAACCCCCACCCCCCAACACACACACAACCCCCCCCC
>CM022483.1:14007940-14130706 GCA_011952105.1 Coreoperca whiteheadi
CCACCCCCTCCACACACACACACACACACACACACACACGCACACACATACACACTCTAAAAAGAGAAAAGTAGACATCGGAAACAGCTTTTAATCCAGAATGGACAGACTCTTACGTGTTCAAGCTTCCATTTCAAAACCAGTACTTCTCATGTTCCGAGATTGTGGCGATTATTAAAAGTGGCATTATTGAAGCGCCACTACGAGACAAAGCACAGAGCATCTTTTGAGCAGGTTAACATGGCATGTGGGTTTTGGTCATTTTGCTACCCACACCCCTCCATGGCTTTTGTGCAATACCTTGTGAAAACAGTCTTCTCTCTGTCCAAGATTTGATCAAAATATTGAGAAGACTTTTACTTATTACTATTACTTGCTGTGTCCTTGCTTTGTCTCATGCAATAATTCTTATCTGGCTACTTGCTTTGTTAATAATACATGATTATTTTAGGATCATTGGATTTTTGCCTTCTGTCTTGCCTTTTCCCCCCATAACTCATTATTTGCTGTTTGCAAATTTGTTGAACCTTAAGACCTTAAGCTAATTTTGGTAAGTGAAAGCCTAAAATGTAAGTGGAACGTAATGACTCAAATTGCAAATGTATTTATGGCTTTGTATTTGCTTCCTGAGGAGAGTGCTCTCTTTGTCCTTTTCCACTTTGAAAGCAAGAGACATTAAGGAAGACAAAAACGAGCTGCCCGAGCTGTGGAAGTGTTAAAACTTTAATCTTTTTATTTATTTTGAACATTTTCTCTTGCAACATAGAACAGGAAGATTTTATGTGCAGTTTGAAGTGTGGGCTCGGGTCTTCCTCAGATCCTGTTGCCTGGCACTGGCCAGTGATGTTGTGTACATTTACAATGTGTGTCTCACTTCTGTGTTTAGTACCTTTAAAAACATGCAGGAAGACATTTGTGTGTAAAAATAAAAAACGGCTGAAAGTGAAATAAAAATCAAAGCTGTAAGAACGTAACCCAGATAGTAAAATGTATTTGTGGGCAAAATTGACTTCATCTTCAGTCTTAAAATGTTCGTCGCTAGCATTAACATTTTAACCAACCGCCTTCCTCTGTATAGCCTCACTAGATTTAACCATAATAGAGGACAAAACTCAGACAATTGAACAAATGGCCGACAATAAACAAAAAGTCTATGGACACCGTGGAGGGTGCAACAACCATTATTATGCCACATAAATTACATAGCCTGACACTAAACAATATAAACTCCACAGTGAGCCCACAA
Organism: Coreoperca whiteheadi; assembly: GCA_011952105.1. Classification (NCBI taxonomy): domain Eukaryota; kingdom Metazoa; phylum Chordata; class Actinopteri; order Centrarchiformes; family Sinipercidae; genus Coreoperca; species Coreoperca whiteheadi. The sequence goes on from CM022483.1 coordinate 14,009,187, forward strand.
ACACACATATTAACGCACAGCAGAGACTGCACAGTCTTTACACACCACGTAGCGCACACACATACACACACACACAATCTCAGTGCTATGTAGGCATTGGTTGCTGAAGCTCTAATCTGTGCAGTGAGTTACGACAACAAGAGAGTCTGTTATTCTACTCACATTTCTGAACGTCATTCGTGAGCTTGAGCACTGCAGAGTCCTCCACAATCTGCTCCAGGTTCACCTTCACTGCTCGTTCCTGCTCAAAGCACAGTATAACAAGTCCACTCAGCCACGACGTAATTAGGAAAACAATTTAATAATATACAAACGGAATTACTAGGAGACAGGGTTGCACTGATGGTAAAAAGGTCCTCAGTAAATTCAGAAGTCACTTGGAGGATCCACCATGAGCATTTTAGAAGACCTGTTGCATGCACCTTTTGGCCACGCAACATTCCGGGTGTGTTTGATTTGGGTCACAGTGTGCCCACCGGGTGGTGCATTAAATCAGTGATTAATTAAGGTAGATGCAACCTCGCTGAGCGCAAGCCACAATAACGTCATCCTAAATTTTATTGAATTATTGTGCAAGTTTTGTACTGTTCACAAACTGCTAAACCCCATACCCCCCTGACACTCGGCCAGTGAACGTACGCATTGAACATGCATGTTTTCCAGAGTGTCAGCTGAGTGCTGAGCGTCTCCTCTCTGGGCACAGAGTTCTCTGGAGCGCTGCCCTCCTGCAGCCGCAGACACATTAGCAGCTCCTGCTCTGCTGCAGCTGCGGATTTGGCTCCTTTCTGTTCCATTCTCACACAGTTTATCAGGACTTTTTATATTGACTTTTGCTTTTACTCTGTAATGGATGTGACCTGAAATGTAGCGAAGTACAATGCTTGTGATAAAGGCCCAGTGTGTAACATTTAGCAGGAGCTATTGGCAGAAATGGAATATAATATCCATAAGTATGTTTTCATTAGTGTATAATCACCTGAAAATAAGAATAGTTGTGTTTTCATTACCTTGGAATAAGCTGTTTTTATCTACATAGGTAGCTGGTCTCCTTCCACAGAGGTTGCAATGTTGCACCTCCATGTTTCTACAGTAGCCCAGAACAGACAAAGCAAATACTGGGCCGTTTGCCTTTTTCATCTACCTTAGTTTCTCCTACACGCTTGGAAGGGGAGGGTGAGGCGAGCATTATTCATATGGTCACAAACTGCAATTTCACCGCTAGACTCCACTAAATCCTACACACACTGGACCTTTTAAATAAAAGTAAAATGACCGATTTTTTAAAACAATAAAGACGGTACAAGCACACAAAAAAGACAACTTTGTTACAGTAACGAGAGTAAATGTAATTCATTACTTCCATCCCTGATTTTATGTATTCGTTTTGTTAGCAGCATGAGTTTGGGCACACACAATTCATCAAACCAAACGCTGACATTGACTCAATAAGAGAATTATATGTTCTCAGTTTTATTCCAGAGAATATATTATATTACAGTCCGTTTTTCTATCTGTCTTGTAGGGATAACATAGATTTTAGCCTCTCCAACAGGCTAACATCACACCATCACTTTACTGAACATCAACCAGGTTGTAGTTTTTAGGATTGTATTTAACTAAACATTCTTTTTGTTTTGTGTTAGGTGTGAACCTATTTAAAACACATTGAAAGCCACACTGTCTGCATGAACTACATGAACTTAATTAAAATATGTGGAAACGTGGAAACAAGACAATCAGTGTGCAAGTAGTATTTTAATTTTTGTAACTCATAGAGTACATACTTTTGTACGCCTACTTATTTCACCTCTACTACAGTTTTTGGCCACTCTACTTACCTCTGTATGTCACCCAGCTCTGTACTTTGTCAAGGTTAGAGCTCTGCTTTTTCTCCTCCTGGTCTTTGTTTGTCGAATCATTTCCCCGAGCCTTTTTAGTTTTACTGAGCTCTGTTCTACTGGCGGGCTCCAGCTGGCTTCCATGACGGATCAAAACAGCCTTCCAGTTTCTCTCGCCATCATTAGCCGAGAAACTGATGGCTTGAATGTACGCCACTGTTGGATCAAACTCCCCCCTCCCACCTAGTTTCAGCAGACTCTGTTACCCGGACAGCTGCTTTGATGCTGCAGTTTGTGATGTGGTTGTACACGGCTCCCCCACTCCTTTTCCTTCCCTCCGTCACTTTTTGTTGTTTGTCAGGTACTGAGGTTTGGCAGACGCTAGGTGTGCCGCAGGTCTGGATGACTGTCTCCTGCTGTCCGACCGTCTAGTTAACGCCCAAGTTCTGTTGCCAGCGCAGCTTCCTTCTCAACAGGAGGTTTTCAGACATTTTTCTGCAGGGAACAGAGAACAGCGTATTCAGAGATCAATCGAAGAGTTTTGTTCTGAATTGTAGGAAGCCCAGTAGGTAGCTTTTGATAAATACTTTCCTCAAATTTGAGCCTTAAAATGACAAAATCTTCACTTAAAATACTGACTCCATATAGTCACATTAGTAAAAGGTGGCCAGATCAAGAGCAATATAAAAATTAATTCAGCTCATCTTGCTGTCATGGGATTATTCCATTATCTTCAACGAGAGAGCCTCATAAGAATAAAGTGTTTGACTGCACCATAGGCTAGCAGCCTGTGGGAAAATCTCCTGAAACAAACACAACTGCTAAAAGTTTTGTGGTGTACAGTTAGTCTGGGCGACACCATGCAGAGCTTTTAAAACAGCCAGCAGAATTGAAGTTCAGTTCAAAAAGCCGTAAATCCTCACACGTGAGAAGCTGAAATGTCAAGCTGAAGCTGAAATCAACTGAACATGATTGATGAATGGATGCCTTTTGCTTGAAATAAAAACATTATCAAAATAGTTGACGATTATTTTTCTATTGATTGAGTAATCGATGAATGGACTAAACGTTTCATGGTAGTACAATAATTCTACAGTGGTAAATAGGATGTATGATTTAATTTATAAATGAAATGATCGATGTTTGTTATCAATGAAGTGGCATTCATAATAAAAAAGAAGTTGTATTCTTTATCTTAAACTTACAAGATATTAACTTGTGCTAACAAGGTATTTTCTTTGTTTTTTTTCCTTTAACTAAAGCTTTTTATTGTTATATGAACATCATTTTGTTGCCGTTTGTCGCATCATATTTATTTAATTACACTGATCTACATTTCAATACTCTTCTGTTGTCAAAGACTGTTGTATGAGAAGCAAAGAAAAAGAAAAGAAAACTCCAACAAATTCACGTGGGATAGAAACAAAAAATCAAAAAGGTTGATAAAGATCTAGTTGGCACAGCATACTGCATGTAAGCATGTAAGCTTTCCTCTCTGTTTTTAAAAAAAAACTGTTAAACTGTATGAATGAAATACCACCCAGCAGTGACAAACAGACCATATGAATGCTGAAGAGAGTTGGAAAGTTGCCTTGTCTTTTTAACTGAGCTTTACACCATCAGATGTGGTCTAAAGATGCCACGGTCGCTGTCCAGAGTTCTGATCCTGGAGCTGTCCCAGGTACTCCCCATCATTCAGTCAGCACGTTCGAGTCCTGCTGGAAAGAACTCTCATTTACCTAAACAGTTTAAAAATGCTCATCACAATTTTCTGAAGCCAAATATAACATATTCAAATGTCTCGTTTGTCCACTCAACAGTCCAAAACCCAAAAGACATCAAATTCACAATGATATAAGACCAAGAAAATCAGCAAAGTCTCACATTTGAGAACCTGGAACCATGATATATTAGACATTTGTGCTTGAAAAATGACTTAAATGATTAATCGTTATCAAAATAGTGTGTGTCAGTGAATGTGAAATACAATATTTATCAATACACAAGAGGGCAAGGAACAAATTCACATTAGTTAGATTCCATACATTGACATTAGATAGATATTTAAAATGACAAAATATTATAAATATTATAATATTATAAATATTTTATAAACTGTCACAAATTATAAAAATGACTTGCCAAGTAGACTATCTGCCATCAAACACTTGCTTTAAGGGTTAATTCCCCATATTGCACCAACTTCACCGTGTAATCCAGCGATGGCCAAGGAATCAGCGTTATTTAATCATTTACATGTTGCAGTCAGTGATTATTTAATGTTCACTTAAAGACATGTCGAGCAAAGTGGAGACTGAGGGAGTATTTATGGATTTAATGAATCACTGAAAAACTGTTTATCCAGAGTCACTGCTTTGGAAAGTTGTGCAAACCATCTCTGGCGTTATTGGATTGTTTCAATTTGTCGGTGAGCTGATTGCATCCATATTAACTCATCTGCCATCAAAATATCTTTTCAAAACGTCATTATTGTTATATTCTTTCCATTAGGCTGAACATAACGAGGCACATCACCAGCAGCAGTCGATTGATGGTGAGTGGAGTTTAGTGAATCGGAACTGCTTCTAGAGTTCTCATAGAGCTCAGAGCTATTTTAGCTTTGTGAATTACTCTTAGACCCAATGCAACCGCAGGGGGCACAAGCCAGTGTCTTCATGTGCCAGTCCCAAGTCTGGATAAATGCAGAGGGTTGTGTCAGGAAGGGCATCCGACGTAAAACACATGCCAAACTAAAAATGCGAATCACGACAATGACTTCCATACCGGATCGGTCGGGGCCCGGGTTAACAACGACCGCCACCGGTGCTGTTGACCTACAGGGTACCGGTGGAAATTGGACTACTGTTGGTCGAAGACGAAGAAGGAGAGGAGGAAGGTGTGTTCGTAGGCAGAGAGAGAAGAGGAAAGCTAAGAATGTAGGACTGACAGTAGGGACTTTGAACGTTGGGACTATGACAGGGAAGGCTAGAGAGTTGATTGACATGATGCAGAGAAGGAAGGTGGACATACTTTGTGTCCAGGAGACCAGGTGGAAAGGTAGCAAGGCTTGAAGCTTAGGAGCAGGGTTCAAGTTGTTCTACCATGGGTCGGATAGGAAGAGAAACGGAGTAGGAGTTATCCTGAAAGAGGAGTTTGTGAGGAATGTTCTTGAGGTGAAAAGAGTGTCAGACAGGTTGATGAGCCTGAAGCTGGAAATTGAAGGGGTGATGTTCAATGTTGTGAGTGGTTATGCTCCACAGGTAGGATGTGAGTTTGAAGAGAAGGAGAAATTCTGGAGTGAGTTAGATGAAGTGATGCAGAGCATCCCCAGAGGTGAGAGAGTGGTGATTGGTGCAGATTTCAATGGGCATGTAGGTGAAGGGAACAGAGGTGATGAGAATGTGATGGGCAGGTTTGGTCTTCAGGACAGGAACGCAGAAGGACAGATGGCGGTAGACTTTGCAAAGAGGATGGAAATGGCTGTAGTAAACACTTTCTTCCAGAAGAGGCAGGAACATAGGGTGACATATAAGAGCAGAGGGAGAAGCACTCAGGTGGACTACATCTTGTGTAGACGTTGTAATCTGAAAGAGACCAGTGACTGTAAAGTAGTGGTAGGGGAGAGTGTAGCCAGACAACACAGGATGCTAGTGTGTAAAATGACTCTGGTGGTGAGGACGACGAAGAGGACAAAGGCAGAGCAGAGGACGAAGTGGTGGAAGCTAAAAAAGAAAGAATGTCGTGTAGTTTTCAGGGAGGAGCTGAGACAGACTCTGGGTGGTCAGGAAGTGCTCCCAGATGACTGGACCACTACAGCTAATGTGATCAAGGAGACAGGTAGGAGGGTACTCGGTGTGTCATCTGGAAAGAGGAAAGTGGACAAGGAGACTTGGTGGTGGAACCAGGAAGTTCAGGAGTGTATACAGAGAAAGAGGGTAGCAAAGAAGAAGTGGGACACTGAGAGGACTGAAGAGAGTAGACAGGAGTACAGGGAGATGCAGCGTAAGGTGAAAGTAGAGGTGGCAAAGGCCAAACAAAGAGCATATGAGGACTTGTATGCTAGGTTGGACACTAAAGAGGGAGAGGTGGATTTGTACAGGTTGGCCAGACAAAGAGATAGAGATGGGAAGGATGTGCAGCAGGTTAGGGTGATTAAAGATAAGGATGGAAATGTATTGACGGCTGCCTGGAGTGTGATGGGAAGATTGAAGGAGTACTTTGAAGAGATGATGAATGAGGAAAATGAAAGGGAACGAAGAGTAGAAGAGGTGACTGGTGTGGAGCAGGAAGTAGCAAAGATTAGCAAGAGTGAAGTGAGGAGGACGTTGAAGAGTGGAAAGGCAGTTGGTCCTGATGACATACCTGTGGAGGTATGGAAGTGTCTAGGAGAGGTGGCAGTAGAGTTTCTGACTAGTTTGTTTAACAAGATCTTGGAGAGTGAGAGGATGCCCGAGGAATGGAGGAGAAGTGTACTGGTGCCAATTTTCAAGAACAAGGGAGATGTGCAGAGCTGTGGCAACTACAGAGGAATAAAGCTGATGAGCCATACAATGAAGTTGTGGGAAAGAGTAGTGGAAGCTAGGCTAAGGGCAGAGGTGAGCATTTGTGAGCAGCAATATGGTTTCATGGCTAGAAAGAGCACAACAGATGCAGTGTTTGCTTTGAGGATGCTGATGGAGAAGTACAGAGAAGGTCATAAGGAGTTGCATTGTGTCTTTGTAGATTTAGAGAAAGCGTATGACAGGGTGCCGAGAGAGGAGCTGTGGTATTGTATGAGGAAGTCTGGAGTGGCAGAGAAGTATGTCAGAGTGGCGCAGGACATGTATGAGAGCTGTAAGACCATGGTGAGGTGTGCTGTATGTGCGACAGAGGAGTTCAAGGTGGAGGTGGGTCTGCATCAAGGATCGGCTCTGAGCCCCTTCTTGTTTGCTCTGGTGATGGACAGGCTGACGGATGAGGTTAGACAGGAATCTCCATGGACTATGATGTTTGCGGATGACATTGTGATTTGTAGTGAGAGCAGGGAGCAGGTGGAGGAGAATCTAGAGAGATGGAGGTCTGCTCTGGAAAACAGAGGAATGAAGCTTAGCCGCAGTAAGACAGAATACATGTGTGTCAATGAGAGGGACCCAGGTGGAACGGTGAGGTTACAGGGAGCAGAGGTGAAGAAGGTGCAGGACTTTGAGTACTTAGGGTCGACGGTTCAGAGCAATGGAGACTGTGGAAAAGAGGTGAAGAGGCGAGTGCAAGCAGGTTGGAACGGGTGGAGAAAAGTGTCAGGTGTGTTGTGGGATAAAAGAGTATCAGCAAGAATGAAAGGAAAGGTGTTCAAGACGGTGGTGAGACCAGCGATGTTGTACAGCTTAGAGACAGTGGCACTGAAGAAAAGACAAGAGGCAGAGCTGGAGGTGGCAGAGCTTAAGATGTTGAGGTTCTCTTTGGGAGTGACGAGGACGGACAGGATCAGGAACGAGTACATCAGAGGGACACCTCACATTAGATGTTTCGGAGATAAAGCCAGAGAGGCCAGATTGAGGTGGTTTGGACATGTTCAGAGGAGAGACTGTGAATCTATTGGTAGAAGGATGCTGAGGTTGGAGCTGCCAGGCAGGAGGTCTAGAGGAAGACCAAAGAGGAGATTTATGGATGTAGTGAGAGAGGACATGAAGTTAATTGGTGTGAGTGAAGAGGATGCAGAGGACAGGGTTAGATGGAGGCACATGATTCGCTGTGGCGACCCCTGAAAGGGAGCAACCGAATGGAAAAGAAGAAGAATTACTCTTAGACCCAAATCTTTAAAAAGGTTTTTAGGTGTCTCGTCTAACCTGGCCACTTAGGAGCTACTTTTTTGTCTTAAGATGTTTTGTGAATATGGCCCCAGACAAGACAGTGTTTTTGTGTCCGTGTGGATGTCAGTGTTTTTATGTAGCCGGTTTTAGGTCCAGACAGTCAGTTCATCCCTGCTCTACTGGATGCATTTGGAAACACTTGTTTTTCTCCTGTGTCTATTCCTCCTTATCATATTATTACCCATATTATGTTATATAATACTGAGATATGCCACTTTACATGAACTCAGCTGATCGCCTCCGCGATGTGGAAGCACATTTTGAGAAACTCTCTTTTGATCAAGTGGAGGATCGATTCTGAACGCAGTAGTTAATGTGCCGGCGGCTTATAATTACAGGCTGGTTTGCAGTGTATCCTGTGGTTCCCCAAATTCTGTCAACACAGCCAGACAAAAACACTTTCATCTTGGTCAAAGAACTGGGTGTCTTGGATAGTTTATTGCCAGAAGACATGAACAAAGATTGTACATGTTTGCCTGCAAGTTGTCGCCAAGTCTGTACTTTCGTTCACTTCGTTTCCGGCACAGACTGCATGTGTCGTGGTGGGTCATGTAACCGCTTCCTCTGTTTATGTGGTAACTGGAGTCCCAAAGCCTCTATTCCTGCAACATTGTCCATTTAGAGGCTGTTTTCCAATTTGGCAAAATGATTCTCTGCTGTCACATAGATATTTTCTCCAACTCTGCCTCTGGTCATGGAAACCTGTTTGAGACTAATCTTTTTTTGTCTCTCACTTGTCTCCAGGTTTCTGTCCGTCTCTTTCTCTTAACCTTCTTCCTCTTTATCTGTCTCTCTTTACTTTCCTCTCTCTTGTCTGATTTTCTTCTTCTCTGTTGCTCTCTTTTCTACATTTGCGCTATTCATTTCCTTTCTACCTGACGTCTTTCCTCTCTCCTACTCTTTCTTTCAGGCCTTGTCCAATCTGTTTCCTCTTCCCGGGATTTCTTTTCCATCTCATTACCACCTCTCCACTTGATTTCCTCTCTTTCTCTTCTGTCTGACACCTCTCTCAAACCAAGATTAAGCTATTAATGTTGATGAGTCGCTGTAATGAGATGCATGTGGCTGTGAACACGAGTCATGAGTATATTTGTGCGTGTCCATGCCAAACTGTGTGTGTGCCGCTGCCGCAGGTACCAGGAGCAGAACAGAGGTTTAAATGGGCTATTGATTGTGCCTCTCTCTCTCCATCAGTCTTTGACTTCTGCTTATTTTCAGAAACTCGCTCACTTTGCCTGACAGCCCACACATATATATTCAAACTCACACACACAGCTGCTCAGACACACAAACACATATTCATATACAGTAGAAAGCATATACAGATCTCCAGTGTACTGTTGAAAAACTGTCCTGTGGATGTCCAATGCATGCATATTTATATTAAATAAACCCCCTGCTCGCGCTATAATATAAACCTGATACTGACTTGCTATCGTCTTTAAATGAAACAGCTGGCTGCGTCTTATTCTATGACCCCAAGGTTTAGTTGTTCACACATCTGCGAAACAATCATGTTAATTATGCTCAATGCAAGCACACCTGTGACCTCCTAAACTCGGGTCACGTAGAAGTTGAGCTGTAATGATAAAAAGTGATCTACATCTTGGATTGGAAATGAAAGTAAGGATGTCCCAAGCTGATCCAAAGGGTATTCAGGCATTGTTTTTAGTCAGAAAAGTATCGGTTTTAAATCCAGATGTTTGCTCAGGGAATGTCAGCAGTCAAAAATGACAGAGCGCAGTGTTGTGAGCAAGCGACATGCTGAGCCACAACAGAAATAAGACTGCAGCAGGTGAAGCATGCCTTTACGATGCTGCTGTTGGGTTTTGTTATAGTAATGCTGAATTATGAGGTCTGATGTGTGATGTCCGTTGAGACCTTCCTACCACAAAAGATACTGACATCCTCTCTCTGAGGACACTAAGCACTATAGGAAAACTTGCTTTAATAATTATGAAGCAGACCTATTGTAGGTGAAGCGAGCACTAAGTTGTACGATGCAGGAAAAAAATGTAATAACAAGACCTCAAGTCTACAGCCATAGTGGCTCTAACATGCAAATGTTTACCATGTTGACCATCTTATTTTAGCTTGGTAGCAGGCTAACCTTTTCTAATTAGCACTAAAAACAAAGTCTGGAAATGTCATTAGTTTTGCAGGTATTTGGTCATAAATCAAATTACTGGACAAATTGAAACGTTGGCCTGATGATGACGCTAGATAAAAAGTTAGGGGATCACCAAAGTTATTACAGTTGACCATGAGGGGAACATGATTGTCTGTCGGAATGAAACCGTGTGCCAATTCACCAAGCAGAAATCTCAGAGGATAAGTGAAACCTTTGACCTGCTGGTATCACAGTGCTGAAAGGTGGAAAGCAGCAGGCAGACAGGCAGGTAGACAGGTAACAGACAGGCAGGCAGATAGCGATAAAGATATTGTATTTAAAGGTACTAATTGACAGACAGACTTTGTGTTGTTGCTGACATGATACAGACCGGAGGTTTATTGAAGTCGAATAAAGCATCTGTATGTACATTCATTGAACACACGTGCACCCAGAACAACATTGCACTGCCACAGGCATTACTGCACAGAGAAGTGAATCCTGCATCATGGGTCAGAGAACCACACGCACACACACACACACACACACACAGACTGCACACAGATGTGGATGGATTACCTGCTTTAGATGAGATTGTTTGCTACGTGCTTCTATTCATGCTTCACTGCTCCGCCTGCCATTATCTCACATGGGATATACTGTATGTGTGCGTGTGCTTGAGACAACGTGTGTGTGCGTGTGTGTGTTTGTGTGTGCATGTGTGTATACCTGTGTGTGTCCGGCGTCTCACCACAGTGCACTGCTCAACGTGGGACCTTTTAATTAAGGGAGAAGTTTCATTATCAGCTCCATTAGTCAATGCCGGGCTGGTGTCAACACACACACACACACACACACACACTGAAAGAGTACTGTTAGCTGGGCTGGTATAATATTTAACCTGATGTTCTGTTTCAGGAAGAGAGTGTAATTTATTATCCGTAGTAATGGGAAGTGACCCCATTTCTAGTCAAATGAGAGAGGCGGGGAAGAGGTGTTATTATAAGTCATCATGTCGTCATTTCCATTGTAATGCATGTCACAGGCCATACTACACTGCTCTGCTACAGAGAAAAACACCACGTAGAGTAGAGGATAATGTCCCTCCCATATTTTCATCTCTGGTATGCTTTGTATTGATCTTTAAGAAGCAATCCCTCCCTGAAAATCATCACTCAGCAGTGGTGGAGGGAAGCATTCAGATCCTTTACCTAAGTAAAAGTACAGTACTAATACCACACTGTGAAAAGACTCTGTTACAAGTAAAAGTCCTGCATTTAAAATCTTTTTTAAGTAAAAGAAAATGTAGTTAAAGTATTAAAAGTAAAAGAACTCAATGCAGAGAAATGGCCCCTAAGTAAGTAGTGACTAAAGCGGTCAAATACTGTAGTGAAATAAAAGGTATAATATTTCCCTCTGAAATGTTGTGGAATAGAAGTAGAAAGTGGCATGAAAAGAAAAGACTCAAGTAAAGTATAAGTACCTCAGATGTGTACAGTACTTGAGTGAATTCTATTTCTTGGGGTCCTCATCATTTTAGGGTAAGACAAGTCAAATGTTTCAGCTCTCATTTTGGAATAAAGGTCTTAATATCATGGCTGTTGGGGAAAACCAGCTTTTTAACTTCATTGAAATATTACATTTTCTTCAGTCGCTTGAAAGAATTCGGCAACCTTGGGCTTTTCGAATCCTTTATGAAAGTGGAAAATGCTCGGCCGTCAAGCTGTGAAAGCAGGGCTGTTTTTCTTTGTTCCTGAGAACAATGAGAGACTTTTCAGATAGAAGACAGTGGACTTTGAGAAAGCTTGTATTTCCACAAAAATCTGCTTCTCACAAGGCGGAAAATAGGAGTGTTTTCGTACTGATGGCCGACTAATGTTAATATTTTACTATCTAAAATTTCTCTTTAAAGTGTACTGTGCCAATTTCAGATGAACAAGACATAGTTCAAACTAAGAAAACCCAACTGTTTGTTTTTGGTCTTCAGCAATCATGGTAAAGTAAATATAATAATGGCGAGTCACAAATAATTTGCAAATAATGCAAAATGGATGCTACCAATAGAAATTGTTAGGTCATGTGCTTCTGCTCTTGAAAAAGTCCCCAAAGATATACTCCCTTTTTTAGCCATGCTATAGCAGCGGGGCTCTATTGATGGCAATGTCAGTCTGAAATATCTCACCACCTTCTCTAAGGAGAGATCAACTGACCGTGCAATTGCATTGCATCAGAGAGGGACCTTAGCGATTAGACTCCATGGATGTGAAGCATCTTCATTAAGCGTGGGCCCGTATGAAGATAGGAGAAAAGACAGGATCCCTCAGTGTCTAGACACTGGTGGTGGTGCTGGTGGAGTAGAACCGGCAGGTGGTTTATGGGGAAACTCCTTCCGTAGAATCTGGCTGAACATCCTGGACATAAATAGTACGTCTGAAAGAGAACAGAATGACAGAATTCAATATGTGATATTTAAAGACTGGCATTCAAGGACTGATTGGCTTGAGGAACCTGGACAGAAAACTCATTGGCCAGATATGGTGATGTCAGAGGTGTGAATGTAGCGACTTTGACAGGCTTTGACGGGAGGAAACGGCAGAAAATCTCCCACTGAGGAATAAAATGCAGCATGTGAGAGAAAAGATCTTCCACGTTGAACTTCCCCCAACGTCTCATATGGGTGGATTTGTATGGAATTGTATGGTTCCCAGAGAACAGATCCTACTGACTCTTCCTCTAGTGCCACCACGGGATTAACAGTTGTGGTTTTGAATGAAATGTCATGACTGTATTGGAATCGTTGCATTACATTTGTTTAAAATTTTTCCTGTAGCGCCATCATCAGGTCTAAATTTCTATGTGTCCTATACTTTGGTTTTCTGACCAAATACCTGCAAAACTAGTGACATTCCCATCAGCCTCAGCTCTTTGTTTTTACTGCTAATTTGCAAATATTATTGTGCTTTCAGCTACTAAACATTAGCATGTTAGCATTCTCATTGCGAGCATATTTGCATGTTGATACTGCTAGGCTGCATGGCTGTAGACTCTTTGTCTGGTTTATCTGAAAATCCAGCCATTGGATTGTTTATGCATTTTTTTATCATTCACTTCGGTATTTTGGTTTACTGTGTTAGCATGTGAACAAGTAGGCTACAGTTGAGGCTGAAAGAAATGTCGTTAACTGACAGAAAAAAAGGCTTTCTGCATAACGTGATGTTTTGACCTGTATTTGAAGTTTGACTGAACATACCTTGCTTTACATACAGTCATTAACATATGGGAATTTCCCAGTACAACCCGTTCTGTATTGTTGGCCACTGCTCAGTTCTACTGGAGCAGGTGTGGGCATTTTGTATTCCTCGTGAGCTCACTGGCCGAGGTTCTTTAGAGAGTGGGGTCCATGAGTGATTAGCTTTTCTTTGGCAGAATGTTTTGGTACAAATTGGGGACTTTTAAATGTCTTATTAGATAATTCTGCAGTGCAGTAGATACTTGATTGAGCGCGTTTGATTTCAGACTGAGCTTTGGATACAAAGTAATAACACCTACGCTCACTAAATGATTGACAGAAGAAGATAAAAACATTCAGGAACACAAGAGAAAGCTCAAATTCTGGGTCAATGAGTCACTTCTTCAGACAGGATCCACTATATCTACTCCACACAAAAAGTCTTTTCTTTCAGTTTGCGACAGCATCTGGTTTTTTTGAAGGGTAGCAAATGGCAAACAGCTCCTTTTTTTTTAAATAGGAGAGAGGGGTCAATTCAGAGCAACACGTGGAAACTATGCAAACTCACTCCAGTTTGTCTTGTGACGGCCAGGCGGTGAAGGCCTGTAAGTGGCACGCTGATTGATATGATGAGGATGCAATTAGCCCTGAGCAAGATTAGAGGAGCCTCTTATCATGCTAAGCACCACTTGTGTTTCCTGTGTGTGTGTGTGTGTGTGTGTGTGTGTGTGTGTGTTTGAAAGAGAGACAGAAGCCTGTATTGCTGCCATACATCTGACATGACCTGTACTCTCAGATGGCCTCATCTAAGTACAAACCCTCACACACACACACACACACCTTTTTCCTAACTGTCTGTGTTCTTTCTTCCGCCAGATGAAAGAGAAGACGTTCAGAAGAAGACTTTCACAAAATGGGTAAACTCACAGTTGGCTAAGGTAAGACAGCTTCCTGCTCCTTTCTTATTGACCTATTTACTGTATCCTCTATTCCCTGTCTGCACTTGCCAGAGTCTGTAAGTGGACCCCCCCGCCTTACTCCTGACCACACACTGTGACCGCTTTCTCTTATCCCTATGTAGTAATACAAACATTCCTTTTTTCCAGATGTTCTTCTAGTTCTTGGGAACCTCAGGAACTCTGATATTAAAAAATGTACATACGCAATAGTGTCAAGACAACTTCTCTCAGATATTTGGTAGTCTATTTACAATGTGCACACATATAATGAACAGAGAAAACTATGGAAATGTCATGTGTAGCCAATTATGGTCATATAACAAGGATAACCATCTCCTTTTTAAATGGTGGGATCAATTCTGTTGGCTTGTTCAGGCAAGACACTCTAAGACAAACAAGGGCAAGAGAGTGATCAATGACTGAACCAACCTTAAATATTAATACAAAGAAAATACAAAGTAATACTTTGTTGACAAGTCTAACTATGTTAAGGGATGCTACTACCTTAAGAGGTGAGGATTAGATTATGTCTGATGAGACCTTGGAAAGCCCCATGAACGTAAAATGGCGAACAGGTGGATGCAGCTTCTAATGCAGGTGCATGCCGTTGACGCAGCATTGGCGGTCTGACATGGTTGTGTAGGTGGGTTGCCCAGCATGGGGCGGGGTGAGCTGAAGTCTGGCTCACCGTTTATACAGAAGAGGCGGGAGAGACACTGGTTCTACAACCCTATTCTCTAGAAATTAAACTAATTTGCACCTGCTAATACATTTTGGCGGAAACGCAATGCCGCCCGGATTACATTTTCTGTTAACATAATGAGGAAATGTCGTTAATTAACGTATCTGGCAAGTTGCAAAATGTTCACTGACAACATTTGTTTTCCTGCAAAACATGCTCTTGCCGTTCAACAGCTGCTTGAAGCAATTTACGCATAATTCACCTTTTTTAGGGTTCCAAACACGTGGTTTAATATTGAAAAAGTCAACAGTGACTTGAAACACAAGACACAACATATTTATTTTAGTAATGCGTAGTCAAAATCACAGTCTTACCCTTACCTTGGCCAAAGTGCTTTTGTTGCCTAACATGACCACGCACGGGATGCAAGATGGGGAATGTATGCTTTGTATGCCTACAATCCAACTCAACGACCTCCTCACAATTTCCCCAAAACTATTCCCACTGAACAGAATCCTGATGAACCCTTTAGCCAAAAAAATGTCAGAAAAGTGAAATACGCACCACAGTTTCCAAGTTCTAGTTCTAACGAGCAAATGATACAAAATCTGTAGGAGCTCGCTCCTTGGAACATCTCTGGTGTCTCTTAGTTTTAACGGCTGAGGACCATTGCTTTTAAAATGGACTCTTAATGGAAAAGTTCTCATCCAAAAAGAGGTGTGTGTCATGAGATGCTGGTCACCTCCCTCTCAGCCTCTCCTATCTTGTGGGGCACTGTCCATGCACAAAGAGGCTGACGGAGGTGAGGATGTTGAAGAAGCTGTTTTGGGGGAGCAGGCAACAGCAGGCCTCAAGCACTACACCTAATCTGTCATTTCGTTCTCTGTCTACTTCAGTTGCTCCCTCAGTCCCAAGCCTCTTCCCCTCCCCTCCTCTGTTTTGTTTTCATCTATTTCCTCCCCCTATTTCCAGAATACAACAAACAGGAAGAAAGGATTTGTTGGTGGTGTTTTGTTTTATTTTTTTTTAAACGCTGGCAGCGACTCTCCGCCTCCCTTCATCTAGGGCAGTTTTCTGTTCGTCTCTCAGCGTCACGGACGATTTTAGAGGCTTTTCCGTTACGCCTGCGACTCAGACGCACACACACACACACAAACACACACAAGGTTATTCCCGCCATGTCCATTCTCTCTGGAGAGTCGGTAGGGTAAAGCTAGGATAAAGGAAAACCCGGGGGCAGGAGAGAGTTGCACATTTTCCAGGTTTCCCTTTCTCATGTGATTCTAAAGGCTGTATTTGGGATTTGTGCACTTTGTCATCTCTCTATTCATTCATTTTTATTACTTGATTGTTGTTTGGTGCACTTTGTTGTCTCATAACTCAGTTAGTTGCCCCCCATGGGGAGTGAATCACTTGTTGTGAATTTACCTCTAATTAAATTTGTGTGTTTATGCGTGTGTGTGTGTGTTTATTTGTGGTGTGTTTGGGTTTTTTTTTCGTGTGCATGCCAACACATCACTTCTATTCCTATTTTCAAAGTTGATTACAAGGGTGCTAGAGGTGTGCCGTTGCCACGGTGATGGAGACTTAGGTGAGTGTGTGTGCATGTTGGTGCTCATTTGTGTGCATGTGTGAGTAACGCTATTGAAACAGAGTCTGATCTAAGCCAGATGATTAAAGCCAGGAGAAGGACAAACAGGCTGGAGAGCTCTCTTCTTCTTCCATCTCTTCTCCTCTCTTCCCTTCGCTTCCCTTTTCCTTTCCTTCCACTCTCCTCTCCTCTCCCCTCCTTCCATTCCATCCTTTCCCCCCTTTTCTTTCCTTTTCTTCTCCTCCCCTTTTCTCTCATCTCCTCTCCTTGTTTTCTGTCCTCTCGTTCATTTCCTTCCTTTTTTCTTCTGTCTTCCCTTCCTTTCGTCTCCTTCTCCTTTCCTCTCATCTTCTTTCTTTCCTTTCCTTTTCCTTTGCTTTCATTGCTTTCCCATCTCCTCTCCTCTTCTCTTCTCTCCTATCCACCCTCCCTTATCTCTCTTTCCTTCAACTGTTTTCCTTCCTCCTTTCCTCTCCAAATTCCTTTCCTTTTACTCTGCTCCTCTCTTCGCTTTCCATCCTCTCCTTTTCTCTTCCGTGCTCACTTCCCTTCCTTTCCTGTCCCTTTTCCTTTCCTTCTCCATTTCCCACTTTCCCATTCCTTTCCCTCCTGTCTCCTCCTCTCCTCCCCTTTTCTCTCTTTCTTTACATTTTCCTGTCTTCCCTTCTCCTTTCCCCTCCCCTCCTTTCCTTTGCTACCCTTCCTTTGCTCCCATTATCTCTCCTCTCCTTTTTTCCTGCCCTCTCTTCCTCACCTCTCCTCTGCCCAATCCCCTCTAACCATGACTAAGAGAGGAGGTGAGGAGATAGATAGAAAGAGGGGGATAGAGATATGCGGGAGAGGAAGAGAGCGAGATCCCCTCATCCATCCAAACTCACCGAAGCATAATGAGTACCCCATCCTAGATAGATGAGTCTCTCCCACACACATACACACATATACACAGGCCTCAGGGGAGTAAGAGATAGTGAGACAGCAGATGGGAGAAAGTAAGATTACGGGAGGGAAGAAAATGAAAGGCGAGAGGGAAGGAGACAAGGATATGAAGGATGAAGGAAGAAAGGGAAAGGGAAGGGAAAACAAAAGTTCAGACGGGAACAGGAGGGGAGGGTGAGTGAGTTATGACAGGAGATGGAAGGTTTGGTATCGGCAGGCGTGGTAAATGTGGAGAAAAAATTCGGAGAGATGCCTGGCAGTGAAGCAGTGTCGTGTCTGATTTTAGTGTGATTTGCTACTCAGCAGACCATAAAAAGAGGCACTTCAGGAATATACGAGGATCTGTCACCCGGGCAGGAAACTGAGATTTTTTCTTCTTGTTTACCAACCACAGCTGGTACTTTATTCAAGAGTATTAGCAGCTGGTTCCATTCTAGTGCAGCATATACTGCAACACGTCGTCTATACTTCACTTTCTGAAACTTACATTTTCATTAAACCTGACTTATCTACTTATGTTAGTTAGTTGTTTCCTACATTTCCCAGAATGCCTTCTTGCAACCCTTAGGTAACAGGTTTGTGCCAGTATTCTGAAGTGTTATTAGTTTCTCTTCTGTCAAAATGTGTCCAATATGTACAATAGATACACATTACAGGATTATGAGTCCACAGTCTGTTTAAAACACAACGTCTAACAAACAAAGAGAGTATAGTTTACCACAATAAAAGCCTAATGAGTGGTGATTAGTGCTGAGACGTTTGAGTGCTGTGTTGCCTTAGTAAATACTGGGCCTGGACCTCTAAATATATATAACTTTTCTGGCTTTTGGGTATTGTACACCTTTAAATTCACAAGAGTGTAACAGGATGTGTTGGCATTGAGTGGAAGTAGAGATAAAAGCTAAATTCTATGAATCGTGAATTTTTTGACTTTAATTTTCAAGGACAGCTCATATCGGCACCAGTCGAGTCAGGTCAAGTCGTGTACTCTGTAGTACTGCCCGATGTCAGCAGTGAGTGGATTGAGTTAAAGTAAGCCGTGTCAGTCAGTCACCACCCACACTGCTTAAAGCTAGACTTTGCGCCACAGTACTTTGAATGAGTGTGTATCACTGTTTAGGCTTCTAGCGTTTCCATTTAGTTCGCTGGCAGTTAGTTTGACAACATATATAAACCGAGTAGGCGGTAAAAGACGAGATCTTTTGTCAATGTTGGACTTAATTTTATGCCTGCACTAATGGTGATTATACTGTTATAGGTTTGTTTCATTCGTGACAGGATTCTTGACAGTGTAGATCCTTTTACACCATCACTGCAGCACAGTATAAAATTTAACAACTTTGTGAGTGTGAATGAGATCATCACTGCATTATAA
This sequence comes from Coreoperca whiteheadi, assembly GCA_011952105.1. NCBI lineage: Eukaryota > Metazoa > Chordata > Actinopteri > Centrarchiformes > Sinipercidae > Coreoperca > Coreoperca whiteheadi. The sequence continues at coordinate 14,027,756 of CM022483.1, forward strand.
ACAACATTTGCCATTTATAAGCAACATTTTGTTCAGATATACCTTATCACATAGGGGTGGCAAGTACCGCACAAATTGGTTTCGATCTGATACCAAGTAATACTGGACCAGACTCACCAATATCAATACTTTTAATTATTAACAGTGGTTTGTGTACTTTCATGTAGGGGAGAGCAGTGTGTCATGACTAATGAGGCTTAGTCTGAATACATTTTCATGACCATTAAGCCAAAGGTTAGCAATCGTTGTAAGTGTTAGCTGAGTGGTAGAATTTCTACCTGCCACCTGTGAGACCTGGGTTTGATACACACATTGTAGTTAGCAATGTTTTCATTCACAGCTGGGAAATAGCTCCAAACGATGATCGTCTGTTGTTCAGCCATATGTATGTGTCGGATTAAACTGGTCAGGGCACGCTGCGGGTGCGTGACGTGTATGTTGTTGCACACAACACAACAACAGCAGAGGAGAAGCAAAGAAGCAAAGAGTGCATGTGCTAATGTGTTCACGACAAATGAAAGTTGTTTGCACAGACAGTTCTACAATTTGATGATAGAGAAGAGAAAAACGGATCCCTTTTTTGGTATTGATCCTATTGACGCTAGAATTGATCTTCAAAATGAGACGTAGTATCTGTAGTATCGATATTTTGGTATCTATCCAACTGGGGTGGCTGTGGCTTAATTGTAGAGAGGGTCGTCCACCAATCAGAAGGTCGGCTTCCCCCAGCCCACATATCGAAGTGTCCTCAAGCAGGACACTGAACCACAAATTGCTTGAGGGCTCCTCAGACAACCCTGGCATTTTCAGGGGATTGTTGGATTTCATTTCCTCCCTAGACAGTGTGCTGGAGGAGCACCTACGATAACTAACTTCACGTTTGTAAAAGCACGTCACAGACAGTACCAAACTGTTGGACTGCATGCTGTCAGTGCTAAAGGATTACGTTATGGAGGGAGTAAAGAGTGCTGGAGGAAGTAAAGAGTGCTGATTTTATCGCCATTCCTCCCACTGCCAGCTGGTGCTTGTGCTAAGCTACATCGACGCCAACAGTAACACCCAACAGCGTTTTTTCAAGGTAATTACAATCTATTAACAAGGTTGATTATGTTATTATTTTGGGTATTTGCTTCTGTTAACTGTTTTTTGGTTATCAGGGACCCCGCGATTAATTTTTGAGTATAATTCAATTTGTATTCACTTGTGAGAGGGTTTTGAAGCAGACGTTTGCTAGAGTTTACTATCGCTACACCTCAGAGCACTTGACTATCTAATATGTTTAATCTGTATAAAACCTGAAGTGTAAAAACATCATTTGTGGTTTAACTTTGAAAGAAGCAGAAAGAGAACATGTATGGGTGAGAGAAAAGAGAGGGGCCAATCGTATATGGACCAAATTAATGAAAGAAATTAGAGTTTATTTGGTAATAAAATCAAATATAATTCATTTGTTTATCAGTGAGGTATGTAGAACTACACTGAAGATCACACGGAGTCTCTGCTCTCCCTACTGCTAGCCTAACAGCGTCTGTGACTGCAGAAGGGTTTCTGACCAGGTCTGGATCAAGCTGTGAAAATGAAGAGCTGTCAAACAGTTACAGCAGCTGAGTGATCGTTTTTCCAAGTCAAAACAAATCTAAATCTGCTTGTGGAGCAGCATGGGAGAAGTGAGACTGAATGGGCTGCTAGTTCTGTCTGCTGAGAGGTTCATAACTTCTGATGAACCGTAAGGGAAAAAAGAGTTAAAGGTTGTTGTTGAGATTTTTACAAACTGCCAAGTTTGTTTGATAAAGTTTTAAAAGGTGAGGGTGCTTTTTCAAGGGGATTTGGGGTTTCTGATTGGCAGCTGTACCAACCTATTAGAACCCATTTGAAGCTGGTTCTCTGCCAACTGTGTGTGACGTTTTGATAGGCTTTTGGCAAACTGCTGTGGAAAAGAGCAGCAATACTACACAATAAAATATGTGCTGTGGTTAAAAAACATGCACCTGTGTGTTTCTTGTGTGTTTCTACACGTCTCTCTGTGATGCATGAGTAGGTTCCATTTAAGTAAAACCCATAAACAGCAACAATACGTTTATTAAGCAGTTTGGTTCATTATTTCTCCTAACACTATAGCTATAGCCACCATTACCTCTTTTTCTGCAATATTGTTTGAGCTTCTATCTTTTCTAAGAATTTTCTTGTGAAAAGGTTCCTGAAGCTAAAACCCATAGAAAACATCTTTGCAAATCAAAAGTTTTAGTGCCCAAACATAATGCTAAATTACTAAGCCTCATCCATTAAGAATTGCTAATTTTGGTTAGACAGTGGTCTCCACACGCCTGACTGGCTAATAATAGAACCAGGAGACTGTCAACTGTACCATATGTGCAAAACTAGTCCCTACTTCAACTGGTAAATCTATTCACAATTACAACCCTGAAGTTCAAAGAAATTTGGTTATTTCACGTAAGAGGTTTGACGTAGGTGGGGCTCAGCTGTAAAAAGGTGGTGTCACGTGTTTCTGTGCACCAAACAAAGTATGCTAACATTTAAATACAAATGTAGCGACAGTTGATAGATTGTTTGATTATGCTGCCAGCACCGCCAGCCAACCCTCAAACGATGGAAGACCGTGTGGGAAACACGACACACAAATATGAAATTTCTAATTAGTGTTATGTAATAATGTGAGGAAGGTTACACTCATCGCTCCACAAAGATCTGACTGATCTGACATGAATTATTCACTTCGATTTATTCTGTTTCCATTGCCCTGTGCCCGTTTTTGGACACAGGATGAAAACTCACTTACAGTTTATAGATGATTGCTTTTCACCTACTCATGTTACTACTTGTATTATATCTGTATGACTTTCTGCTACCAGAGGATGACCTTTCTTCAGATAGCTTTAGACTTTAATCGGAAGAAGAACTCTAGGCCCCTATTCGTCGTGATATATACACACACAACCTCAAACTATTTTAGACACTGATTGATTTAAATCGAAGTACTACACAACACCACTATTCCAAAACAAAAGTTTGCATTTATTTAAAAAGATAAACAAAGCAACAACACACAATATGAAAACTGACTAAATACATTAAACTACAGACAAAAAGATGCGTTTGTGTGTGTGTGTGTGTGTGTGTGTGTGTGTGTGCGTGTCCAAGATGGCTGCTTGGACGTAAAATGGGTCAACAAAGAAACGCTCATTCAAAATGGCGGTGAGGCCATACATGCCAGTGTGTGGTGAAGCTAAGGTTAAATTAGCACAAGTATCATGAAGCTAAGCATTACCTGCATGGCTAGACAAGGGAAATGTAAAGATGGCGGTAAGGCCACGTAGGCCAAAATGTGGCTCAGCTGAAGGCCAACCAGAGGTGTGTGTTTGTGGGCTGGCAGGTAAAGGTGATCTGTAAGCTAGTCTGTGAGTTAGTTAGCATGCAAAGACCCCGTGTATAGCATAAATAACTAAATTCAATTTTAGCAATGGCTACCGGATTAACGAACAAATTGAAAAGCATCACAACGATAAATCTTGATGAAATCACATGAGTAACGTCACATATGCAAAGTTAACTAACGGTTCTGTACTTAACTAGGCTAAGCACCCTGTTAAGCTAACATGCTATGCCCAGTGGTCGTTACCAGTCTGAGGGGAAGAAGAGCGGTTGCTTTGGGACGTTGTCACTCCACTGTGGTTCTGCTGTGGTAAGCGGCTGTTGCTGTGTCAGCGTGCAGGCAGGGAAGACGTTCACTCGTTGTCGGCCGTGTTCTGTTGAATTAGCTCAGCGCTAACTCGCTCAGTTGTTCAAACTTGTTGCAATAATCTTATGGAGGATCTCGCGTCGCTGCTGAAAGAGTGAGAGTTCTTAAGGAAGGCAGGCTTCTTTGTTGCGGACTTCTACTGGCAGTCGCGAGGCCAGGTAGAAGCATGGGGCGGCGGGCATACGTCCGCTTAGGAGGGTAGCGCAGAGAGAAGAGAGGCGTGCGCCTTCCGCTCAGGATGAGCGCGGGGAGAAAGAGAGAGCGGGCAGAGGTCGCTGAGCTGTTTTATGGACTTGGTAACCTCCGGGGTCACACGTCAATGGTGTGTTCACTGTCTCAGGTATTGTGAGACAAAAAGGGAATGCCGTCCTTAAATCAAAGTTAAGTTAAAATCACCCGCATGAACCAACATTATGTAGATGTTTCTTCCATTTGTGACAGATGCCAGCACTCGGAAGCAACTTCCAATTACAGCTGCAACTAGCGACTTTTTTTTTTGTCGACTACTCTAACGATAATTTTTTTGTATTAATCTAGTGCTCTTTTTTTGATTAGCTAATGAATCCTTTGGATAACGTTTCAAAAAATTACAAGTACAACTTCTAATATAATTTTGTTTACACAATTACCATTATTACCTAGCATATATGAATTCATTCTTGACCAAAACACAACAGGTAAGAACGCAACAATTACTCCCAAAACTAATTGTAATAATAAATACTTAAACAGATGGCTCGTCCTTTTGAGGTTGGAAAGTGCCAGGATGTTTTCTTCTGAAGTGCTCGTGCATCACAGTTGTGCTGCTGTGGTACGCCATTTCGGTTTCGCAAATGGAACAAAGGACCATTTTATTTGGCCTCTGTTTAAAGTATTCCCATACTTTTGATAATCGTGGTCTAGGTTTTGTGATAGAATGGAACTTTCTCCATTCCCATGAGCAGAAGCCGCCAATACTCAAGATGAATGTAAACCGTGTGATGCGTTGCAGCACTACTTCAAATCAATAATGTGTTGTAAATTCAAACCTTTAATTGCCGTATTTTTGACATTACTTCTAAAGTCACTGCCTCTATTCTAGAACTAGATCTTTTACCTATTTAAAGTTAATTCTCACATACTGGAAACAAACTGCTGTCCCAACAATGTGGCTGGACAAATGAATTACAATGCTACATGTAGAGAAAATTTGATTTGCTTTGAAAAAACAACCTCAACTTGAATTTGGCAACCCTGGATTTAACATCTTGCAGCTTGAAATTAGAAGACAATCAACAATTTCCACCTCTGTAATATTTCACAGTGTGATACAAGTCTGAGTGAGAATGCAACCGCAGGGGGGCACAAGCCAGTGTCTTCATGTGCCAGTCCCAAGTCTGGATAAATGCAGAGGGTTGTGTCAGGAAGGGCATCCGACGTAAAACACATGCCAAACTAAAAATGCGAATCATGACAATGACTTCCATACCGGATCGGTCGGGGCCCGGGTTAACAACGACCGCCACCGGTGCTGTTGACCTACAGGGTACCGGTGGAAATTGGACTACTGTTGGTCGACGACGAAGAAGGAGAGGAGGAAGGTGTGTTCGTAGGCAGAGAGAGAAGAGGAACGTTAAGAATGTAGGACTGACAGTAGGGACTTTGAACGTTGGGACTATGACAGGGAAGGCTAGAGAGTTGATTGACATGATGCAGAGAAGGAAGGTGGACATACTTTGTGTCCAGGAGACCAGGTGGAAAGGTAGCAAGGCTTGAAGCTTAGGAGCAGGGTTCAAGTTGTTCTACCATGGGTCGGATATAGAAGAGAAACAGAGTAGGAGTTATCCTGAAAGAGGAGTTTGTGAGGAATGTTCTAGAGGTGAAAAGAGTGTCAGACAGGTTGATGAGCTTGAAGCTGGAAATTGAAGGGGTGATGTTCAATGCTGTGAGTGGTTATGCCCCACAGGTAGGATGTGAGTTAGAAGAGAAGGAGAAATTCTGGAGTGAGTTAGATGAAGTGATGCAGAGCATCCCCAGAGGTGAGAGAATGGTGATTGGTGCAGATTTCAACGGGCATGTAGGTGAAGGGAACAGAGGTGATGAGAATGTGATGGGCAGGTTTGGTCTTCAGGACAGGAACGCAGAAGGACAGATGGCGGTAGACTTTGCAAAGAGGATGGAAATGGCTGTAGTAAACACTTTCTTCCAGAAGAGGCAGGAACATAGGGTGACATATAAGAGCGGAGGGAGAAGCACTCAGGTGGACTACATCTTGTGTAGACGTTGTAATCTGAAAGAGACCAGTGACTGTAAAGTAGTGGTAGGGGAGAGTGTAGCCAGACAACAGAGGATGCTATTATGTAAAATGACAGACTCTGGTGGTCAGGAAGTGCTCCCAGATGACTGGACCACTACAACTAATGTGATCAGGGAGACAGGTAGGAGGGTACTCGGTGTGTCATCTGGAAAGAGGAAAGTGGACAAGGAGACTTGGTGGTGGAACCAGGAAGTTCAGGAGTGTATACAGAGAAAGAGGTTAGCAAAGAAGAAGTGGGACACTGAGAGGACTGAAGAGAGTAGACAGGAGTACAGGGAGATGCAGCGTAAGGTGAAGGTAGAGGTGGCAAAGGCCAAACAAAGAGCATATGAGGACTTGTATGCTAGGTTGGACACTAAAGAGGGAGAGGTGGATTTGTACAGGTTGGCCAGACAAAGAGATAGAGATGGGAAGGATGTGCAGCAGGTTAGGGTGATTAAAGATAAGGATGGAAATGTATTGACAGGTGCCAGGAGTGTGATGGGAAGATGGAAGGAGTACTTTGAAGAGTTGATGAATGAGGAAAATGAAAGGGAACGAAGAGTAGAAGAGGTGACTGGTGTGGAGCAGGAAGTAGCAAAGATTAGCAAGAGTGAAGTGAGGAGGACGTTGAAGAGTGGAAAGGCAGTCGGTCCTGATGACATACCTGTGGAGGTATGGAAGTGTCTAGGAGAGGTGGCAGTAGAGTTTCTGACTAGTTTGTTTAACAAGATCTTGGAGAGTGAGAGGATGCCCGAGGAATGGAGGAGAAGTGTACTGGTGCCAATTTTCAAGAACAAGGGAGATGTGCAGAGCTGTGGCAACTACAGAGGAATAAAGCTGATGAGCCATACAATGAAGTTGTGGGAAAGAGTAGTGGAAGCTAGGCTAAGGGCAGAGGTGAGCATTTGTGAGCAGCAATATGGTTTCATGGCTAGAAAGAGCACAACAGATGCAGTGTTTGCTTTGAGGATGCTGATGGAGAAGTACAGAGAAGGTCATAAGGAGTTGCATTGTGTCTTTGTAGATTTAGAGAAAGCGTATGACAGGGTGCCGAGAGAGGAGCTGTGGTATTGTATGAGGAAGTCTGGAGTGGCAGAGAAGTATGTCAGAGTGGCGCAGGACATGTATGAGAGCTGTAAGACCGTGGTGAGGTGTGCTGTAGGTGCGACAGAGGAGTTCAAGGTGGAGGTGGGTCTGCATCAAGGATCGGCTCTGAGCCCCTTCTTGTTTGCTCTGGTGATGGACAGGCTGACAGATGAGGTTAGACAGGAATCTCCATGGACTATGTTGTTTGCGGATGACATTGTTATTTGTAGTGAGAGCAGGGAGCAAGTGGAGGAGAATCTAGAGAGATGGAGGTCTGCTCTGGAAAACAGAGGAATGAAGCTTAGCCGCAGTAAGACAGAATACATGTGTGTCAATGAGAGGGACCCAGGTGGAACGGTGAGGTTACAGGGAGCAGAGGTGAAGAAGGTCCAGGACTTTAAGTACTTAGGGTCAACGGTTCAGAGCAATGGAGACTGTGGAAAAGAGGTGAAGAGGCGAGTGCAAGCAGGTTGGAACGGGTGGAGAAAAGTGTCAGGTGTGTTGTGTGATAAAAGAGTATCAGCAAGAATGAAAGGAAAGGTGTTCAAGACGGTGGTGAGACCAGCGATGTTGTACAGCTTAGAGACAGTGGCACTGAAGAAAAGACAAGAGGCAGAGCTGGAGGTGGCAGAGCTTAAGATGTTGAGGTTCTCTTTGGGAGTGACGAGGACGGACAGGATCAGGAACGAGTACATCAGAGGGACAGCTCATGTTAGATGTTTCGGAGATAAAGCCAGAGAGGCCAGATTGAGGTGGTTTGGACATGTTCAGAGGAGAGACTGTGAATCTATTGGTAGAAGGATGCTGAGGTTGGAGCTGCCAGGCAGGAGGTCTAGAGGAAGACCAAAGAGGAGATTTATGGATGTAGTGAGAGAGGACATGAGGTTAATTGGTGTGAGTGAAGAGGATGCAGAGGACAGGGTTAGATGGAGGCACATGATTCGCTGTGGCGACCCCTGAAAGGGAGCAGCCGAAAGGAAAAGAAGAAGATACAAGTCTGAGTGAAAAATATACAGTGAAATTGGGTGTAAGCGACGTTGCTATCAGTATGTGAAACAAGCTGCTCAATAAAAATATGTTCAAACAAAAGGTTTCTGGAGCTGCAGACGCGCACACACATACACACATACAGGGTATTCCACAGGATGGTGCACTGGAGGGTTTTATTACCATCAAGGGAAAGTATAGTCCAAAGTAGGAATGAGCCACCATGGTGAAATTAAAGTAAACTGCACTTACCTTATATTTTGATGTTTTTTAGCTGGTCTGACCAATGTTTACTGTGATTTGAGTCTTACTACAAGGAAATAAATCAGTCCTAATTCCATCTTGCTTGCATTTACAACTGAGCTCTGTCACAGTAACTGTTACTTCTCCCACTCCAGACCCCGCATCCCACTGCCACGGTCCTCAAAATCCATATTAGATATTGTTAAACTCACCACTCTCCTCTGCCTGCCAGTCTGAAATGTATTTTCTTCTATTATGATCAGACAGCATATAAAACACACTAGTCAGAATCATATCTTCCTTGTCCCCCAGAGTGGCTTCACCTTTAAATAATTGCACAATTTGGGGCAAGTTGTTCTGTTGGTCAGCTTACTCGTGCTGAAGAATGCAGATCCTTAACCTCGCCCATGTGTCCACAGTTGATCATTTGCTCTGGTGATCTATGTCAACACTTTGGCGCACACTCTGTTTAGTGATACAGGCTACTAGCATTGCCTCAAAAGTGGCAAACGAGAACTTGTGGCAACTTTAAGTTGTACTGCATGCAATGTTTTGAGTTTTCAGAGAAGGTAAATCTGGCTTTAGGAACCTCACATTAGATTCTGCTTTGCCTCCCATTTTTAATCTTTTAATAAGACAACATGAGGTCAGAAACCTGCCATGAAATGTGGTTCAGACATTCATGTTACCCTCAGTATGAATTTTTAATAATTTTGGTAATCCCCTTTAGACTTTTCATCATCATCGTCAGGTCAGAATTTCAATGTGTCCAGTACTTTGGTTTATAATACAAACTAATGACACTCTCATCAGCCTCAGCTGTGCTTTGTGTTTCGTGCTAATTAGCAAATGTTAGCATCCTAATACGCTAAACCAAGATGGTGAACATAGTGAAAATTATACCTGCTAAGCATTGTCTTTGTGAGCATGTTAGCATTTAGCTCAAAGCACTGCTGTGCCTCAATACAGCCTCATAGAGCCACTAACATCGCTGTAGACTCTTAGTCTGGTTGTTTTATATTACGCAAGGTCAGCTACTTCAACAACTACGTTGAAATGTCAAGTATTGATTCTTGAATTCTGAACAGGAAACTGATGAAATCACTACACGTTAAATTTCATAACTTAACCTGGGCTCATCCAGCAGGGGTGTAACGGATCGCAGTTGATCCGTGATCTGTACGGATCAAGACCCACAGTTCGGCAAGCACGTGACCTGCTGATTAATTGCGCTTTTTTTTTTTTTTACCTGTGGATTAATCCAAATTTTTTAGCTATCGCAGAGTGAAAGATCTGCTGATATTGCTTTTAGAGTAATTGCTTTATTTTAAACTCAGTGCTGAGTTTCAGTGAATCTACACACAACAGTCATGTGTTCACGTGAACAGGGCGTGTTAATAAGTCAACAATGCCCGCATCATTTAAATCGCACGTATGGGAGCATTTTGGCCTCCCCTTAAATATAATGATGACGGAAGAAGGGCGGTGGACAAAACTGTAACGGTATGTAGACACCAAAAGTTCCTGGCTGTAAGTTTTCATGTAATAAATGGAAATTCAAATAGAAAAAATGGTTTCCTCCCGCTTTTTTTCCTGATCCAAAAAATGATCCGATCCATGAGTTTTGTGATCCGTTACACCATTATCATCCAGTAATTTAGTAAATTAAAATTAAATCTACAGTGCATATGCCAACAAACACCTTCGTCACTACAAAGTTGATCTTAGAACCTGTTGTACAAATGTTTCCTTCAGGACTATGATAAACCATCAGTTTTTGTCTTTTAAGTGAACATCCCAAAACCAACTCATGGGAATAACTTGAAAGACAAGTGACTGGGCTGAAAATGTTCAGATGGCACATCACTTTTAGGTTTGTCTCTGAGTAACTTGAATACTACATGGCAAATCACATCACACAGAGATTGTCACTTTGTGACTTTTAGGAAATGCTTGTGATCAAAAACTTGTTGTCCAGTGATGTTGTTATACATACTGTAAAGCACAAATCAGCAATGACTGACTGAAATTTTACAGGCAGGGTTTGCTTTGTTTCCATTGCTTTGATTTCTTTTCCCTCTCTCTTTTCTCAGCATGCATTGGTAAATAAACAGTCTACACATAATGTATCCTCCAGCAATACTGTCACAGTAGCAAACCAGGTACCTCTCCTACATTAAAGCTTTTCTTTCTGTTGTGCAAGGACAATATATATGATAATGTAAATATATTCTTATTGTTTATTTCACCTTGAGGTGTTTGTGTTGGGCAAGACGAGCAGAGGATTGTTTCTCTCCTTGGAAGTAGTGACATAAATCAGTTATCTTATCTTTCACCAACAAGAACCTTCTATCGGTTTTAATTGGCTCAAACATGAAGAGAATACAACCACCTCAAGGTAAGATAGTTATTTTATGGTGGATGACATTTTCTTTTTAGTTGCACAACAAAAGCACGAAATCTGCATGAAATCTTATGATTTAGTCATGAGTCACCTAATCTGGAAAATATGTATTTGGAGGCAATGAGAGCATCTCAATCTGTTGAATTCTGATTGATGACACACACTAGACACCGTGTTAAATGCTGCTGCTTAAAGTGATGTAGAATCTCGCTGCAAACGACAATTAGCAATATCCTTGACTGGAAAATCCCTGTGCTGTGTGTGTGTGTGCGTGTGTGTGTGTGTTTCTGTGTGTGTCTGTCTGTATCTTTAATTCCTTAGCACTTGTAGCTCATAGAGAGAGACTCTGAAATGCTCAGAGATATGAATTAAATAGTTTCATTTCCCAGCCTGTGAATTTACCGATAGCACTCTGCATCATCTCAGTTTACATCTTGTCAGTAGAAACTTAAAGCAACTGCCTTTCTTCCAGTATGCTAGAGGCCTGCCTGTTTATATTTCCCCATGTACAGTAGATGAAAGGTGGGGTGCAGTTGAAGATAACCACCTAAACTCCAGTCTTAGCTTACGCATATAGTGCCCGATTAACCTGCCATACGATTCTTTATAAGAGCTGTAGATGGTTTAGTCCACTCCTGCAATAAGGCTGGAAACAAAAAGGCTCTCTCAAAACACGGCAAATGCACTGGTGCTTTTGCAGGAGATTCAAAGACGTTCAGGTAATCCTGTCTTTCAGAAAAACTGAAGTCAGGCTACCAAAAGAGAAAAGCAAGACAGGTGCAAGAAATAAATGTTCTTTTTTGCCAAAAATGTCACCTAACTAGTGATCTTTTAAAACTCCTCCTTCTCCCTCATAAAAAACCCAGAATCTTTGAATATGTAGATATTGTTCATTTCAAAAGTTTATCTACGGGACACTAGATGTCTCCTACTTCACTGTTAAGTCTGTACTAAAAGTGTATGTACACTGGAGGCTTCAGGTTTCCACACCACACTTGTGTAATGGCGCTTTTCCACTACACAGCACCAGCTCGCCTCACCTCGACTCGCCTTTCGTTTGGTTTTCCACTGTGTAAAAGTTGTACCTGCACCTGCTTCCAGGTACTTTTTTCGTACCACCTATGGCGAGGTTCTGAGCGAGCTGAGGCGATACTAAAATGTGACGTGAAAACACGGCAGACTGCTGATTGGTCAGAGAGAATCATAACTATTCACTGCGTCATCGTTGCACGCGCCAGACGGAGTATCCTCAATAACCCCGCCATTTTTAAATAGATTGGCCAGAGATTGCGTGATATACCCGTTACTATTATGTCAACTCGAAGAATACGTCAAAGGAAACAACGTTTGTCTTCTTGCTGTCAGAAACAGCCACATTCCGAGGATCAAAAACAGCATGCACTCGTTTTCCTCCATTGTCCTGTGTGTGTGGGTAGCGGGTGTGTGTCGTGTAGAAGATTACGTCACTGCAGTCGTCCACTCTGACGACCAGGTACTATTGTGGAGGTACTATCTGCAATGGAAAACGGAGCGAGAGACTAGGCTAGACTAGACGAGGCGAGTCAAGTCAAGTTGAGTTGAGCTGGTACGGTTAATGGAAATGCACCATAAGTTTCTTTTTGGACCATGATTGGCTCCTAGCTAGTTTTGACATCATAAATCCTGCAGGTGCATCCAGGTGTTGAACTGAGATTTGAGGTGAGCACAGAGAAACTTTCCCTCCAGCAGGTGAATGCGAAAACAGACTCTACACGTAAATTATTCTGTGAAGGAGCAAGAAGCAAATACATATTTGACTTAAGGGGCGCGTCGAAATACACAGATTTATTTGAGTAATACTTGCTTAAAAGTGCTAGAAAAAAGTGAATTACTAATTACCATAAAAATCACTATAGAGACATGTTTGGTTGTAATTGAATAATTTTAAGGCGTTGACCTTGAACTGCAACCCTTTTTTTTTTTTTTGCCAGACGGGGACCTTTGTTGCATCCATCCATCTCAAATGTGCATGCTATGGCACTGCTCACAATGTCTATCTTGCTGGTTCAACATCTCTGCTCTGTGTACTGTCAAGTTTGCCTGCACATGGCGTGAATTTGACAGTGTTACAATGTGTTAAAAATATTTTTGCATGCTCAGAATGTCCACGAATTACACGCTACAGATTAAGACACACATACAATTGCACACATAAAGGGATGCTTTGAATTAATATTGATTTAATGCAGCAAATAAAGCCGTATTATGGCTAAAAATGAACTAATTCAACTGACAGGTTTTGTCATCCACTTGGAACCCCACATGCTAATCTCAATCGATGGGTCGGTGACACATGCTCTATACACACACATCCTTTGAGGTAAGTATCTGGACTAAAACTTTGAAGTTTCCGTAATTCTGCAATTCTTTTCTATGATGTTAACACAATGAGTCAGTTAACCGTTCAGGCAGACAACTGATGTCTTCTGTCACCAACAAAAAATAGCGGTGACTCAAAGCAGCCATTCATCTGCCACTGGCTCCTGCCAAAAAAAACAAGACGTTACCATTACTTGTGTCACGACGACTGTTATCTCAGTGAAATCCAGACATTTCCACAATAAAGATAAGTGGTCGGTGGGCGGATTGAAAGAAATGCAATTTTTACAGCACTATCCCTTTCAGTTGGCTGTTTACCCAATCACTGAAATGGAAGGAACTGTCTCCTTTCCTCAGAGCACACTGTGCCGGTTATGCCCCATCTTTTTTTTTGTCATCTTTCCTCTTTGTGATTCAGAGTTAAGTCACCCAGGAGGAAATGTTAGAAATGTCAAGTACTGAAGCTGACATCTTAAAACACCCCTGCTTTTGATTTGTTTTCATAGCTGATGGTGGGTTTGTGTCTGACATGGGGGGGGGGGGGGAGCAAACTGTTAACACAGATTTTACTTTTCAGTAAAAGTACACATTCACAGTGTCTGCTCTCAGCTGTTTTCTTCTTGACGTATTGTCGAAACAGTAGCTGCGAAAAGGAATGTGAATACATCAGCCGAAAATGAGCAGATAATGTGCTCTCACACCACTTCTTCACTTCTTCAGACATCATACACACACAGCTTCAATCAACAGAACCCTCTTTCTTTGCAGCAGGATATCCATTGTCCAAGAAGGACATTTGTCCATATCCACTCTTCAGAAATCACAGTAAAAAGGCATTTTTTTTACAACTTCAGATATTCGGCACGTACAACAGATTCAGACTTTTCCGTTAGTATCAAAGTAATCCACTTGTTGTCTGCAAACAGGAACTGCTAGTAACCAAAGCAGCGTGACTTCCCAGGATGCAATGTTTCACCTCCTGTGTGATAAATGCCACATAGTTTCACATAGTTACTCTGCCCTAAGCTGCAGTGTTTCTGGATGGATGCTTCAGGTGCAATATCATACTACCTTAAGCAGTTAGAACCAGAACAAACCTTTATGATATTACGAGTTTCTGCAAATATGATACAAAAGTTTATCTGTTACAGATAATGGTTCGTTTGATGTTTCACTATTTTCAATTCATCAAAAAAATAATTGGCATATTGATTGATAATAAAAATAGTGGTTTGATGTCTGATTAGTGTGGATATTTTCTCTTTAATCATATAGGATTCAGACTATTGAACCCTGCAATCAGAAAACATGTAGGTCATTAAGAGATTCAGCATGTTGGTAATTAACTATGTGTCAAGTATGGTTATTAAACAGCACTCTGGGCTTCACAGCTGCTGGTAAAGAAACCAATAAAAATCGGAACACGAGGATAAATACGATACAGAACAATATTCTGACCGAAGTTACAGCTGCTCCTCCCAAGCCAAACATCCACATGTGTATTTGGATGTGATCCAAGCGCTTGCAATAGTTTGTGGCTGGTGAGCTCACTCAGGTGGCTGCAGAGTGTGGGTGATGAGGGTCAGGACAGCACAAAAAGCAGCTGTACTTACTTAACCTAAACTGTCATCTACAGTAGAGTTGATGGTCAGTGTACCCTCGCCTACAAAGGTATTGGAATAAACGGGCTGTGACACACACTTGGATACACTTTCACACGCAGGTGAGAGAGACGTGGGGAAGAAAGTTTATTCGTTCTTCACACGGATTCGATTCCCAAGTCGACTTGCAGCTCCCAGCCCTGATGATGTTCCTGGCTGCGGTTGGGGCTGCTCTCAGGCCCTGACGAAGGCAACGTGCTTCCTCTGGTCACGGAGGTGCTTGGTGCTGGTCATGGCTTTGGAGATGCATTTCACCACTGCCTTTAGCTTCTGGTTGGGGCGCCAGCGATAGCGGCCTTCTCCCAGGGCTTTCAGGCAGCTACTGAGGATGTGCTCCGGCGATCCTCTTGGCGTCTGTCCCTTCCTTGGCCAGACGCTAACCTCTGTGCTCACACTAAGCTTCACCTAGTTCAAATTGTTCTGCCCTATACACACTATATTTAGGTAGATACAGTATATAATGTGTATGTTGGGAAATGAGTGTGTGTGTATGTGCAGGTGTCTCTCTGGATTGTGTTTGTGTATCAGTGGAGTAGTGATGGTGTGTGTCTGTATTTGTGTGTGGATGTAAATCTCAGTTTGTGATGGAAGAAGGCACAAAGATACATAAATACTAAAACAAATCAGGGCTGAACGTGCTTCAAGAGCAGCCTGTGATTTCACACTTGTTTGTTGGCAGATGCAGAGAACAGGCTGCCCTTCACGTTACCCCAAAATCTACAGTCTCAGTGTTTTGGTACATCACCATGGGCTGATTTTTCTGCAGACTGTAATGTGAGAGACAGTGCCCTCAACTCATCACCTGAATGATATTTCCTATATTTATGTCAATCTAACAATGGGTTATTGGGCTTTTCAAAATGGTAGCATGACAAAATTAGAAATACTGAAATACTAAAAACAGCTACATTTCTGTATGTACTGTTTCATCTGAACATAAACCAAAGTGAAAAAACTATTCGCCATGTGCTGGACTATTTCTTGGTAAACAACTGTATGTATCATACCCAGTGCTACAGTACATCACTGCTGAACAGGTTAGTTGGCCGGACAAGGCAGATTATTAGATTGGGTGGTTACTCCTGATCCGTGACTATATCAAAAGTGAGAGCTTTTCAGATTTTTGTCCAACAAGTCCTCCAAAGTAAACGACAAAATACATAGACAAACACACTTAAATAAGAAAAATCATGCAACATGGCACCAAACATTTCGGACATATTTAGTATGTTTTGTGACCGGCTAAAAGTATACTTGTGAGGAGTATAAATGGCAGAAGCAATCCATTTAACACAGGAAATTAAACAGTCTAGACGAATGCGCACATGTTTGTGAAATAAACAGGTACAGATAGTAGCTTTGCGTTACACCCCTAACACTTAAAACATGCTTAAAAATCGAAACATTTCAAGGCTGCTATTGACTAAGGATTTTCCTAGTTGACTAGTAGTCGTTAATTCAAGACATTAGTTGACTAGTTGAATGTTTATTATATTCAATTCACTATTTAAATTGATATATTTGGGCATCAGAAAAATGAATTGAGTTCCAGGGCTGAGAAAGAATGTTACAAGCAACATTAACACTGTACTTCATTACAGAGAAATACGGTAGAAAACATTTGGATCTGATTTATCATAAAATCGATAAAACATCTGCTCTGGATGGAGTCTTTTGAGTAGAATACTTGTTTGCCACCTTGAGGGTGTAGACTTTTGATGTTTCTTCAAGTACAGACCAGTTTGTAAGGTTTGAAGTGGTGCCTCTAGAGCTGCACTATAATTATAGGAACATCAATTCAGCCCAGAGAACACCTGAAGAACTGTTTTTATTGTTAGAGTACTGGAAATATGAAGGAGGCGACACTAAATGGACAAGACACAGAAACCAAGATTTTTAATGGGTGCGAGTGGGTAGGAATGAGAAAGAAAGAGTGCGTGTAGTAGGGCTGCAACAGCGAATCCATAAAATCGATCAAATTCGATTATTAAAAGAGTTAGCAATGAATTTCATTATTGATTCGTTGTGTCGCCACTACACTGGGCTACACTTGATTCGTTACTTCTTCTTTTACATTTATTCGACGCTTTCTTTTTGCCAGTGATGCCGTCAGTACATCTACCACGTGACTCTGTTTCACCAATCAGACATAGCAATGCAGTCACATGACCACACACAACCTGGCGGCATAGCCTCAAAAAAACATTTATTGTTCTGACAGCTCAGGTCCCTTTAGACAAAAAAATACATCTTTTTATTTAAAAAAGCCTATGTATTAGGCAGATGTAAATAATACATGAGTCTGTTTTTTGTTTTTTTATTACTTTAACAGCTCAGGGATGTTCAAGGAACAACCGTTTGTGCGCTTTCTGAAGATTTTTTGCACTGTCAGTTCTGTTTTTGAATAAAAGGGTTGGAAATTAATGCTTTTTTTTTTATCCGATTCATCCAAACATAATCAACAGATTAATCGATTATTAAAATAATCGTTAGTTGCAGCCCTAGCGTGTAGTATTATTTAGATGTCCATATGCCTCTTTTTTGCGCCTTGTATCCTCTTCTTTTATCTGTGTGTATCTGTGGTTTCTTCACTTATTGCCTACACCTACACACTGTCCACAACCCATTTAAACAATACATCTACTCCCAACACACACACTGCCCTGGCGTTGAGAATGACTCAATAACAGTGAGTCTCAGGACAATGCCGAGAGGCGTAGGTCGAGGGCAGAGAGGGATGGAAAAAGAGGAAGATAGACAGAGGGAGGAAAACAAGAGGAGAATGAGATGTGAGAGAATCCGAGTGTGTGTGTGTGGGAGGCAAAGAGTATAAAATATAAGACCGAGAGAGCAGAAAGAAAAGGAAAATGTGAGAAAATGAGACACTGATAGAAAGAGGTTTCTCAGAAGATGGATAACTGAATTTCTTTATTATAGGAAACTTTTTTCACTTTTCTCTTTCTATATTGTGTTTGTTTCCCCCCCCCCCACATGGTTCTGGTCCATTTCTGCTTTTTTCTTTCTTTATTTCTTTCTGTCTCTCTGCCGGAGCTGATGAATTTTAGATGCAGGAATGGGGACTTCTACATGGAAGCCATCGTTGTAATAATGCATGATCGATGCAGGAAAAGGGATTCCCGCCACAGTAACCAGGACAGTAATAATGCAGGAATGATTCATAATGTTATTTGTACATGATACTGCTGGCAAAACATTAAGAAGAAAAGCTTTTCTTCAGAGAAGCCCGTCTTTATTTTACTCACTTATTGTCTATGTCCTTGCCACTTTCCTGTCGTCACCAATTCCTCTTACACTTTCTCATAATTACGTACTTCAGTAGGCCTTTTCTCAATTCTCAAATAATATAATCGCGCTGCTTACCATGCTAAATCAAGTGTTGCCAAAAAATTAGTCCAGATTAGCTGATCTTAAATCTGTTATGACACCTCTCATAAACCATGTGCAAGGGAAGGTCATTTTCAAGTGAAGTAATTGATCAGCTTCAAGTTAAGAGCTGTAGCCCTATGGAGACTACTGAGGTAAAAATATGTGTGAGGAAATAATGGGAAAACAAAGGTTGTGCACAAACAAAATATTGATGCGAACAGTCCGCATGTTCAGTTTGACACGCAATAACCGATTCGGATGACTGATATCATAGCTCTGTGATAAGACTTGCAAAAGCTTACATCTGCTCATGTGAAACGTTTACTGTTTAGTAAAATTGTATCTAAAAGACTTGTATTTGATGACTTCTGTTATAATGTTTCATTATTTTAACCATTGTTTCAACTGCAATGCAATGGTACTGATAAAACAGAAGACCCGGTGGCGATCATCCTAAATGAAAATAAAACATTGGGCTACTGTTTTGATGATTGGGCTGGTTCTAGGCTCTAATTGGGATACGTTACACTGCTTGTACCCCGTGCGGTTCTTCTGCAGTTGCCAAGAGGTGTGCAAGTGATGGAAAATTGTTATGAGCTCAACTCAGGGGAATTAAAGGATTTAGGAGACTTTGGATGTCTTACATGGCAAAGTTTAATGAGGCCTGATCAAGGAGACAATTGGTATCAGCAGTACACTAGCCAGACCAAGTCTGAAGTGTCCTTCTGTTAACACAGTATATATCTCTATATTTCCCTAAGAGGTTATGAACGGTAGTCTAAATATATGCTCTTTCTATTTGGAGGATAACAGTGTAACAACTTGATTTACAACAGGTAATAGTATTTATATCACATTTCAACCTGTGGATTATTGTCATGTTCTTTTTAGGTGTTTCCAGGCTTGTTCAAGAAAAATTTAATATTAACTCTTGTTTATGTTTGGGAAATAATGATCTGAAAGGATTTGAGTTCTTGTTGACCTCTGGGTAATCCCGCGAGAGGCGGGAAGAGTTTTTTTGTTATTGAGGGGAAGAAGAACGTTAGCGTTAAGAGACTGTCGGACGTGTGTGAGAGTGGCCTGAATTACGGTTAACGTTACTGTTTATTGTGTACGCTTAGCTCATTTTGGGAATTTGACTGTTTTGCTGGTTACATCCCTCGTATTAGCATGAGGTCAGAGACTGTTCGCTGCCAACGAAGTGTGGTGTTGCTACGCAGTGAGTTAATTAAGCTAACGTTAGCTAGCCGCCGCCATTGATCGGAGGACGTCGTTCGGCCCGAGAAGACGAGAGCGGGAGCGGAGGAACTTCAACGGTGGTGTGTGTGGGGGGGGGGGGTTCGCCGGCGCCGAGGAAAGAGTGTGTGTGCTGCTGCGGACCGGGATGGCTCTGGATACGGATATTTCTACAGGTCTGGTGTTGTGATTGATCTACACGAGGAGGTAACGATACTGCAGTTTGTCCTTCATGAGCTCCAACATTAAGCGCGGCAACGAACTTTTATGCAAGCTTGCTTGAAGAACAGACTAAAAACCCAAGTGCACTCAGGTCCGCAATACAGACTAAATTCTCAATTACCCGGGTCTTGTTGTTTTTTATGTTTTATTTCTTGCATTGTGTTTCTCTGTATTCTGATGAACGGTATTTCTGCATTCAGTGAACATAAAGTCAAAGCTGAGAAAGCATGTGCTTTTCATCACATGTTGTATAACTGAGTAGGTTAATTCGTATATATTCCTTATATACATATTTGAGTTTAATTGCTTTGTTCATGCAAGAGTAATTCTCCATAGCCTCTCATTGAATTAGAGCGAGAGAGAGCGAGTCATAGTTTACCCTAGACAAGTTATTATGCAATGACATGTCTCTTTCACCATTTTACTGAGTAACAGACTTTAAAGGGGTTAATACATTTTAAGTTCTATATGAAGTGTTGCCCTGTTTGGTGAGCTGTTGGTGAAGGGGTTACAACAATAAGTCTCACCTATGGTCACACTGAGTTCTCAGGATAACTGTGGTACCTTACTCAGGCAAAAGTCAGTATACGTCTCATGGGAGAGGACAAGAGCTACTATCAGGACACTTGAGGTTGTCTAAGCAACAGCCCTTCCTCCCAACCAAGCTGGTCTCTTACAGTCTGGGAGGACCACTTTTAGGAGACAATATAATGAAGTACATCTTGAGAGTACAGAGGTCAGGTCCATTTCTAGGGTAGCAAATGACCCTACTTGACTGTTAGCCATGCTTGAGGCTTCACCTGTTAACCATATTTCTAAACGAAGTGACTTAAATAGATGGAAGATTGAAAATCCCATCCCATATAAAGTTTAGCGAACTCATCCCTGCTTGGGACTGCCACACAGATGGTTAGAAACAGCTCTGTTTCTGTGTTGGGATTATGTTGTCAAGCAATGTCATTTATTGACGGAGTTCATAATTTTCTTATCGAGGAAATCTTTCCATTGTGATCTGTGTTTATATTGTTCATATTGCCCAGCCCTACTCTTGACTAATCAATCAACTGACTAATGGTTTTAGCTCTAAATCCGTCTTTGTTTATGGGGATGCAGTGCATCCTCTTAGTGCCTACATACTTTGGATACTGTATATCATGGAGCACTAAGATGTATTACAAACAGTAACTGTCATGGTGCTAATCCATGCCTGCAAGAGTAGGATGTGCACTAGCCAAACACATACTAGGTTCTGCAGTTCTATTATGTTCTATTATTTATTCCATCCTGCAGGCACAGTAGAGCTGTAGTCCTAGTTGTGTACCTAACTTGTGAGAGCGTAGGAAACGCATGTGGGTATAGCATGCTAACCTGCTAACAAAAGGCATTTCTGGTAATTTCAGTATTCATACGGTCATCACTGAAAGTGTTAATGAAATAACCATTCACTTAACGTATTAATACGTTCAATTCAAATGAATTTATTGGTTCCATTCAGCTTTAATTAATCAAATGTTTGTTGCATGAGCTCCCATCCACGTTACCTGCTGCCACCCAGGAAGTGAGAGCATCCAATAGGCTTTATAGTGGGGGATTCAGGCTGTACCATGTTGAGTAGAGTACAGAGGGAATTTCATTGTTTCAGGGAAACAATCCTAAACAACCTATATTATTAATATTTCCGTATTAGGACAATTATAATGGTGATTAGAAATGTTACTTGAATGTCTTGAATTTGATTATGATCTTAGGTTTGTCTGTTAGATGAACTTCTTGTTGAAAAGCAAGGGGTAGAAGCTCCTCAGGGAAGTTCATTGTTGGAGTTGAAAGTTGTTCGGTTCGGTTCCGATGCAGACCTGCTGGGAGCTTGCTGCTAGCTGCCCCATAGCCATGGCCCCAGTCTAGGTTTTCTTTTTGTTCACTGACTTCCTTTTGTTCTTAATTTTTGCGTATGGTTTGTCACCACCTCACCAAAACCAGGGTGAACAGCACGTTTGTCTGGTGTAAACGACAAATAAAACATACACCGGGTGACGATTACTGCAGCCTCCGTCTGTTCTCCCTCCCCCAGCCCTGGTCAATCAGTAAAGCTGCAAAGGCTCTCAAACATCACTGTTTGTTCGGCTGGCCATCTCTAACCTTCCATAGACCAAGGCACTGGCACACGCCTTTCTATGTAAATATATTCAACACAAATGTGTGAACAGCTCTGCTCCTCGTTCCCAGGGCTCATTTTTATTAACGTTTCCCAAATTGGCTATCAGTTAGGAAACTGTGTGCTCTTTCTACTATTATTGTTACTGTAAAGAAAAAAGAAAACTGCATTATGTGTTTGTTAAAATAATTTTTTATGCACCTCAATTTGTTCTTTTGCATTCACTGTGGTCGCTGTGATGACCTAGAAAAGACACTCCAGTGTATTCAGCCTGCAGCATTTTCCAATGTGAAGTAACTGCTAGCTTGTAATCCCAGAGTTATCAGCACTGATAAAGAACAACCTCTTGGGTATTAACTGCTATCTTCACATTTAATGCAGGGCTGGTTTGGAATTACTCAGGAGATGTCTCTGTATACTCCCAACAACTCTGGTGTGGTTTTAGCCAATGGGGAGCAGAGTCTCCAGTATGGGGATTTAACTTTTGACCTTTTATATGGAACAAGTAAATTGACCTCGTATCACCTGCAGTTGTTGCTCTCAGTACAGGTTTGTTTTTCAAGCTGATGGTTCTGCTTTTGGAGATGTGAAGCAAAATTCTTCTGCAGACAGTTATAAATCTAACTTGGTAGCAATAAATGTTGAATGTTAAGAATGAATGCACAACATTTTCATTTGAATGCATTCAGTTAAGTTGATAATTGTCTTTGTATCTTTATTTTAGACAGGGAAAGCACCCGTGGAGGATCTGTTCTCAGACCTGTGTGATGGACGACGCCTGCTGGAGCTGCTGGAAGGCCTGACAGGACATGAGCTGGTGTGAACACACACACACACACACACACACACACACACACACACAGGAGCATAACGTATAAGCAGGAACAAAAAGAAACAAACCAGATGCAAGACTTACGGCAGAGTTTTAACTCCGTATTAATCTCTGTATAAGAGGATCCAGTGCAGATGGCTGACATCTTAACATGTGTCTTTAAGGGAAACATAACTGCCAATTGGAAACCAAAATTGCCAAATTAGTATAAAGCCATGATGCAACATGTGTGTCTTTGGCTGTACCTTGGAACTAACATGCTCAACTATTTAACACCTTCTTCTTCATGGCTGGTGGTTGGTTCAAATGTATCACTTGCACAGAGAAGATTTTCCTCCACTGTCCTTACATCTTATAGTAATAATGGATTTGGGCAAATAAGGCAGGCATGCAGCTTAAACAGGTCAGGGGCACATGTTTGGTTAGTATATGTTGGAAATGTGGCACAGCATCCGCATGTGTACAGAAAGTACAGACAACAGACACGCATAAACACAGACAACTATAGTCTGTAATATAAACACAGCAATGCCTTGCTCTCAGCAAGATGAAATAATACAGGCTCAGACCCATAGTCAGGTGAAGTAATACACGCAGCTTTCCAACTATTTGAAACCGTCTCTCTCTCTTTCTCTCTCTCAGATAGGGTGTTAAACTCATTTTATGACAACTTTAGTTTCATATCTCTAACTATTAAAGTCAGCACTGACTGTGAGTGCTGCTGGACCTTGAATGACTTTGAATTAAAACTTAAAATGGATTTTCATTATGGTACTGACTGAGGGCATTCCCCCATAGCATCTTTAGACACAGGACACCCCATTTTGCACTAATCAGTTCACCAAATTTAGATCATTTAAAAAAGCCACATGCTCACCACTTTGCTTATGCTAAATGGTGGGTTCACAATGGCTACCAGTGCTTCCCAACCAGTGTGTTAATTGCATTCCTTATTAGTGACACTAGCAATTGCCTTTTGGAATTTGTCCACTTGAGTGATAACTTTCACATCGCTGCCTTCCATCCCACATGACGTGAATGCAGCATTGACCTCAGCTTAACCTAAAAGCTAATCATATTCCTAACCTTAATGCTTATATCATAATTTGAAGAAATGAAAACTGGAAAATAAATGCCAAGTGCCCACAGTCCTAATCACATTTTCTCTTCCCACCTTGTTTTTCTTTTGCCGTCCAGCTCTCTTCACCTCATCCACCTTCTCTTTATCTCCTTTTCTCTCTTATGCTTTCTCTTCATCTTGCCACCACCTGTCCTCCTCCTCTTCTCTCTCTCCTAAATTCTGTCTCATGGAGAGACATTATTGTCTTTGTCCTTTGTTTGATACTATCTTCTCATTGTAATGGCATACACACACACACAAACACACACTTTTATTGTAATGTGGCTGTTTGTAGCACTCACGGATGCCCCAGAGCAAGGTCTGTTTATGCCTCAATAATTTCCTCGGTCTGGTTTGTGTGTGTGCGTAGGTGAGGTTGGAGAGAGGATTCACGCGCGTTCACTCGCTCAACAATGTCAACCGCGCTCTGCAGATCTTGCAGAAAAACAATGTGAGTATGCGTGCACACTGACACAGATATTTCTCTTGATTTGGGTTACAGGTTTGTCTCTATCGCCTCTCTAACTTTGTTTCCACACACCTTTACCCATGTCCCTTTCAGGATGCCTTTACTTTCCTGTCTAAGAAAAGCATGTATCTCTCTTTTCTGATCCCCTCTTTTATGTTACTGTCTCTCTCTTCAGCGCACATATTTTTTGTCTGGCTTTTCCCCTTACCACAGTTCTTCTTTTGTCTTACTTGCAGTGAAGACAATGCAATGAGTGACAAATAAGTTATTCATTTTTCTTACATACAGTTTAGCAAATAATAGTTAGAGCAGTGGTTCCCAAACAGGGTGACGGGACCTAAAGATAAATCTAAAGGCGTCACAAGAAAATGACAAAAAAGAAAGAAAGAAAAAATGTAGTTCTTTTCAAGACAAGAAAAAACTGTGATTTCATTCTAACATAACCCTGTTTGGATGTTTTCTATAGAAAAATGTACTTGGACAAACAACAGGTAATTCGTTATTGTTAATACTGTCAAACGATATGTTTTACGTTTAAAAGAGACAAGGCTTTGAGGATGAGGATTAACACACGAGTCTGGCAAACCTAGCGCTATCTCGGGTAATGTTGATTGTCGTGGATGTACTTGTCCCTAACAGAGATTTCTAATGTAAGCTGTATCCCCACAAAATCCTGTAGTTAGCTAATGATGTGCTCCTTGGCTTTGGAAGTAACACTAGGTTGGGAACCACTGAGTTAGAGGAAATGAGGCGACTGGCAAGCATTTTGGAAGATGAACCCTATAATGAGATTTGTCTGTGTGTTCGCCCCCCCTCCAGGTTGAACTGGTGAATATTGGAGCGGCAGACATCGTTGATGGGAATCACAAACTGATCCTTGGGCTCATCTGGAGCATCATTCTCCACTGGCAGGTGTGTGCGCATGTGTGTGTGTGTGTGAGAATGCTTTAGCACCATTTTTCATATTTTGGTAATGCCTCCAATATTAAGTTTTTTTGCAGTCTAAGCAATTTTTTGCTGCATTTCGGAAAGCTGTTTCTGTTTGGACTGAATGTTCTATCAGTTACCTTGATGAGTATTTACTCATCCAATTGCACTGAGTCAAACAAAACCCTGGTAAAACAGAAAATAGAGCTGTGCAATCTCCCTGTACTCTAAATTGTATGTATATCTATTTTAGTGTGTAATTACACAATATTCAGTTGAGCCCATTTAGAGGGCCACACAAGTTTTATAGTGAAGATAATGAACAAGCCCCAATGAATTAATGACTGCACTAATGCTGGTGAGATGATCAGGTATACAGCTTTATTGCTTAAAAAAAGTGTTCACTCATAGTTGCAATACTGACAAACAAAGCAAAATGCTGCCCATTATCCTTCTATGTCCATCTGAATCTTTTTGTTGGTGATATTAGGAACGTATATGGTTTCCTGGATTGTAGATGTCAAGGTAAAGGTAGCAGTGACATTGCAGTGAACTCAGGTTTAAACCTGTTTAATAGCTGCAATTCTAAGTATACTGTATACGTATCTGTTCGTTTGTAGAGTAAGCGTAGATAGTGATATACCTAAAATAATACATTTAGGTTCAAATACCTATTTAAATTGAAATATTTTGACATAATCAATTGCCAGAATGTTTTCGTATTGGGCAGGAAAAGAAGAAATGCATTCTTTTTGCCACATCTTCTCCAACCATCTGATTCAACTGATATTGTAAACTCTGATTGAATTTTCAGTGTGATAAAGAATCTTGTATAGTTCATTGCCCTCATATTTTTTTATATTAACATATTTGACCAGAAAACATGAGCAAAAAGCACAGGTCAGGTACCCAACATCATAACTCTGGAGAAAAGTACATCCACCAGCCACATTAATGCGAGTGCAAAAACAGTACAAGGCGCTCCGAAGTTTCCTTTAATGTCTTTTTTCATGATGTCTTGTTCCCTTCCAGTCTTTTTTCCCAGCTGCTTTTCATCTTTCTGCCAATGCATAGAACAACATCATGCCTCCACTGCTGGATTCTCCCCTTAAGCTGTATTTAAAGTTCAAAATCTGTTTTATGATGGACTCAGTGTTTAAAACCAACCAGCAACAACCATGTAAAGGCAGTAGTTTTAATAGCTTATATTACAATACATTTTAATTGTATTTCATTCCTCATTAAGTTGAATACAGGTTAATGTCTCAATCACGCTAGTTTTGGCATAGACTTAATGATGCGATTAATAGCAAAACACAGTTCTGTAATGAGGTGTGTGTGGTGGTTGATTATGAGTAGTGTGTGTGTGTCTGTGTATGTAATGTGTGTGTATGTGTGAATATGCCTGTCAAAGGCTGCGACGCCCTTGAGGTTATCATTTGCTTGTGTGTGGGCACGTATGCCAGTCTGGGAGTGCTCCTGTGTGTGGATCTCTGTCAGTGTGTAAGCGTGTGAGTGTGTATATACAGCAGTGTTTGTCAAAGCGCCCCTCCAATTAAAGTGGAAATTCATGCAGTGACCTACTCCCAAATGAGTCATTTTTTTTTACCCGGCAGGCCACATTCTATGAGGAATCGCTAACAAACGTGTGTGTGTGTGTGTGCTGTCACTGAGAATTCACCTCGACACCAAATTACACCGAACTCTATTAATAGGTTTAGTTGCACATTGCTTGTGAGTGTGTGATAACACGATTGACTTTCCTGCTCTTTCCTACTCTATTACTTTACATCGCTGTATGTGTGGCTGGCTTTGATGGTTTTTTGGCTGTTTTGTAGACTGGGTATGAGGGTTGCAACTCATTATTTTGTCATTCTGTCTTCCACTTTTCTGTCCAACCCCTGCTCAGAGCTCTGCTAACACTCATCGCACTGCCTCGTTGGATGAGTGCGTGTGTGTGTATGAATGCAGAACGCATTGAGAGCGAGGCAGGGGAGAAGAGTTGGGTGGTATAAGAAATTAGGAGCACAGAGTAGGGGGAGGAGGAGAAAGAAAGGAGTGGAGTGAAACTAAAACCACCTTTGTTGTGTTTGTGTGAGTGCATGTGTGGCTGATAGAAAGGTGAGGGTAAGATATGCATAAGCAATGCACAACTGGGCAGTAGAAAGTATAACGTCTCTCTCTCACTCTCTCTTCCCCCTGAGCCCTGAGCAAGTGCTCCAAAACTGTCACTCACAACTGCCAAAAATCCAGCCTGTGAGGATGCAACCATATCCACACACAGGCTTGTGTATGGATATGTGTGTACACAAGTATCCTTTGACTGAGTGTGTGCTGCCATGTGGAGGTACCTATGTGTGTGTATGTGAATATGCTAAGTATCCACTGACAGGCCACGTCAAAACTTTGCTAGAAAGCAGCAGATCTCTTTATGGTAATATTACATCACCATCCGCATCATATTTGCATGGATTTAAAAAATCTGTTGTTCTGTCCATCAGACAGTCCCTTAAAAACGGTTGTGAGTATGTATGTGTTTATGAGCGTGAGTGAGTGGTTATGGTTGTGTTTGATGGTAACCGCTAACACTAGCCAACTGCTAACTGTGCACGTCTGTTCTCTCTAGGTGGATATGGGATTCAGACAATTTTTTTTGTGTTTTGCAGCCTCACTATCCCATTTCAATTGAATGAAAATCCAGTTTGTGTGTGCTGTATGAATAACAAATGCTGAATGACAAACACAAAAATATCTTCACTTGTAAGCCTCAAATTTGTACACACGCTGCATACTTACATACATTCGTCGGAACAACCAATAATTCACTTTGTGTTTAGGTCCATCTGACCATTAACACTTTAATAAAGAGGATATTATGACCACTACTGGCATGGTTGTCATTAAAATTCCTATTGCTATTGGTAGTCCCCACGGGATGATTTCTAATGATCTTAATAACCTCATGACTTGACTCATCCAGTGCCACCATTAGCTGCAATAGCTATTAGCTGGATTTTCCCCAGGTCAAAATTTGCACATTTGTGAAGTAACACTGAACCCAATACAAGCTGAGGCTGATGCAAATGTCGTGTGTGTTGCAGGTGTTGAGTCATAAACCAAAGTATTGGAAAAGTAAAAAAAGAAATGCCGTGATGATGGCGTGACATAAAAAGTTGGAGGATCACCAAAGTTATTGCTATTCAAACTGTGGGGAACATGAAAGTCTGTTCAAAATCCCATAGTTGCTGAGATGTTTCACTATGAACCAAAAAATGCCCACCTGCTGGTCCTTCCCATGGACGTCAAGGTTTTTCACAAGTGAAAACTTTAATCTGGAGGTGGCACTAGAGGAAAAGTCAGAGGATCACCAAAGTCATCAGGATTCATCCTCTGGGGACCATGAATGTCTGTAAAAAATATCATGGCAGTCCATCCAATACTTGCTCAGATATTTCAGTGTTGAGCAAAGTTGTGGATCAACCAACCAACTGGCATTGCCATCCCCTAGAGCCCTAGAGCATGGCTGGGAAAAATATTTAATGGACAATTTTAATGAAATTTATTGAGCACAGCCTTACTCCGCCAAGGATGCACCCTTTCTATTTTGGACACTTAATGAGGTTTCCTGTCAGAGCACACTCACAGCACAATGGTGGAACAAGATCCCCATCGACATCAAGACAGCCGGAACTGTACACACAAACTGATCTGTTCAGACTACACCTTGGCCCATAGCAAAATTCTCTCTCTCTCTTATTGTTTCTAAATGTCACCATGAAGCAGTCAAGCGTATGTGTTGTGGTTTTGGGTTGGATGGGGTGTTTTGGGGGTTTTTGTGGAGTGTTTTTGATTAGTCCATTCCTGTTTTTTTTTGTCCATCTGAGTTCTGTTTTTTATTGTATTAGTTCTGGTCTTATTTTTAAATTGTTTGTTTTGGTTTACGTTTTGGGGTTTTCATTTGGTACTTCCTGTTTTATTTTGGTATGTGTCTGTTCCCCTCCGTCTCTGTCTGAGTTTACTTCCTGTCCCTGATTCCCTGATTGTGTTCACCTGTGTTTGTCCTGCACCTGTGCCTCGTTGGCTTCACCTCCCCTGAGTGTATTTAGTTTGTGTGATTCCCTGTCCTGGTGCTGGATCATTGTTTGTACCTTCCTGTTGTATCTCCCCTGCGCTGCTTTCCACCTGTGTTGGTTCTGTCTCCTCGTGGACTTTGCCATGTTCCTGGTTTTCTGTTTGCCTGCATGTTCTCCAAGTTCGCCTGTCTAGCTGTGGTAAGCATCAATAAAGACTCCACTCCTTAAGTACTGTCTGCATCTGGTTCCTCCTTACCTGGTCAACACGCAACAGTATGTGATGAAGTTGATGTACTTGTATGATTCTTGCAATTCTTGGGTTGAATGCACTTATTTTAAGTCGCTTTTGATAAAAGCGTCTGCAAAATGTATATATATATATATATATAATGTAATGTAAACTTTGTGCACAGGTCATCAATAGCTGGATTTCGATGAAATTTGCCATGAACGTTCATGCTCTCTGGAGGATAAACCCTTTCCATCTGGACACCCTTGAATTTCCTTTTAACCATCCCTCAGGACAAAATATCAACACAAAATATGTGACAATCTAATGGGCAGATTGCTATGAAGTTGGTCAAGCTCATTCATGCTAATGATTCCAATTTACTTTCTTCTAGAGCCATCCACAGGACAAACTTAAAATTTTTAGTCCCTCTAAATTGTCATTACATTATTTGTTCCATCCAAACCTTCATTTTTTATTTTTTCATGCACACTCTAGGGTCACAGCTTTAGACTGTTATAACAGTGCATAAGTGTACGTCTTGAGAAAAATATTTGCATCGACTCTATGTATGTTAGGTTTTTACACCAGCTATACTTTATACTTTGAAAATTTGTTTGTAGGTAAAGGATGTGATGAAAGATGTGATGGCGGGCCTACAGCAGACCAACAGTGAGAAGATTCTGCTGAGTTGGGTTCGTCAGAACACACGCCAGTATCCTCAGGTCTGTTCTTTTACTTCTCACTCAGTCTTATTATCCTCAAGCCACAGGCAATCACACTGGCTCTACTGTTAAACTACAGCTTCCATGAGCTGATCTACAGTCTTCCAAAGCAGTCTCTCCTGTGCTGTTAGGAAACTGTAGTCCTGTGACACCATAACAAATAGCGGTCTCATTAACTGACCATATCTGTCTCCATTTTAAAGCAGTAGCTTCAAGTCTAATGAGTATCATGAAGTGACGCCTTGTCCCTCTCCATTTCATCTTTAATGGTATAGAATGTTTTTACACCTGCCAAAGACCTTGTGTTTTTTCTAGTTGTCTGTCTGTCAATCTGACTGGATATCTCAAACTTGTCATGAACAGATTCTCATAATATTTGGTAGACAGACAGGCTTTGGGCCATGGAATAATGGATTAGGTTTTGGTATTGTTCCAGATCTAATAAGCTAATGTTAGCTAACTACTGTAATAAAATCTTCTAGAGACAGTTGTCCTTTCAGCCAACAAAATCAACTGTCGGTTAGAAAAAAGGACTGCCTTTGGTTACATTTGTTGAAAGATTACTATAAATTTCAAGTGTTGGACTTGCAGCTTTGTATTATATTTGAAACCCATTTTAGTTATGGTAGTCTCAATTTGAGAAAAGATGTCTTCAGTCTAATATATACCTATGAAAATGGAAACCAGTACTTGGGTGACAGTGTTTCAACAGAGGGTGTCATACTCCATTCACAGGTTGGCTCTTTAATATCCATTATCTCTGTCCTCAGGTCAATGTGGTTAACTTCTCCAGTAGCTGGAATGATGGATTGGCCTTCAATGCCCTCATCCACAGCCACAGGTACTGTAAAACGGGTTGTGTGTGTTAGCAGTGAGAAACAGAAGGAAAATAAAGCAATAGACACAGAGGAGGATTGGATAGTCAAGGGAATGTCAAAGGGAGAGGGCGATGTGGTATGGGATTTATTTGGCTATTAAAAATTGTGGTCTTTTTTTCACATATTTTATTAAATAGATATACTTGGAGGTGGAAAATGAAACCATTAGTACTCAGAAAACGGAAAAAAGAAATATGAAAGGGAAAGAGATAGAATGTCAGCTAAATGGACTGTACTTGTATAGCGTCTTTCTGACTACTCAAAGCACTTTTACACTACATCCCATTCATACACTGATGGCAGGATGGCCCATCAGTACAAATTAAACTAATCATTCACCGACACTCTGACACCAAAGGCGCAGCTTCGGGAGCAGTTCAGTATCTTGCTCAAGGATACTTCGACACATGGCTGTGGGAAGCTGGGATCGAACCGCCAACCTTCCGATTGGTGGACGACCGCTCTGCCACCGAGCCACAGCCGCCCTAGTGCCAGCTAGCTTTTTCACTGCTACAGGAAGCCAACTAGAAGAATTGCGTAGTCTGCATTTAAATGTCCAGTGTGTAACATTTAGGAGGAGCTACTGGCAGATTTGGAATAGATTTCTAAGTATGTTTTAATTAGTGTATCATCACGTGAAAATAAGAATTGTTGTTTTCATTAACTTTAGAATACGCCGTTTTTATCTACACAGGGAGTGGGTCCCCTTTCACGGAGGTCGCCGTGTTGCACAGTTGTTTCTACAGAAGCCCAGAGCAGACAAAGCCAGACACTGGCTCTAAATAGGACTGTTCGGGTTTTGCGGCCACCGTACAAAGCCCTGCTCCCACTTAGGACAATCACAACACATTTCTCTGCTTCTTCTGCTAACTTACTCCCAAACCATCGGACAGATGCAGCTACTTGTATAGCACCTTTCTAATCTTCCGACCATTCAAAGCACTTCATTCACTAATCATTCACACACACATCAATGGCACAGTAGCTTGCCTAAGGACACTTCAACATGCGAACTGGGGGAAGCTGGGGATTGAACCGCCGATCTTCCGCTCTAACGTAACCTCATGTAACACAAGTCATGTAATTAAAATCAAATAACTTTTGCACAAACATACATCAATTGTCTAATAAAGTTTTTGAATTTCCTGCCAAAGCAGTTAAACTAAACTAATTTTTTCCCTTGGTCAATTGGTTGCTTGCTAGGATGGCTGAAAGTACAAAGGCCTGGTTACATTTCAGTAAAGCCAAAGAGAAGGAGAATGCAAAACGACATTTTTGCTCCATGTTAATATCTTGTAAGGGTGGGAACACAACGTCAATGCTAAAGCACCTTAACCAGTTGTAGCCAAAATGCAGTACCGTCTACTGTCTTGGAGTTGGAACACCATAAACTCCGGCTATTGTTGGGGGACAGTCACCCTCCTCCACCCAAGGTATGCATGGTCCAAACACCCCAACTTTCCCCAGCTAGCAAGTCCCATTCTTTGACAATAATAATCCAGTTGATAATCCAAATTACATTTACATTTAGTCGACGCTTTTATCCAAAGCGACTTACATATGAGAACATTCACAAACCGAAGGCGCAGCTTCGGGAGCATTTTGGGGTTCAATATCTTGCTCAAGGATGCTTTGGCGCATGGCTGGCTGGGGGATCGAACCGCCAACCTTCCGATTGGGAGGCAACCGTTCTGCCACCAAGCCACGGCCGCCCCATATATGCGTGCTCTTAAAGTGACAGTGCAGACATTAACCAACAATTTAGTGTAAAAATGAAATACTTATTGAATCATAAGCAAAACAGTCTCTTGAATATTTAGTTTTGTCGAACTTCCCTGTGGCATTACCTACTATTCTTTTTTTTTTTTTTTGGATGTAAAATAGCTGATATCATTGAACAGGTAGCCAACTTGCTATCCTTGCTCGTTACCCCTCTGTCCACACTGATTGTGCACATTGGTGCTAATGATGTAATGTCAAGACAATCGAACAAACTTCAGTCTGCGGCTGTGGCTTGGTGGCAGAACGGTTGCCTGCCAATCGGAAGGTCAGCGGTTCGATCCCCCAGCCATGCGTCGAAGCATGTTCTCATGTGTAAGTCTCTTTGGATAAAAGCGTCTGCTAAATGTAATGTAAATTTGAGTCCCTATTGGCAACTATAGACAGCCAAAACTGTATTTTGTCTGGCCCCGTTCAATTTTTGGGATATGATTAGGAACGTTTTAGTTGCCTCTTTAGTTTGCATTACTGGTTATAGAACTTCTGTATTGCTTCATAAGCAATTTTGATTTGTGCTGACCCAGGGAGGACCTGTGCTAAAAGACTGGTTTTCATCCAAGTGGGCTGGAGATAAAGCAACTTACTTCACACTATTAATTTCATAGCATCACTGGCCTGACAACTACCTACATCTGAAGATAGTTTGTGAAATCGTTATCTTGTCCCGCGTCTATACTTGAATATGTGCCTTCTGCCTCTCTGGGCTCCAATCCTGTTATTCCTTGTAATTCTGCTTCTTCTCATACTAATGCCTACCAGAGTCTATGCCCTCCTGTCTAAATAATCCATATGTTTAAAACCAGAAAAGGTTTCGGGTTAATTCATTTCAATATTAGAAGTCTACCCCAACATCAGAAATTGATCACTTGAATATATTAGTCTCTCAAGCAGATCCTGATATTCTGGCTCTTTCAGAAACATGGCTTAAGAATAGCATTGGCAATTCTGAGGTGGCCATAAATAATTAAAATCCTCTTAGAATTGACAGAGTTGGAAGGGGTGGTGGGTTGGCCATAAATCTTGTTTTTCTGTTTCTATTCTACATGCTATTACAGTGCCCAAATGTTGAATTCCTTGCTCTTACGATAAATAGTCTAACAATTCCATTATTGTAATTGGAATTTATAGACCTCCTAGGTCTATTGAGTATTTGGTTACGAGTTACACTCTCGGTATACTAACTCAGAAATTATAGTTTTGGGTGATTTTAACGTTTGGTTGACTAATGATTATTATTTAAAGGATGTTTCTTCCAGCCTCGGTTTCTCAGTTGATCAATGAACCCACAAGGCTTAATCTAAAGAACTGTTTAAGATCCACTCTAATTGATTACATTTTCTAATAAGAGTGACAAAATGGTGTTTTTGATTTAGGGATTAGTGATCATTGTCCTATTGCATGTATTAGGAATACACAAGGGAAGAGAACTTTATCATAAATTTGTTATGGGAATCAAAGTGGCTGGACCCAAAATGCATGACCCAGGAATGCGAGCAGTTTGTTTTCTTAGATTTATTGTTTCTTTGACAAAGCGGGGGAGGAACTGGAGGGGTTCTGGGACTTCAAGGTGGAGAGGAGAGGAGAGGCAGGCTGGCTGTGGTTCTGGTGAGGTGGTGGTTAGGCTGGAGAGTTGTGACGGAGATCTTAGTGCTGACAGGAGTCCCTGGTGGAGGTATCCTGGGTACGAGAGAGGACTTAATTAGTTGCAGGGTAAATAAGACCAAAAATTCAAGGACTAAACTTCTTGACTATGAGGCCGTGTTGTTACCACGAAGGTAAGTTGAAGATCTGGTGGAGTCTGGAGTGAAGAGCCGGTGTATAAGTACTGCAGGGCCTTGATGAGGATGATGGTCAGGTGTGCAGATGGGAGCCAGGTGAATGCTGATTGCAGGAACCGGGGCAAAGGTCCCACGCCCACAGCAGAGACAACACAAACACTCAACAGGGACTTAGCACCCAGTGGGTCTGTTCTTCGTACGTCGCTTATTACATCCGGGATCAAATGACACATCCAAGATGATATCATCATGCTAATCCTGATCCGGCTAATTGGGTTCCTCGAACACACCTGTTTATGATTAGAATTGCTGGTTTAAGTTACCTGAGAACTGCGCGTTCATGTGTTGGTTTAAAAGGGGATATGTATCGATAGTAGAAACAAGGATCAGCAACGCTGTGATTTGCTGTTCAGCGTGGCTAAAGAACGCGCCCAGTTTTTCTCCCAAGCAGAATAAGAGCTTTTTTTGGAAGGTTATGCCAAATTTGAAAGTTTAATTATAACGCAAGGGAACACCTCAAAGTCTGCAAAAGCCAGGAGAGATGGCTGGCAAAAAGTAGCAGACAAATGAAATGCGTAAGTGGTGTCCATGTTAGGTGTTTCTATCACTTTCTAAAGTATGTATTTTTTGCATTTTAATTTCATATTTACTTTGTTCTTTTGTCAGAGCCACCACGGGACCCACTAGAACATGGGAACAAGTAAAAGTGAAGTACAAGAATATTGTACAAAATGGTAGCCTTTACCTCTTATACTGTCCTTATTTTAAAAAGCCAGTTTTTTCCTCTTTTTAAAAGCAACTGTAAATGATGTGTGGCTGCATTAAATTAGGTATAATACAAATGGCTGGTAGTCATTTCAGACATTTGTGAAAGTGAAAACTTCTAAACTTTTAGTTAATATAAAATATGTTGCCATGAGTTATTGATCACATTATTTGTTTACAGTGTAGTTCATTGTAATGCCATCATTTCTTCACCACTTTTGTGCAGTTTTAGATAATACACCAACACTTTTCCCTGTTCCCAAGCAAATAACAGCCTCACGAGAAAAACCATATCTCTCAACAATTATCGTGCTGTGCTAAAGGATCCTGTTTATCCCGCAATACGCGATTCATTCGAAAAGCGCTGCCAATTATTCTTGAACAGGTTGCTGTCAAGACTTGGCTGCCACAGACTTACCTACCTCCTCCACTTATAAAACCGCAATCTAATCCTGTTTAAGTGAAATAAGCCTGCTCCCGAGCAGGTTTAAGCTTACGGACCAGTTGCTATGACAGCAAGTCCAGGATGAGCGTGAAAGAACCAAACAATCTTGGATCATTCCAAATCGTCAACAATCAAATCCAGCTAACTTAGTTAGCGACGTACGAAGAACGGATCCATGGAGAGGGAAACACAGGCCACACTAGGGAAAACAAACAACTTTCATGACAAAATCGTTAGACAAAGTTAAGAGTTTATTATATAGAATAAAAAAAAATGCAATGAACAGGCTTTTCTAATAACCTCTGTGATAGTGGGATTCATCTTTCATGTGGAATTCCTGATGAATTAGCTTTATATTTTCTTTTACAAAACGTTCCTTTCTCTACTAAATAAGCATGCACCTTTTAAAAAGATTACATTGAAAAATAGATCTAGTCCATGGTTTTTCCCTGAACTGTCAACCTTGTTCATGTTGAAGAAAAGCTTGTTCCCTTGCTCGACACGCTAAAGAGCCATCTCGCTGGGTTTCATATAGAAAAATTAGAAATAACTGCACTTCTCTCTTGAGAAATGCAACATTTGATTATTATTTGAACTTGGTGAATAGCTCTTATTGAACAAACAAAATTCTGGAAGGTGGTAAAATCGAACAAAAGACAAATGCTGCCTCTCTACCTACTCAAGTCAGCTTTGATGATTGCTTAGTATTTGTGATCATATTGAGATCTGTTCTGCCTTCAATAGACACTTTGCAGCAGCTGGTCACATTTTTGAAGATGAGAATAGTGGCGCCCCTCCTACTAACATTGACCATTTTTTATGATGTATCTACTCCAAATCGTGCCTCTCTTCATTCGAGATACTGTCTCTCTCATCGTAATTATTGAGGCTCTTCAAACCATTGATCCCAAGAATCAATGTAGTTTGGAATACAGTTTGGGAACCTGCTCATGTCATCCCCTTGCAAAAGGGTGAAAAAGGAGCAATCCAAATATCTAAAGACCAATATCCAAACTCCCAAACTCTCTTGTTTAGTGAAAATTCCAAGAGTCACTTGTAAACTGTCAATTTAAGTAATTTCTCACCACAAACTCTGTTCTGAGCCCGCATTATTCCGGGATCAGGTCTATGCAAAGCACTGTTTCTGCCATCTCTTTGGTTCTGAATGACACTGTCAATGCCTTGGGTGACAAAATAAACATTGTGCTGCCATCTTAGTGGACCTCTCCAAGGCATTTGACACTGTTGCTCATTCCTTGCATTTACATATTTTAAGTAATGTTGGTTTTAGTTCAAGTGCTTGTGCATGGTTCCTGGATTACCTGTCTTATGTGTCTTTTTTTCCTATCTTTATTCAGTAGCGTGGCCATTGACATCTCGTCTTGTCACTAAAGCTACTCCCTGCCTGGAGATTTCAGGCAGGCAAACACCGTATCCTCCTTTTTAAATTTCTTCATAAAACTCACTCTTATCATATGGCTTTTTCTTTATCACATGGTATTTGTTGCAATTATCTAAATTACTTTACCATCTTTATATCCTAATAAGTTCTGGATCTTATTTGCTTTTTATGTTTTTATTGTAACGTAAAACATGTTTTGTAACACTCCCACCCCAGTTTTTATCTTTAAAACATTTATTTTATCCAAAACTTTGTTTTGAAAGGCGCTATATAAATAAAGTTATTATAGTATGGTATATAGTTATTAGAAGAATTGTTGATGCTGTTTTTCTCTCTGTTATGGCTCATGGTAATGTGATTTATAGGCATGCCTTTGCCTCTACTCTTAAGCCCTTGGGTGCTGTTTTTCATTCTGCTTTTAGGTTTATTACTGGTGATAATCGCACTCATGATTGCATCCTGTATGAAAAAGTTGTGTGGTCTTTTCGGTCTGACGGATGGGCATATGTATTTGTTTATCTACAAGGCCCTTATTGGGAGGTTGCCTTCTTATATCACATCTATGCTACTATGGTTGTACTGAACTTTGGTACCCCTTTTTGAATTTAAATCCATGATCAAGAACCATTCAGCTTCTGTTTGTACTATGTTTTAATTTTTTCTATTGTGTATATTTGAACTGTACTATATGCTTGTTTTGACTAATTGTTTTCTTTATCTTGTATGTTTTTATTTTCTATCATTTTAGGTAATTGAAAACTTTTCTCGACATTATTGTAAATGACAGCCAGCCCTCGACGATTTTTTGAGTTTCAATAAAGGCAAAGATAATACCCAGTGCACTGAAGTTGTAATATTATATAGAGAAGCTGTATTTAACGAATACATGAACAATTAAGTAAATGGATAATAAATGCCGGGCGAATAGGTGGACGTTTAGCTTTGCAGAAGTGAAACAGTGTTACTCTGCCTCTATGGATACCCATGAGAGTTTGGGTCTCAGGCCTGGGCTTATGTAATTATGAATTTAATCATGGTTAGCTATCATGAACATCTGTTAGCAGTGTTCTTACAGGAATACAGAGTGTGAGATCACACACACACACCAAAGCCATCACCCAGCAGATCTGCTGCTCCATGCCAACAACGTTATGCATGTTTACTCATTGTGGAAGAACAGCAGATTTCACAGAGCTGTTGCGGTTAAGTCAAATGGCACACAAAATCAACATACTACTTTCCATTACTTGTAATACTTTAACTTACTGAGGAGGCGGTGGTTAACTGGAGAGTGTGTACAGTTTAAAATCACTGCATGGCAGATGAATACATGGCTGCTGACTAAAGTAGTTCCAAAAATAAACTGCATCAGCTGAAGTGAGTCAATTACAGTAGGTCATTAAAAAAAAAATTATCTTGAGCCTATGTAATAAAAACATTAAATGTTTTTATTAATGCGCTTTGTTTCTTTTTACTCAACATATGCAGCAGAATTTACATAGAGCAACAGAGAAAATGATCGACCAGGGACATTATCTACTAAATACGTTGGGTATTGCTCTATATTTGGATACACTAAACTATAGATACAGTGGGTACATGATCTCTAATTTCTCTTTTGCCTCCGCAGACCTGAGCTTTTTGATTGGAGCTCATTGGCAAAGAAGACGTCTGCAATCGACAGACTGGAACACGCCTTTAATAAGGCTGAACAACACCTGGGGATAGAGAGACTGCTGGACCCTGAGGGTAACTAACACACACAAGTGTTTCCATCACTTCAGAGGACATTACGTTGACTTACATTCATTTCCTAACATTAACCTAAACCTTAACTTACCCTAACCTTAAACCGTCTTCACTCTAAAATTTTAAGATTCACGTTTTGTCCCCAAAAGACAGGTGAAGTCCCCAACTATGCGACTGTGTAAACAGATTTATTTTGCCAAAACATGACACACATAGCTGCACCGGTTATTCCAGAAAAGCGTGTTCGAGGGGAGTTACAGCTCCCATCATATTTAACTCCTTTCAATCATGCACTTTAATTGGCCCAGTTAAACATGATGTGTCATGCTGTGATTGGGTGTTGCCATGGCGATAACTGGTCACCTTGGTGGAAGTACGTAGTCAGTGATGCACAAAGGCCGATAGGTTGACAAAAATGTGCTCTCCCGCCAGAAAAGTGAGCAAAATAACACCCAAGACGCCTCCTAACCAGTATATTCACCCACAATTTGTTGATATCCGTGGCATCCATCACTGCCATGGTAGCTGCTGACCTAAGACCAGTTTACAGACTCTTAATCAGAACTGTCAGGGAGGGAAAAAGTGAGTAAAGCTGACCTGGGTTAAAGTTTATTGCAACACTGTCTTTGGTCGGCAGCTCTATGATAAATGGTGGTGGTGTTTTTTCAAACATAGGCCTAGATTTACGACACAGAAAACAGCCAACGATATTGCCTCTTAGAAAAAACCTAGACAGCTCGATAGAGATTATGGTGGGGGTAAAGTTATTGATCAATGTAAGAGAATGGGCCACACTCCTGCATAAAGTTTATATATCCAAATTTTCCCAATATTTTATGTATAGTGTTTTTTAAAAAAAAAAACACTTAATCTTTTATTTAATCGCCACTCTTCCTCATCGGAGGGTAAATCCTTATTTATTGTTATAATTATTGTCTTAAAATGTGTCTTTTACCTTCTCAAGACTCCAATCCTGAAGCTGAACTTAAATACAATTATAATACAATATAATTATTGGCCCGCAACTTTGTTCAAGTTTTAAATTTTGGCCCACTGTATATTTGACTTTGACATCCCTGTTGTAGAGGATGAATCTACAGGACCGGGTTGGGTTGGGGTGGCGACATGGCTTTTGAAGTTTAGCTGATCATCAAATACCACCCCCGGATTTCTGGCCACGCTGGACGGCGTTACTGTTGAAGAGCCTAGTTAAATGGAGAGGTTGTGGTGAATTTTTGGGTTTGCCGGGATCACAAGCAGTTCCGTTTAGTTGAAGTTCAGCTGCAGGTGATGATCCTTTGTCCAAAGCGTGATGTCACTCAGGCATGCCGAGATGCGAACAGAAACCGTTGAATCGTCAGGTTGAAACGACAAGTGGAGCTGCGTGTCATCCGCATAGCAGTGATAGGATAACCTATTCTTCTGAATGACCGAGCGGAGAGATGTCATGTAGATGGAGAGGAGTAGTGGTCCAATCACTAAGCCCTGCAGGACCCCTGTATTGAGATGTTGGGACTCAGACAGTGTAGTTCATTGTAATGCCATAATTTCTTCACCACTTTTGTGCAGTTTTAGATAATACACCAACACTTTTCCCTGTTCCCAAGCAAATAACAGCCTCACGAGAAAAACCATATCTCTCAACAATTATCGTGCTGCGCTAAAGGATCCTGTCTATCCCGCAATACGCGATTCATTCGAAAAGCGCTGCCAATTATTCTTGAACAGGTTGCTGTCAAGACTTGGCTGCCACAGACTTACCTACCTCCTCCGCTTATAAATCCGCA
This sequence comes from Coreoperca whiteheadi, assembly GCA_011952105.1. Lineage (NCBI taxonomy): Eukaryota > Metazoa > Chordata > Actinopteri > Centrarchiformes > Sinipercidae > Coreoperca > Coreoperca whiteheadi. The sequence continues at coordinate 14,068,485 of CM022483.1, forward strand.
ATCTAATCCTGTTTAAGTGAAACTCAGACGACCCGAGAGGAACGATTTGAACCATTGCAACACGATTCCAGAGACATCCATAGCACTGAGAGAGGACAGGAGGATGTGGTGATTGCTCCTGCTCCTGAAACCAGACTGGTTGCGGTCCAGGAGATTGTTCTGTGTGAGAAAGGAAGAGCTGGTTGAACGCAACTCGCTCCAGGGGGAAGGAGGGAAGGAGGGAAACCGGTATGTAGCTTTCTAATAGTGTCGGCTTGAGAGTGGCTTTCATTAATAGCGGTGTGGTGCGGGCTTCTTTGATTCTAACCACCCTACCACCTGCTTTCAAAGACCTTGTGTTGCACCCGACACCTTGGAAACGTAGGCTTCAGACAAAGGAAAGAAAGAGGGCAGCAGACACGTTTCTGGGATGCGCATGAGGTCGACAGGTGGTGGCGCAGAGAACTGACTGCTGATGGGGGTTGTTTTCTTTACAAAGAAAGACGCAAAGTCATCAGCTGTTAAATCCGATGAAGGTAGGGGAGCAGGCGGAGAAAGGAGAGCAGCGAAGGTTTTAAAGAGTGCGCGAGTCAGGTGAGTTGTTGATCTTTGAGCGGTAGTAGTCAGTTTTTGCAGAGGTGACATCAGCTGAGAAATTTGAGAGGAGAAACTGGTAGAGACAGAGGTTAGCGGGATCTTTTGACTTATGCCTTTTTTTCTCAGCTGACCGGAGGCTGGCGCGATGTTTGTGTAGAACAGGGGTCGGGAACCTTTTTGACTAAGAGAGCCATGAAAGCAAAAAATTTGGAAATTTATTTCAGTGAGAGCCATATAATATATTTTAAAAGTGAATTCAACTAAATGTCAGTATAATAAGCCGGGTCCATACGCGGAGTTGCTGCTGGCTAGCTTGCACCCTGCTCAGAAGCTCTTGGCACGCTTTCTTTCTGCTGTCTCCCGCAGGGTATTTTGATGCAAAGGTAGCGTGGCGCGTGTCGAAGTGCCGCTTTACATTCGACCGTTTCAACGATGTAATTTTGTCATTGCAAATTAGACACACCGCAGAACCCGCTCTCTCCACAAAGGCGAATTCTTCGGTCCATTCGTCCTGAAATGTACGATACTCGTCGTCTTTTTTTCTTTTCGCCATCTTCTTCGTCGAAGGGTTAGCTTTGAGCTAATGACCGAGCAGACGCAGTCTCAGACTGATTCAAAAGGGGGCGTTTACCTGTTTTACCCAGCAACGGCAAACTTAGGCCAGTATCATCCAATTAAAATAATGGACAATTGCTCCTGCAGCCCTGAACAGGACATGCGCAGTGAAAAATCGATGGATGGATTAAAACAAGTGAGAATATTTTGTTTTATCTGCGAGCCATATGCAATCATCAAAAGAGCCACATCTGGCTCGCGAGCCATAGGTTCCCGACCCCTGGTGTAGAACATCAGATAATCAGGGGGCAGAGGAGGATGTATGGGCTGGTCTAGATGTGAGAGGGCAGAAGTTGTCCAAGCAGGATGTGAATGTGGAACACAGAGGGAGGGAGCGCTGAGGAGACAGCAGAGGAAAAGTGGGAGGGAGTGAGCGTACGCAGGTTTAGTCAGAAAGTGACCAGTGGTAGAACACTTGCAGCATCTGGAAGAGTTAGGTCAAAAGTGATGAAGAAAGGATCTGATGTCTGCTGTGGGGGGACGGGAGCGTGATGAGTGGAGCAGTACCGTGTAGATAAGATCTAGGTGATTACCAGACTTGTGGGTTGCTGATGTGGAAACCCGCTTGAGGTCAAGTGATGCAGCATTTTAGTTACAAAATTCCATTAATTTTCAAGGGTAGTTCTGATTCAGCATTTGAAATAAAATCTGAGGAAATAATTTATTTGTTTTAGTCACACTTTTACTATCAAAAAAATAAAATAAAACTATCAAAGCTTAATTTAAATCGTATTGACTCCCCTTTATATTGAATCGAGGGACTGGGGGTCAAGGGAGAGACACGCCCCTATTCAGAAGTTGTACACATAATTATTTATGATTTGAAATATGCTCATATTTATTAAATAGATTTGTTAGATTTTGTGTTTTTATTCTATATATAAAAAAATATTTAAGGCAAGACAAGTATACAGACCTCAGAACTTGAGTGATGTGACAGATTATAGACAGTAGTCAAAAAAATGTGCACAGAACTTGGGTGGCCTGTAGATATTCAGAAATCTAGCTGACATTTGATTTGTTTTTATCTAGGGCATTTTAAATATCCATATGGTATTACCTGGGAATTGACTTGGGTTGTTTCACTATAAACTGTATTGTCAAATGGTTACATCACCGTGGTTGCAGTATTATATACATTTTATCAAAATCTTGTAACATGCATGTGTGAATGGGCTTTTTGCAATGGTCCGGATTGTATGTGAAATCAGGAATTGAGTGATATTCCTCTTTCATCCCCCCGTAATGAGTGCCATGTTCAGGCTTTGAGCCAGCGCGATAGCGTGCATTGTAATCCCTCGCAGCGTGCTTAAGCCTTCAAACGACACATAACAGCAGATGAATTTTCATTGATCTTACAATAAACATTCACTAGTTGGGAGCAAGTGGGATGAACGTGTATCATTATGATGCTGTGCGTCAGTGCTCAAAACACTATTAACCCCCCACCTGCGGTTTTTGAACATTTTCTGGTGCTATGAAAGGATTTCAAGTTGTTTGTCTGAGGTTTTTGTGGATCATATCTCAGTGAAGAATAGCAGGATTTGGAGAGACTTTGAAACAGCGCATTTTCTGTGATGGCAACAACAGTTGTAATACTAGGCATCAAACCACGCAGGATACTTTGGTGTAATCATAGTTAATGTTCCCTGGTTTTTTTTTTTTTTTAGTTTTCTTTGAATCTGTTTCTTTCTCCTTTAAGTTAAATCACTTGATGGCAATAATTTTTAGAAGAGGGATTACCACCAAAGCTGTAAACAAATTGTCAGCTTTTTAAATTGTTCAAACCATATTTTAGTAATGAATATATTTGCGTTGAAAATGTACTTTTGACTATGGGAGGTGTACGGCCAGGGTTGGGGAGGTATAGGCTATATAACCTGACAAAACCACATTAGAATTATTTAAGGTCACAGTAAGGAAAGGTCATCAGTATGGCGAATACAAACAAAGCACTAATGGCCATTGTGGCTGATCTGGGAAATGAGGATGCCACGCCAGCATCAGCAGGTCAGCATGGCTCCAATAACCTCACCGTTCAGTAAGCCTCCTATTTCGGGGTGTTGAATACTGTACAGGTTATAAACCCCCTTAAGGCAAATTTGTGATATTAGGTTATATAAATAAAATTGACCCTCCCTTCTGATGTGTAAATCAACAGCGGCAGTAAAACACTGATTTATAGTTGACATGTGTACCAGTGACTATATGATTCACACAGACCTTGTGAATTATAGATCCTCATGGCATGAAGAGGATACAGAACTGATCCACAACATTGGCATGCTCGCGAGTCATCTGCACAGCTCTTCGCTGTGTTCGGTGTGGCGGGTTGACATTAACACCAATGTACAGCAGGAGAACTTCAGCGAACAGTGGAGTCAGTGGAACACTGAATACTGTGTTTGGAGGGATCTGACGGCATTATTGAGGGAGACAATTTTCTGTATTGGGGTGGGGGGGCGATGTCCTGCCCCCTCCATCCCCGTCCCTCACTGCGATTGCGAGGTTGTTTAAGTATACAATAACCTCCCTGATGGGATAGCTCTAGGGATAGTCTTTGTATTACATAATCACTATCCTCATTTCATTAATAATCCTTTTCTTTTCTTTATCTCTTCCCTGTCTCTGTGTATTCCTCTCAACAGCTTCTCCTTCTGTTTCTTTTTTCACTCTTCTCTCTTGTCTTTTCTTTGTTTCTCTGTGCTCTCGAGCCTTTGTTCACTTCTTTAGCCCAGAATCAAAGCTGACATCCAGCTGCCGCGGTGCAGCTCGGGTCTCAAACCTTATCTCTTGGAAGCCATATTTCTCACAGTCCTCGAACACATCAGCAAACTGTGGAATATTGGTTAGACATGTTTCTCGCTACCGAGCTACTATTCTAAAGTTTTATCTGCCCTAGCTACTTGGAGAAGTCATGAATGGAATAATATAGTGTGTTGTTTTGTACAAGAATCAAATTTCTCAGTTACAAGTTATCACTGTCGAAAGCAAATATTTTCTAGGGAATAATTTGAGAAGCTATTTTAATCCAAGCAAATGACATTTCCACAGTGCATGCTTACAGAGATAGATGTAATCACTGCAAGGCAGGGTCTCACAAGCACAGGCATACAGATATCAGTGAAGCAGCATACAAGAAGAGATTCCAAACACACACAAATAGAGCATACACACACTACACACTGTGACATGCTTATATATATATATATATAGACGACAAGAGATTTGAGAGCACAAAACAAATTTGAGTGCTACTCAGTCTGAGAGTCAACATTTGAGATCGCTCGGGCACGGATTTGTAAGAGCAGAATCAGATTTGTGCTTGAGGCAGAACAGAATTGTGAGTGTAACCGATGATTTGAGCCTGATAGAGGAATTGTGTAACCACAATTCTCACACTTGTAATACTCAAAGCTGCTCATGTTCATGTTTGGCAGTCTGAATCCCTTGAGTGCAAACTTAGACTGTTCGATTTGACCTGGAAGTAAAGGGTCACTCTGGAAGACCCTTCCTTCTACTTTGAAAATAAAAGGTGGGACAGTGGGTTATTTTTGACCACCATAAAAATCTAAATGCCTAGACACTAAATGACTACATTCACGATCATTTTGAAGCCATTATGGCTTAATATTTGAGCCATCATGAGAAAACATTTCTGAATGACGCTGTCACTTCTGAGCAATATATTCAGAAGCTGAAAAAAGACAAAACCCTTGCGTCTGGATGTGGGTGTGTCCTGTTGCAGCTTGCTTGTCAGAAATGGTTGGCAGGCAACCTCTTTCGACCTCAAGTGCTCAGAAGCCAAAGCAGCTGGAGGAAAGTGAGCGAGCGGACTCGCAAACGAGTGCACGTAATGTGACGTTATCGATCTTAGGATCTTGGATTGAGACCAACAGATCACAGATCAACACCTTTTTAAAGCATGACTTTAAACTGTTACTTCAATCACATTAGTTCTTTCATTATGACTATTACTCATGAATGGATGAGTAGCCCCATTACATTGCAGACCATGAACTTTTTAACTTATTAACAGGCTATGAATGAATTAGCTTTAAACTTGTCACACTCGCAGATCCTCATCAGTACGCACACACATGAAGCTGTGGGGAAATTATTAAAATGGAGATCATGGGATGGGAAAACAGAGGGGACTTAACAAGGAGATGCAGATGGTGGCGTTATTTATGGAGCTGTTTGTCTTCCTCAGACAAACAATAACATCCTCCGATTTCTCTGTGATGCTGATAAATCAGTATTCCACAGCCAAAAATATGACTCCAGCTTTATCTCTCTCTCTCCCTCACACACGCACCCATCTTTCTTGGCACACACTCATTTCTGTTACTTTGGTGTCTGGCGACTTTTCACTCTTTTTTTTCCTTTGCTTTTCGCCTCGCTTCCTCCGCTCTCCTGTTCATTATTCTCACAGTCATGAGCCAACCACACTCTACACATGACTCCGTTAACATACCCACAACCATCAGTTCATTAGCACGCCATTTCTCCTCTCCCTCAGCTCACCCTCTTCCTTCCTATCTTCTCTTTATCTGTATCTCAGTCTCCTATGGCGCTCATTTATCTGTGGTGTCTCAGCCTCTGCTGTGATCCATCTCTATTAGTTTTGCCCCAGGCTGACTGGCCAGGGCCACAGGCTCCTGGCCACTCTTCCTAAAATCACTGCTCTGTCATATCTCTCCTCCACCTGTTGGAAAAGTGTGCTCAGACTTTATTTAGCTGTTGGATTCAGATTCTGAATGCTTTGGAAAGAAAAAGCAGTGTTAACAGTGGTCTACAGTTATTCATGAGAAGAAATGACTCAAATCTGTTTTCGCAGTTAAAAAGACCCTGCAGCCTTGGATGCCTTCATAGGTGGCCATCACATACTTACATTGATTTTTAAGCTTCATCTCATTCAGTTTACTATCGTAGAAGACAAAGAAAACCTGCAAATATTCACACTTGAAAAACCCGGAACCAAACACTTTTGGGGAATTTTTGCTTAAAGGGGACAGTTCACCCCAAAATCAAAACTACATATTTTCCCTCTTACCTGTAATGCTGTTTTTCCATCTAGATTGTTTCAGTGTGAGTTCCCGAGTTTTGGAGATATCGGCCATAGAGATGTCTGCTTTTCTCGACTATATTGGAACTTTATGGCACTCGGCTTGTGCACAACAGATGGATAAATAGCACTGTATGAACTGTCTGTTTAAGAAAATGACAAACAACTATTAAATCATCTCAGTTTTATTGCACAACAATTTTCTGTTGATCTGCAACTCCCCTGATTGTTTCATCTTGATTGTTTTCATTACTTTAAGACATCTTCATTTGCTTATCTGAAACTACAAATACAAAGGTGTCATTACATTTTTAATTTTACCCCGGAGAAAATGGTTCCCAGAGTGGAATTGTTTTGAAAATGCCAGCCATGCGTTTTATAGTGGAAGGAGAAAATAAAGGAGATGTGGGTGGACGGATGGGTCAACATCTTTAACGCCAGAGACCACTGCTAGTTTAACTGTTTCTAGCTGATTGTCAACGTTGGTTTCTCTTAGTCATGCCCACTGTCATTCCCTAACTGTAACAAAGTGGTTAAACCTGTATATTACGAGAGCCCCCTGTCCAGGGGGCTGACACAGTCCTGTTCAATTTAAATGAACATTACACAGGCTAGGAAGCACCAATCCTAACATACCAAAACAAAGGGGAGAAAGCCTGTACCCAGCATCGACAGCTGGATCGAAACACAATTACACCCTAGGCCTAGACAATTATATTCATTATGATCAGTCAGTCAGTCATTTTCTACCGCTTGGGAGTCGCGGGTAACTGGAGCCTATCCCAGTGGCTTTGGGCCTTAGGCGGGGTACACCCTGGACAGTGGCCAACTCGTCGCTGGGCTGACACAGAGACAGACAACCATTCACACTCACATTATGATCAAAAACACGAAAATATTTATTCACAATTTCGTGCTTCTGTTACTTTCACCACTTCCAGCTACCCACGCACACTATATACAAAGCACATAGGCTGCGGGTTACAACGGTGGCTGCCTCGTTGCCAAGCAATGGAAACTCAGCGAGCTACTGTCAAAAGTGTAGCGACGATAAACATTGCTTTGCTGTTTTCAGGTCAAAAGTTATATTCCAATTCGAAAAAACGCTGCTAATGTATACTCTTATATCTCTGTGTTAGTTTGAATTGAATCACGGAAGTACTGGTTGTTTACATAAGCACAAACGGAGCGTTGAGAGTGGAGTAAGAGCTCTCACCACAATATACTATCTTTGGGCTTACTTCCTTCTGGATCGTTATTGGTGTTTCTAAGCCGAAAGTGGGTGGTGTCAATCGATTCTACTGGCGCTGACGGTCACAGAGAGGTGTCATCGCTTCATTGTCGCTCCCTTCCATTTGGCAGCTCGCGCCCTCATATCAAAACACTGCTGACTCCTTGCGTCTCCTTCCGCTTTGTGGGTGACGTAAATGCGTTGTGTCACATTAAAAAAAAATCATTGTGAAAGAACAAGACGTGAGCTTTAAAATAAATTAAAAGAAGCTTCGAGGCATTCCTCTGCCTCGATCATTTTTTATAATCGAGTTACTCGAGGAATCGTTTCAGCCCTAACTAAATATGTCATTGGGTCAGGCCTATAAGCGTTTGACAGGATGATATTGCTGTTTCGAAGATAAAACTATTTTCCTATCTTGCACCACTTAGATTTAGGCACAAAAATAACGTGGTTAGGATTAGGGAAAGCTCTTGGTTTGGGCTAAGATGACTACTTCATTAAGGTTAGGGGACCCTCATCATCATGCTTACAATTACATTAATTAAGCAAAAATACATTTTATCCGATTAATCGATGGAATTTTCGGTAGAATACTCGAATACTAAAATATTTGATAGCTACAGCCCTATATTTAGTCGTTTGATTCGGGTCTCTTTTTTTTGTTTTTTTAATTCATTGTTTGTATTGTACAGGCAATGCAGGTATGAAAGGTGTAGGATGTGTGGTTTGGGGTCAGAGGAGAACTCTCGTGTGCTTGTATCTGAGTTTTTTAATTGGTTACTTTTTTAGATTTTTGTTCCTTGGTTTTATTTTCTTTAATGGTTTGGTATGTGAGTGTAGTGTCTAAGGCTCCCCTCAAAACAAGGAAGTTCATCTCATCTCATCCTTGAAATTTGATATAAACTTTATTTCTTGCCTTTTCTGCTCTCCAGATGTGGCGGTGCCTCACCCTGACAAGAAGAGTGTCATCATGTACGTGACGTCCCTCTTCCAGGTGCTTCCACAAAGCGTTTCCATGGAGGCCATCCAGGAGGTAGAGATGCTGCCACGGGCGGCTGCGGCCAGCATCGGCCGGGTGACGACAGAGGAACACTACCAGATCCAGACACAGCAGCGCTTCTCCCAGCAGGTTAGACACACACACACACACACACACACACAGCTTCAGTTCTTACTGCCGTCACTATTGACAACAGTGTTGCTGTTACTACGGCTGCCATGTGACACTATTATGGCTCATTGGTTTTGGCTTTGTTTTGTTTCTGACGTTCACTGGAAAAAAATCTTTCCTGAATTTATTCAAAGAGCAAGATTAGTTTGAACCAATATTTATCCAGATTTGATGTCCCTGTGCAGCCAAAAGCTGTGTTTCATGAAAGAAAGCTCAGCACTGTGGTTTACACTACATCTCCAAAAATCTTCTAGTAATTTAAAGTGAAGAGAAAAAGGGAGATTTAATTACCTACCTACTTCTGTTCTTACAGGTAAGACCCACTGGAAGTCAACAAACCATGCAACATTCCCTCCGCCTCTTTTCCCTTGTCGCTGTGGGCGTGTCACATTTTTGTTTCTGCGTGTAATTTGGGAGACAACAGTCATACAAAAGGGCTCCCAGAAACCACAATAATGATCTTCTCCTGTATTTCGCCACATCATGTAGCTTTTCTGCAAATTACTGCGGAGTCGCCAGGGCAAATATCAACCTCTGTTCCTGCACAACGTTACCGTTTTTATTCAACTTTCGAACCACATTCGTGGTGCCACATTCAGTGGGTCTTCATGGTTCGTATCCTATAATAATTTCAGACATTCACTTAGTTACGGAAATATGGCGACAATCTAACACGTCCGTCTCATTTCTGAATAAGAGCCAGAGTCACTTTTATTAAACACGTCTAAACAGCAAGCTCAGCAGGTCTGACCCAGTAACATTTCTGTTACACTTTCAAGTCTCAAATTAATGCCATCATATTAATGGAAAGGCAGCAACACACCCACAGAGAGAGAGAGTGACTGCGCCTTGACGCCTTCTTAAAAGGCAACAAAAGAACTGGTGAGAGTCATAATGGATTTTCATTCTATTATTGTGCACTATTGGACTTTAACACACAGCATACTTTTCTATCTAGTAAATGATCAAATTGGTGAGAACATTTCTTAGGAGGATTCAGTGTGAAAAGAGGAGGCGAGCATCCCTCGCACTCAAAATAAGTTTACAGTCCATCACTGATGCATGTTAATGACTTGAGAACACGCGTTCTGCCTTGATATCATTGCTTTTATTTACCACAGCAGCGTTACCGCTCCCTCCGTGGACCAGTTGCCAAATATCACGTGAGCATTGAGGCGCTTTATGTACATGTCTTGTCATGACTGAACAAAGCCGAAAGGTACATTTATGTAAGAAATGACAGAAAGCCATCACATTAACAAACAGATGAAGCCAGCAACGTTCCATATTTCGTGTCTGAAGGGTTTAAGAAAATAATTTAGGTAAGAGGAAATGTACTGAGTGAAGGCATTGTCATATTTAAATTATGTATTATATTTCAACTCCTGTGAACTCCCTTTGGGAGGAAACCAAAACTAATGAGCCCTAGATATTGTCATAGAAGCATGGCGTCCTGTTACCATAGTAACATGCCATTGCTACATTTTCTGCGCTAACACATGCTGGACTGACCTGCCTGTCAGCCATCATGGGAACTAGTTGAATGGAGTGTGATTTTTGTCATTGTGTCCGTGCAATTTGGTGTTACTTTTACCATGACGGCTTAGTGCTGTGATAATAGTAAGATGCCATGATTTATTTCCCATGAGCCTTTGCTCTGTATGCATTGTGCTCAGCTATGTACACTCACTTTGTTTTTAGAGCTTCTTTTTCACATTCACATTTTGTTGCTATGTTGTTGATGCAGAGTTAATAATACTCAAGTAGACTCTATAGTATTGCATATTATACAACTAAATGACTGCAGTTGTTTGTGCACTGCATATTATCAGCTCCAGAACAGGATTATCTAACCCAGTTACAAAATGAGTTTGCACTCCTTCAAAGCATCAACACTCCCATCCCGCAATCCTGCCAACCTGCCACTTTATCAGGATTACTAAGTGGGCTTGTGAAATTCCCAGCAGGACCCTCTCTCTGTTGTAGTATTTGAGTGAAACTGAAGGGGATGAAAGATACAGAGGCGATGATCCCTGCTCTCAGATGTCCTCCAAGTTGTGTTAAATCAGCGCCGTATGGCAGCAACCCCAAGAACAGAATTAATCAAACAAATTCTTTAGAGATATAGAGTTCTTTGAAAATATATTTGATAGTGAAGATTTGAATTTTTCACTACAAGCATAAAAAAAAAAATATGGGAGATTTTTTTCCCCTCCAAAATAAAATTACGGTGCTAATCAGCAGCCACACAGGCTCACAAGCATAGTTAAAAAGATTCAAAGAAACTTTTGGATTCTACTTTTTAATGATAAATTGAATAATGAGGAGTATTATAGTATATTTGCTTCTCCGTGGTACCACAAACCGAGAGCAGGTTTCCAGGAGGAACCAGCAGTGAGAAGATTATCCCAGCCATTTTAATCACAAGGCATGATTAAGAGGAGAAACTAGGGCAAATTAATGGCAAATATTATGATTACATCACCAGACAATAACAAGACAATAACCTTTCAGCTTTCCTGCTCCTGAAATTGTATTAGAAAGAAAAAGACCATTTCAGGTCAATCTCTTTTTTTTGTGGAGCATTATTGTTGTGTGGGCGTACTTTAAAAAATAGACAATTTTATCTCTACCTTGAGCCAAATAGACATGTCAAAATGTAACAGAACTATAAAATCTGTGCAGTGCAAGAAACAGCTACTATTTCCCATGTGTTCATTAATCTAGTGCTGAACCTTGAAAAGTAATTTTTTTTTAAAGTGAGAAAGTGTCAAATGTGTTAACTCTGAACCCCGAGCAGTTTCTGGCCGTTTTTTTGCTCCGGTCACATCTTTTTAAGTCCTGCACCTCTATAGAAACAGCACGGTCATGGCTAGAAACAGGAACAACTCAGAAATGTATTTTGAGCAGTTTAATGCCATTATGAAGCCATAAATCAATAAAAAAAAAAGAAAAACACTAGTTCAGTTTTTGCTAATTTATTTGAAAAACATCTAAAAACAATGGATGAGAGCACCCCGTATAAAATTACCTGTAGCCTCGGATGAAAGGTTATTGGACTAATACTAGTCCCATGAAATAGATGTGGCATCATGAAATAAGTGACTAATTTATTAATTCCATAGACATATTCATGTATTTGTTTATTTATTTAATGAAATGGCATTCCGTACTTCAAAGCACTAACAATTTCTATTCACCAGACCTGAGTTGGATATGAAACATCTGTTTAATCTCACACATCCATTTTGTAGTCACATGTTTAGTTTAGAGTCTTAGAGGGCACAAGGCAAGCAGATGTTCTTTTCCTCGCTAACTTCCTCCTGCTTATTCCAAGGGATCCCCAAGCCCTGCCAGGCATGCTGGGAGGTGTAGTCACCGGGGGTTTCAATGAGGCGTAGACAAATCCCCTATCTCATTCCTTCAGTCACCACCTGAAAGTTGTGCGTGTCAGAATGAAAATTGACCACTAAATTGAGACAGAACCTCTGAATGGTGATGCTGTGTAAAAAAAAAAAAAAAGAAAATCGACCAAATCTCAAGTCACACATTTGATCTACCAGCGGTGACCTTTTTGAGCTAAGTTAAGCTGAGGCCAGTGTCATGCTGTCGCGCTGAATCGCAGGAGGATGGAGTGAGCTTCCTGGAGTAATGGTTGGTAATATTATTATCTCACTCAGTTTAATGGCCACATCAGAATGGAGAGACTCTGCAGATATTTTCTTTCTGGGAATCAGACAGACAAAGAGAGTGATGGACGGAAAGAGAGGCGGGTGGGGAAACGGAGTGGATTTTGAAAAAAAGATCAGGGGGGAAAGAGAGGGAGTGGGCAGGTGTAAAGATGTACATAAAGATGAAGAGGTGGAGAGGGGGGAAATGGAGAGAGAGATGGAGCAGACAAATAGGGAGCGCACAGTAATGTCAGACAGCAATAACACGAGAAGCGGCAAGGAAAGGCGGGAAGGGGGGAAAAAAAGAGTTATGGACAGCGGCTATTATCTGCCTCCACCCTCATCTGTCATCATCAAAGTGGCGCTGTCACCACCTCCTTACATCAACACCATACTACCACCACCTGGGACTCAGGGAGGAAGAGAGAAAAGAGGAAAAATTACTAAATCCAAAGTTTGAGACAATTGTTTAAAACTAGTCAAAGTCAGCTTTTCTGTGACATTATCTAAGGTGCCCTCTGCACTAAAACCTTCTGGTGCTCAGAGCAGGTGAAAACAAACGCTAAGAGTTATTTGCCAGTAACCGTTTGATCCGGGGCTGGGTCGCCTCTGGCTGTCTCCCCGTTACAGTGAGACAACCGCCTAATCCACCTTGAAAGGGAGAAAAGGGGAACCAGCGAGGGGTAAAACAGAAGTGGAAGACAGAGAAGCGATGACAGGTGAAAGGGAGAGAAGAGAGACGGGATGGAGGTGAAAGGGGAGAGTGATAGCTCAGGAGAAAGCGTCCAGACAGCGAGAGATTAAACTTTTATGATGTCTGTGGTGGAATGGTTGACTTGGTTTCAGCGATGCAGCGGCATAGAAAAGTCTTAGAGAAGACAGCTTGGGAATGTCAAACAAGCTGTAGAATCAGTCATCAAATAAAAGCTATTTGTCCATCCAAAATAAGAGCTCGGCTGTTTGAAAATGTGGCCCCGGGACAGTTTGACTTCTGTGTAATTTTAAAGGTGAAATGATAAACTGTGCACACATTCAAACTCTAGTACCAATGTTCTAGTGTTGCATTTGTGATGTTGTTACAGTAAAAATTTTATTAACCCTATATTTATATACTATTTTTATTTACGGCCGAAATTATGTGGACACTGTGGTCCCTGGTTTTGTATAGGCCCTCTAGGCCAAAGTTTTAATTGGGTTTAAATGACTTTTTTAAGGTTGGGGGACCGTCTTTTATCATCATTACAATATTATCCACTTGCTTAAGGTGTCACCATAGCTACAATAATAACCCCTTAGGATTAGGGTTTGGGAACGAGTGCTGTCACGGTTAAAAGGAGCCGACACTGACTGTCTGTTGGAAACAGGGATCGAGCAGCGCTCTCCTGTGTTACAGTTCGATGGAACCATATCTCTATGGTTAAAATTATGGCTCTATAATTACGTCACCTGACTTCCTCCTTTGCTCCCAAGAGAAAAGAGTGATAATTCCTCCAGCTGCTAGAGTGCTTTGTCACTGTGAACGTAAACATGTCATTTTTGTGCATTTGGGGAGATGTCAAACTGCTAAAAGTTACATTTTAGACTTAAGTAAAAGTAAACATGTTTACTCCTACTTTCAAACATATGTGCTATACATCACACTCCAGTGATCTCTTAAGTTGGTTAGGAGTAGCCTATATGTATTTAGCCTGTATTTTAGCAGCTGCTTCTTGTAAGCTGTTATCTCTAAATGCATATTGAGACAGGAAGTTACAGGATGTTTGTAATCACTTTTACTGTATTTTTTTAATGCATTTAATGTCGTGATACAAAATGTCCACATTATACAGTATGCTTTCTCTAATGATTCTCTTTTTCTAGCATCATGATTGCCTCCCTGCACCAGTTCGATTTTCATTTTGTTTCCATTTTAGCCATTATTTCATCCCAATTTGTATATTTATATACTATATATTTATGTTAAACTGGTGGTATCAACTCTTTCACTCAGGGTAAACCTGTCGATAATCATGTGATCATCATGTGAACTGTTCTCAAAAGGCTACTTTTACACTTAGCTGTAAGTAAGAATAAGTCGCTCAATAAATGTGTCTTATTCTTTCAACTCTTTTTCTTCCTAACGTAGCTCTTTAGAGCATTCTTAACTGTAATTCTTGATGAATAAGGGCCCTGACACTCTGGAATGCAGACTGTGAGCCAGACCTTATCACCCGACATAAGTGTTGGACCTCACTAATCCTCCTGTGGCCGAATGAGAGCAGGTCTCTCCACCAGATGCAGATTCCAGCATCTGGTGGAGAGACTGAAACCAGAAGAGTGGAGCCTGTTATAGCAGCACATCAATGCCTATGGTTCTGGAGTGAGATGTTCAGCAATCACCTACGAGTTAACGTTTGTGTCCACATACCTTTGACCAATCGAGTTAGAACACTTCATTTTGCTTAATTGTTTTGTTTTAAATACAACTGCCTCTTTTTTTTTTTTTTAAATGCATTAATAACTAAAAATAGAGATTTTCAACCATGTTATGAAGCTGTTTCTGCCGTTTGGAGAAACGTTCGACTAATCAGAGCTTTTTAGGTGTTATGAAGCATATCGTTAACCATCTTCCTACATACAGAAGCTAGCTTGCCACCTAGCTACATCCATGACCGAATTGAGCAACAGAAAAATAGCCACCAAAATGGCAACGAGTGTGGATGAGATTGGCAAAGCTCAAACTCCAAAATCTTTTCAATTCTTGCATAAAAATGTTAACTGCTCGTTGCAACTGTTACCAGAACTTCAATATCGACAGAAAACCGAAAAGAACTTTACCTGGAATGTCATTATAAGGTTTCGTTGATTTCTGATTCGTGACAAATAATAAACTAATGAACCGCCATGGATATTTCTTTCAGTGTTCTCATTGTAAGCGATCTAATGAAACTAAAAATCAGTCCGTTGCTTGCAGGCCGATGAAGGACAGATGATGGTAAATTGCTGAGGAGTACAGTTTTACAGAGCTGCTGCTAGTTTGAGACACGTGCGTCGATGCCAACAGGCCAGTGATCTCTTTCCCTGCAGAGAAACCAAAATGTAAAACTGTTGACTTTGAAACATCAGCAACCAGAAAGCGAGTGTGTCGGAGCAGCTGCTGGCTTCTTGGTGGGTGTGGTGGATCTGTAGGAACTGGACAGCGGAGTTGTTGAACAGGAGCCGCTCACAACGTCAGCTTGGACTCTGTGCTGTTGTCTGCTGTTCATTCTGTCCACATCTTTTGCATGACACATGTTCTCTCACTGTCTACCTCCGTCTTTCTCATGTCTGCATTTTCTGTAGCTGGGTTTCCATCCAAGGAGCTTTTGAAGTATCAAATTTGAAAACCATAACCTAGTCAGATTAATAGTCAGGTGTCTTTACCTCTTTTTATCTCTCATCTGGAATGGAGTCATTTAAGTCTTATTTGTTTGAAAGTGAGCATAGTAAGAATATTTTTAGCCTGATCAGTGCAAATCAACCATTGTGTTATACTCGCTCAAGTAGAGAAGGGTCAAAAAGTCAGCAAACAGACTCAATGTCTGTTATACAATGATATTCTATCAAAGGTTTGCTAACATTAACCACCATTCTGGTCATATCAGGCCAAGTTCGACTGCAGCAGTAAACTGAATCGAGTAAGGGTTTTCTGAAGAGGAAAAATGTCTTTCTCTTTTTCAAAAGTTACATAGTTTAACTTTAAGTACATTTTTCTAAAGAATTGACTTGAAGTATATGCCTAATTGTAAAACAGGTAGGGTGAACTTTGGATGTTATGAAATGTTGTCCACCACATCCTTCCTGAACTGTAGAAGATGCCGGATAACGGTTTAGTTTGTCGAAGCATTTCTGTGTTTTCATCTTCAGAGAGCATGGGATATGGCAACATTTATAACGTTCGCTAAAATGAAAGTAATTTACTCCTTGCCCATTATACATTTTTGAGACCTTTCATTTTTCTCGCACATGTGTTTTTCGACACTCTGGTTATGGAAATGCACCTAATCTGTATTTAATTTTATATTTATGCCATTTCGAAAGTTCACCTTAAATTAGCTTGACATTTGGATGGAAACAGAGCTCGTGTGATTATTCATGTTTCTCTTTTCTCCTCTTTTCTGCTTCTCTTTCTCATCTCTCATCTTAATTTCTAATCAACACTCGCTCCCTGTATGCTCCTGTACCCCTTTTCCTGCCTTCTGCATTTCTTCCACCCGGCCCCTTCATTTTTGACTTTTTCTTCCTCTGCATAATTTGGATATTTTCGCTTTGCTATTGCATTCGTTCTTCTTCTCCTTTCTGGCCTCTCCTGCCACTCCTACCAACTCTGTCTCCCTCTTTCTCTGTCCTATTCCATTTCTCCGTCTCTCTCTCTCTCGCTCTCAGATCACAGTGAGTGTGGCTCAGGGGCGAGTGCGGAGTCCCTCCCCTCAGCCTCGCTATAAAAGCTATGCCTACGCCCAGGCTGCGTATGTCAAGTCGCCCGAGCAAAAGAGGAGGCGTTTTACTGATCAGGTCCGTGTCTCGTAACGCTAACACTCCACGCCAGACGTCCATCTGTCGCTGCATGTTTTGGCTGCACACCTTTTTTTTGTGTGTCATTGACGAAACAAAATCTCCATCATACCAAGTCTACGATTGATCTTGAAAACATACCTACAAAAGTGCACAGGTGAATCTTCCTGATTCAAATATATTTTTATATATTATGCTTAAGAAGTGGCATACCTGTGACAAGTGAACCACATTGAAAAGTGGAATTACTGTCCAAATGTTTGAACTTGTGGAGAAAGAAAAATAATTCTAAGAAACTATGGGACTTGTTGAGGTGGACATTTTTTGCATTGTGCCTGTCAGTCACATTGTGTTTTAATTTAATTCATCGTTTATTTGCTTCTGATGTTATACTTTCATTTTAACAATTCATGAGTCAGAAGTGATACAACTGTGGGGTCTTCTTTGTTGAATCAGTAGTGATGCTGACAGCACTTTTTTAGCTGAAGTAGGTGAGCAGCATTATGAATCAAAATCTGGCAAACGTATTAAGATTAGAAAATGAATACCACTCGCATGTTTTTAATTATGAAGCTACAAACAAGGGTCATTTAGCTTAGCATAAAGCCAAAAAAACTAGTCATCAAGAAATAGTTTTAGCACATAATCCCCGTAAAACTCCATCCCGTAATTTTGAAGTCTGCTTTTCTACGGATTTAGAGGTGCAGTATGTAGGATTTAGTGCCATCTAGCGGTGAAATTGCAGTTTGCAACCATATAAAATACCGCACGCATCACCCTCCTCAAGCGTGTAGCCACAAAAAACGCGACCGGCTCTTTCTAGAGCCAGTGTTTGGTTTGTCCGTTCTGGGCTACCGTAGAAACATGGCGACGCAACATGACGGCCTCTGTACATTTCTTTTATGTCCTCAATATTCCAAAACTTGAAATTTCAAAATGTTCAATTGCCTTTTCACCCTGGCCTGCGTAATTAAATGTGGCCCATCATTTTTTCTGACTTGTGTGGAATGTATTCAAAAATGGTGTCAAATATTTAATGTACCATCAGGGGGCTGGACTTAACTTGGCAGACACCTATAAAGGAATCGCAACAAGAAAAGGTCATTTGTCAGAAGCTTCAATCAAGCACACCCAATGTTCTGTGAAATGCAGGATGTCTCATTGCAACAATGTTTGCCTTTCAAGGATATGAGGAACAGAGTTGACATTTGTCCTCACTTTGCCTCAGTCAAACATTTTTTATATGGACAACGTAGTGCATTAAGGTAAAATGTGAAATCAAGAACATGTTATACATTGTCAGGGACCTAAATATCCAACATGTATCTTATATTTGATCATTTTACAAGCTGTAAACGTTAATATAGACTAATTTCAGAGTCTCTACCATCAAACAAAACCAAGCACATTTGCAATACAAAACAGGCATAGAGACAGAGCGGCGCTGACTGAGGCTGGACAGTTATTAGCACCGTGGATGGGTCTTGTGTATCTTTTCAGGACCTGATTACCAGAGAAGAATAGAGCGAGAGGAGGAGCGTAGAGCCGAGATGAAAAGAGAGAAGTTGTTAGTGTCCAGATCAGTAGCGGGCACACAAAGAGAGATATGGGGAGAGAGAGAGGAAGAGAGAGAGAGAGACCCAGAGAGAAAGAGGACAAGTTGTTAAGGTTGGACAAAGGCCAGAACTGCTTGTCGGCACCGGTGATGGCTAACACTAACAGGCCTCTCCTCATCTCTCTATCTTCCCTGTCTCCCACCTTTCTTTAATGCTGCCTTTTTTTTTTTTTTTCACTACTCATCTCACGGCCTCCCTGCTCCTATTTTTCCTCCTTCTGACATACTTTTCTGCTCCTTTCCTGCCTTCATTCCTTCAACTTCTCAACTCCTAACCTCTCCACAATCACATTCCATCTCCGCCCGTTATCTCGTATCCATCCCTTCCCTCTCTAGTTCCTAAGTCCAAGCCAGGAGGAGCTACAGCGAGGCCTCAGTCCTCTGCCTCCAGGCTCCACCAGCTTGGAGAGCTACCAGGCTGCACTGGAGGAGGTATGGTACTATGGTGCCGATAAAGACATGCTACATGTCTTATAATTAATGTATTTTTTTGTCGTCTTTTAACAGATACAGTAGTTCTGGTGATATTCTATGTTTTTCTTATTGTCAAATAATCCCATGTAGCCAAACCAAGAATGAATGTACCCTTTTAGCAAGCACTGTGTGTGGATCCAAAGCCTGATATATCTTATTCCCTTTGTGCCCTAATGCTCTATTTTTGTCCAAAAACAATTTAAAGCACATCAATGACCCACACTGTTGCACGGGGTGACATGTTCGGTCATCCCCATGAACACACACACAGTAGTTTATTACTCTGTTGCACATACACTGTCCTGCTGTCAGAAACACTCACTAGATTAATGAAAATAGTCCCCAACAAAAAAACTTCAGTGACCAGCTGTTTTAGGAAATTACTGAGCCTCTTAAAAAAAGTAATAAATTTAATTAATAAATTTAATAAAAAAATTAAATATATATATTTGTGCTACAATTTTAAAGGTTTGAGTGTCAAAGACTGGGCTTGGAGCTGAGAGTCACAGACTCACAATAGGGAAATCAGAGGGAATTGAGAACATATGTTTGGTTTGGACTTTCATGGGATTTGTTGACAATAAGAAAAAAAAATAGAATTTCGCCAGCCTTATCCTTTCAGTATGTTTATATTAATTTGAATTTGAAGGTGTTGACATGGCTGCTGTCGGCTGAGGATGGACTCCAAGGCCAGCCTCCCATCTCCAACCATGTGGAGGAGGTAAAGGAGCAGTTCCACACACATGAGGTGAGAGTCAATGCAGTGAAGTCCTGGTAGAACAAGGGGGCTGTAAATAATTATACTATTAGAACAGCTTTTCTTCCCATTAGCAGAGCATCTGTGTAATACGGCACTGTAAACACCAAGTCATTCATGATGCAAAGTTTTAGTGTAGACTCTACACAAATTTGCAGGATGTTCCCTTTGGCGCAAACACTCATCCCTTGTGAGCTTGAAATGTTTTTTAAGTCAAGTCAACAAATTTTGAGTTCATTCTGCTCAAAGGTATAAAGCCTTTATAGGATGTAATTAGTTTAAGCTCAGTGATGACATAAATTGTTCATTAGCATTAAAGCACCTCATTACAACAAGAGATCTAGTGTTATTCAGGAACACTAAGATCTTTTGCTTTCTTGGCAAAAGCTGCCAAGTTTTTCATAATTTTCCCCAGCCTATTATTTTCTAGTACAAATTATAAACTTTAGTTACTTTTGCTAAAAGCTACACCAAAGTTGACTACAACTTCCATTTCTTTGTTGGTGTAACTTGAAATCTTTGTTTCACAGTATTTACACTGATATGTCTTTGGTATTTAATGTAAAAAATAGCATAGCTTTAAAATCTCTTTAAAATCACATATGAGATTGGAGCTAGAGCAGTGAAGTCCTGGTAATATCAAGGGGGCTTTTATTAGTTATAGTATCAGAAAATTATTAATTTAAGATTATTTTTTCTTTAACAAGATGTTAAATAAATATTTTAATCAGTTTCTTTCAGTAGTGATTCCGCAGCAACAATGTTAGTAGCGGTTAACAAAAAACCCCAACAAAAGCGGCACAGATGTTTTTTCTTTCAAACCAGTGTTTCACGGACAAAGCCCAGCCAAAAAACAATAAAGATGTTAGAAAGTAATAGCAGCCATCAAGCCATAACAACATACCATGTCCCAATAACTAGGAAAACTGTGTAGTTAGAGAGAAGAATGAGCCTCCCTCCACCACACTGAAGGGCCTGGCTTGAAAATACTGCAGTAATGAGTGTAAAGTGGCCCATCACCAAAAAAAAAAAACCAGTCTGCTCTGTGTTGGTGGAAGTTAAACATCTGACAAAGGGCACCACAGTATAAACTATAACAAAGAACTTCCCAAATTTACGTTTTGGGTTCCAGCAAATTCCTGGCTCCCTAAAATAGTAAGATGATGCTTCCATAGGTCCCTAATAGTAAAAAAACAATCCAGTGTTTCTAACTTCCTTTGAATTGATGTGTGGATTTTTAAGTTTTGGTCCACTTGCAGATCTGATACGGCACTGAGCAGCTACTTTAAAACTAACTGTAAGTAAGGAATTAACTCTGATGGATGTGGACTTACAGGACCACTGGCTTATTATTGACTATACTGCTCTCAAAATTAAATTAACACTGGCCACTTTGCTGCGTGTAGGACCCAGGAAGGATCATATAAGAGTTAAGTGCTCAGAGAAAATAGATTAAGCCCTAAGGTGAGAGGTGGAAATGTATTTTGAGATCAGTTAAAGTAAATGGAGAAGGGGCATAGGAGTAGTCAATGCGAGGCACTCCTCTTCTTTTGGAGGGGTAATTAAGCAAAATGAGGGGAATCATTGTGAATGTGTGTGTGAAATGCTTCGTTCTGTCTCTCACCAGGGGTACATGGTGGAGCTGACCACCCACCAGGGCAGCGTGGGGCGGGTCCTCCGGGCCGGTGCTGCCCTGCTGGGGGAGGGGAACCTGAGTGAAGAGGAGGACTCGGAAATCAGGGAGCAGATGAACCTCCTGAACTCCCGGTGGGAGCACCTGAGGGTGGCAAGCATGGAGAGACAGAGCAGGTAGATAAGGTTTTTCTGTCGGTTCGGTCCACCACTTTGGTTCAGACTGACACATATTATTCAGATGGATTGCCATGAAATTTGGTTTGAATCTTCTTGATGCAAAGCAAATATTAATTAAGGTTTTCAAAAAATTTCAAACGCTTATTATGCCAGATTATGAATTGAACCATTAAATGTTCATTAAAAGTGAGGGTGCTTGAGTACTGACTTTTTTTAGGAAAATGGGTCCATGTCTAAAGCGTAATGATTGGGTAGCCTTTTTGTATATCCAAGACAAGTGTAATTTCTGTGCTCAAAACAGCAGAACATGAGACTGGATTAAACAAACTCGCCTTAATAGAGACCTAGTCCACATTTGAAGGCTTAAGGATAAAATGCATCCAGTAGGGCAAGCAAGGATATTTGCAGCCCAATAGTAAATTGGACGTTAGGTAAAGCCATGCCCCCAATGAGTTGGTATCTGATGGAGAGTTTTCTGCATTCCATAGCATTCCAAATAATCTGATCAGTAGGTGATTTGAGGGGGGACCAGGGGGGATGCCATCCCCTTTTTAGCAAAATGACCAAAAGCCGTCCCCTTTGTTAACCTGCTCAAAAGATGCTCTGTGATTTGTCTTGCAGTGGAGCTTCACATTGCTGCTTTTAATCGCCACAATCTTGAAACATGAGACATACTGGTTTTGAACTGCCTGTGGGCTACCATTGGGCCATCCCCCCTGTTAAAAATTAACGAATTGCCTACTGAATATGATGAAGTAATAGAGTCAAAGGTCTTTAAGAAATATTTGGGAATAAAAACCAGGACGTTGAAAAAGATATATATTTCTGTATGTATGCAATGTATTCACTCAATGAGAGATACACACTCAAACAAAACAATGTTTTTTTAAAAATGATTTAAAATCCTATCCAACACTACACTTCATAGAATACCTCAGGCCAAAATGATTTCACATTCTTTTTTTCCATCTTAATTTAGACCTATGAATAAGTCTCTTTTTACACATTGAATGAAGATCCCCACAGTTGCCAACATTCATGGATACAAAGAACAGCGGCATTTCTAATTATGGTGAATCCAATGATAACTGACACCGAGCCAAATTTAATTAACTGTTCAGCTATCTCCTTTGATTATCTTGTTGATTCAAGCACAAAGCTGTGCAGCCATGGCCTCGACTACCAAATACCACTTAAACAAGACAGCAAGGGTCTGTTATAATGCAGGGGTGAATATAAGAGCAGGGTAGGTGGCTTTTACCATTTCTATCAATTAAATCAGCAGTAGTAACTGCTTGGGGCATCGACATGTTTAACCAGACCTTCATCTGCCTGCCTGAACTGTAAGACTCTGTTTTTGATAGTGGCTAACCCCCACTGTATCAACATGTGATTGACAGCTCACTGAATTGTCTGTCACTCCCAGACTCCATGAGGTCCTGATGAACCTGCAGCACCAGCAGCTGCAGCAGCTCACAGACTGGTTGGACGTGACGGAGGCACGGATTAAGAGGATGGGGGCTCAACCACTGGGTCCTGACCTGGAGGATGTGAAGCACCAAGTGGAAGAGCACAAGGTAGGCTGCCGCTGGCCTGAGCCTGGTTTTTCAAATGTGGCTTAACTAATCCAGGCTAGCACGTTGTTATAAAGCTAAAATGATCCAGTTAATTGACTGTTGCTAAGCCTCACCCCCCTTAGTTAAAGTTGCTAAGTCTGTCAAGCTTAAAACCTGTAGTTTACAATGATAGCAGTGGCTGATTTACCATCATAATTCTTAATACATTATTAAACAAATAGATTTTTAGACAAAATCAGGCTTCTAATTTCTAACTGTCAATTTTGCCAGCTGAAATGACAATTGTCACTGGCAGATCTTATGAGCTCCAGCTAGCTATCTAATTAATTAAGTTAACATTAGCTCCATGATTTGGCTAAAAGTGCAGTCTCTGGATGACTTTTTATGTTTCCAGCTGACTTGTTTGAAAATGCGAACTCAGCAAAATGGTGTTAAATATGCACTTGATAGCTACATACATGATATTGTGCTAAAAGACTGAGGCTAAAGCTAACAGGCCCCAGGCACAAAGTCAGCATCCTGACCAGTTGAAGATCCATGTTGAAGACATGGAAATATAGGAGCAGCATTTTTCTTGAACTGCGGTGTAGAGTCAGTTACTCTCGTATTCTAAGTATGATAAGGAAAAATGTTAGACTGTTAACTTCCCAGCTCGTTCATTCTCAAAGCATAATATGACCAGTCGACTCAACCTGTCTGTCCCACTGTACCCCCCAAAGTAGCATTACGTTTTGAGCTCTGCAGTCGCAGATGTGTGTCTAACTTTTCTCTTTTTATTTTTTTGCAACCGATGCCCGTGCTGCACACTAGAATCTCATTTTGACCGGAATTGCAACCAGTGGAGAAATCATTTTAAGAAAGTGGAAGCTTTCAGAAAAGCTTTGAAAATGTAATCCTGCTACCTGCAGTGGGGGTGTTTAAACAATAGGACCCAATTTTATACTCTGTTGGTCTTTTACATTTGTGGTAGTGATTTGGTAGCTTTAGTTGGAGGTTCTTGTTTCAGTCCTTATGTATACAGATTGAAACAGGAGAGTTTCTCACTGAAAAAGCTCTACATGTGGCAATTAGTACTGTTTATGGGTAGTTAGGCAAAGGTTTGTAACTGCTCATCTTCTTTGAAATCAGTGTTTACAATGACATTTATTTAATTATTGTGCCTAGGGGGATCTTTAATTAAATTTTGTCCATGTGTTGCTGGTCATACACAATCCAGCATGAGCAGTAAAAGACTATAGCCATGAACTGAAAGCTCTGAGCTAATATTTTTCCCTCTCCCTTCCTTCTCTGAACAGTCATTTCGAAATTTGGTATATCATATTGATCTTGAGCATAGCCAATAAGTCAGTTGTCAACAATTCATTTTAGCCATTTTTCATCCAAAAATGCCAAACATAAGCTGGTTTCTGCTTCTCAGATGTGAGGGTTTGGTGCTTTACTGTTACAAAACAAGCAATTATAAGACATCACACTGGGCTCTGGGAACTTTTGATTGGCAATTTTAACTATTTTCTGACATATTATAGTCTAAACAATCAGTATATTAAAAGAAAAACAAATGCACTCATTAAACTATAATAAAACCTAGAAAAGAATACACTTTCTGAAGAAATTTTACAAGTGTGCTGCTAAAAATGTACAGTTAAAACACTAAACGCATTAAAATCCTGAAAGAATCTGAAGGTGCTGTTAAAATACAAATCTGAAAGAAACAGAAATGGCAATTTCAATAAAATTGTTGAAAGAAGCTGAAGATTAAGTTGAAGCACTGAAAGGAGTTGAAATGTTAAATGTAAGTAATAAAATCATCTGGAAGGCTCAGCTGAAGTGTTGCTTTGATGACTAAAATTGTAATTATTTTAAGTCATATTGCTTAAAATGTGACTTTGTGTGTGAGAAGATGAGTTTATATTAGTGCATACATTTTGAATGAAGTGTGAGAACTGTGGGATCACAAAGACATTGATGAGTTTTTGGTTGTTTTTATTTTGGAAAAGCTGACAATCTTGAAGTGATTGCAGGTTTGAACATTCTGTGCAATAGACACCAATGTAAAAATCTTAATAGGTCTGAAAGGTGCTTTAAACTTAAACTGCAACTACTGAAAAACCATGAAAGTAATGGTAAAGCTGAACTAATACAAAAAAGTACAAAGGTTAGAGACTTGTTTAAAGTTCAAATAAAGTTTCTAGAGTATGAATGAGCATGAAGGGGTTAAAGAGGAATTGAAAAGATTCCAAGACAGATGGAATGTTCAAATGGGCAAAGTTGACTATTTTAAAAAGTATGAAAGATGTGTCAACAATCTGAATAGAGTCTCAGACTTCCTAAAGGAACTGAACATGTTTAAGTTTGAATAAAGTTTTCTGAAAGAAAGTTTAAAGAAACTGGAGCCAGTCAAAAGGGTCCAGAAGAAGAAAGTTATAATTGAGAGTTTAAGGGTGTGCATCGCTTAAGCGAACACACTAATAATTGTTCTTTGCAGTCCTGGTTAAGACCTGTGTCTGCTACAAAAAGAAACTTTCTGTTTGTAGTGATAACTTTAACTGTTCTGTTTTCCACCCAGTGTTAAGGGAATTTAGTTGAGTGTGCGTGTTGTTACTGTCGTGCCATATTTATGTGTGTGTTCCTGTCTTGTAGCTCCTGCAGGAGGACCTGGAGCTGGAGCAGGTGAGGGTGAACTCTCTGACCCACATGGTGGTGGTGGTGGACGAGAACAGCGGGGACAACGCCACTGCTGCTTTGGAGAGCAAACTTCAGGTTAAGGACACATGCACACGCTATCACCTACACCAACACACGTACTCACGTCTGTGCTCAACATGCTCACGTTGCTCACACTTTGCTGATCACACAGAGCTTTGGGGACGTTTCATAGGAAGACAAATACCTCTTGGGCTAATTTTCATCTCTTTTTCAAAATACTTCTGGAGTCTCTCGCTCTCTCTCTCTTTCTCTCCCCACTCATTGCTCCCTCGTCCTCTCGCCGGCTCACTTGTTCTTTCTCAGTGGGAGTAGGCTCAGCAGACGCCGGTTGTTGTTTCTCTGGGAAAATAGATTGAACGGGAGATAGTTTTGTCTTTGGTGTTGCGCAGTAATTAGACCTTGCCAGCTAAGTGTGCTTGTGCTGTGTGTGTGTGTGTGTGTGTGTGTGTGTGTGTTGTAGCTTTCTGCTGATTTTGTTTACTCTATAAGTTATCATCACACAGACTCCAGCTAGGAGCCAGACTTGGCTGCCTGTTTGTGCAGTTAATTCTCCACGCTTGTCTTAGCCTGTGATGTATGGGCCTTAGTTCCCCTCGTTAACTCACATACACTGCAAAGAACAAAGCTGAAATCTATTAAAACTGCAGCCGCTGATTTCCACTACTACCTTATACACTAGGCTTAATTGCAGCATGCTCCCCCGTGTTGAAGCACCATTACATCTACTGCTGTCTTTGTCCAGGATTCCATTGTTGGAAGGTATCTCACCCTGAAATTGATTAGCCGAGCTGTTGATACGACAACATTAGATAAACAAGTAGACCAGCTTCTGTACCACTGAATCGTTCACAATCTTGCAGGCAAGCTGCAGGCTTGCTATTCTGACCTCTGACCTTGCTGTGGAAAAGAAACGATCCATTATGTTCCTGGATCAATAAAAAATTGTTGCATTAAGGTTTTAGTGTTGTGAGTTTGAAGTAGAGCTGGTTGGGAAAGTTGCAGCAAGGTTTTTCCTTATTTTTGAAAATCTCCCCAAGATCTTGAGAATCTAAATTGTTTAGATTCCCCTCAGTTGTGACCACACTAAGCTGCCTATGACCTGAGATGGAGAGCTGACTTGGTGGAAAATAGAAAGTTGATGCGAGGAGAAAACGGGACGTCATGGTGATTTCGTCTTGGGAATTCAATATGTTATCTTTGGGGTAGGGCAGAGCTATCGATACACAAGTACAGGAAATGAAGACATTTGGATAATTGGATGCGACTGAAGCTCTTCTTTGGGAAGGAAAGGTTTGAGGAGTTGTGGATAAAAGTAAGCTGCTCTGTACTGAAAGCAGATTTGCTGAAAATGAGAATCTCCTCCCAAACTTTAGTCAGAAACTCCTTCTAAAAAGTAATTTGCTCAAATATAATCCATCCATCCATCCATCCATCTTCTTCCACTTATCCGGGGCCGGGTCGCGGGGGCAGCAGTCTGAGCAGAGACGCCCAGACCTCCCTCTCCCTAGACACTTCCTCCAGCTCTTCCGGGGGCGTTCCCAGGCAAGCCGAGAGACATAGTCCCTCCAGCGTGTCCTAGGTCTTCCCCGGGGCCTCCTCCCGGTTGGACATGCCCGGAACACCTCCCCAGGGAGGCGTCCACATCGAGAGGAGTCAGCTGAGGTGGCTCGGGCATCTGTTCCAGATGCCTCCTGGAGGAGCAGCTTGCTCTACTCTGAGCTCCTCCCGAGTGACCGAGCTCCTCACCATATCTCAGAGGAAACTCATTTCGGCCGCCTGTCTCCGGGATCTTGCCCTTTTGGTCATGACCCAAAGCAATATAATGCAAATAGAATGTTTTGCACAAATATTAATGACAATGCTGCTGCGAGTATCTTGAATTCACCATGTCATATTAAGTAATTAGAATGCAGAAAACACAATGGTTGTGCTGCATACCAAGTATAATCACACTTAACATCATTAGAAACCTCACGCTACTTCGTTTTTGACTTTCTTTTTAATCTCTGAAGGTTTGCCCGCCTTGTTTTCCTGCAGTGCAGTTTATTACTAAATACAAGATAAGAGAGATAAATAGATGAGAGAGAACATTGTGTGCTGGAATGTAAAAATGCAAATAGGAGGTGCCTTTCCTGATTTCTCCCCCGCTGTTGAACTGTCACTTGATTAATTACAGGCCATTCATCTTAAGATTAACCTGCTGAGCCTCTCTCTCCACGTCTGTCTCTACCCGTTCGGTTGTCTCTCACTTTTTTTGCATCTCATTGTCTTTTCATTTCCTTTCCTCCCTCACGGCCCTCCCCCTCTCTCTGTCTCTCTGTCACTCTGATGACTTTGTTCAGTGGACACACTGTGGGTTTTGTCTTTGCCAGTTAAATGGAACGGAAGAGTGTCTCTCCTATTTTACTCAGCTAACCGCCAGCTGCCAATACGCCGACACAATGGAGTCAGGAAAAAAATAAACTTTTACAGCTCACCAGCCGCTGTGTGTGTGTGTGTGTGTGTGTATGTGTCGGTCCTCCCACATGCTTTAATGCTCATACTGTGTTCAGCTCTTTAGGCTGGACCAAGTAAAAGAACTATAATATAACATACCAATATAACCAACAGACAGAAAAGAGCAATGGAAACTATATGTTGATTAAATGGTAAATGGACTGTACTTGTATAGCGCCTTTCTAGTCTTTCTGACTACTTAAAGCGCTTTTACACTACATCCCATTCACCCCATTCACACACATTCATATACTGATGGCAGGAGCTGACTGCCCATCAGTACAAATTAAACTAACCAGGCACACTCACTCACACACCGAAGGCGCAGCTTCGGGAGCAGTTCAGGGTTCAGTATCTTGCTCAAGGATACTTCGACACATGGCCGGGGGAAGCTGGGATCGAACCGCCAGCCTTCAGATTGGTGGATGACTGCTCTGCCACCGAGCCACAGCCGCCCAACAATTAACAATTTAGTCTCTCATAGGAGTAGTTTTAAAGAAAGTAAGGTCCATAAAGATTTGAATCCTATAAGCAACTGAATATATAATTGTGAAATTTAAACACAACTTAATTTCCAGCATTAAAATATTTATTCTCGTAGGTAGAGCAGATCGTCCTTTTATCCCAGGGTTGGTGTTTCAATCTCCGGCTCCTCCTGCAAGATGCTGATCCCCCAAATTGCTTTCGATAGGCAGGCCAGTGCCTGGGATGGCAGCTTCTCCACCATCAGTGAATGACAGGATAATTGCGAAGTGCTTTGTCTGTCACGGTAGAAAAGCGCTATATAAGTGCAATCCATTACCATATTATACTTTGAAAACCATCGGAGTTCCTGTGGTTTGGCTGCCCCTCTTGGAAATTTCCGGAAGGCAGTTTAAAGTGGTGCAATTTCAAAAAACTGAGCTAAAAATGTGACGCTCCAATATTCAGACAGCTATATTTAAGTTGTCCAGTCATTTTCAAATTCAGGTTGCTCAAATTGGATTGGTAAAGTTCAGGCACCAAAATCTCAAGATGAACAATTCAGGAATATGCACTCAAGCCTGAATGGAATCCATCTGCCCTATCAGGTTATTTTCTGTCAGTCATGTGATCCAGGAGAGAGAAGTTCTGATGAGCCACTGGGTATACGGCTTACTTGTGTTTTCAGAAACACTTTTAAATTCCCTTATTTACACACTAAAATTTTGTTTTGGCAGCTTTCAGGTCATTTATAAGTACTTATTAATGTACAGTATTTGTCAACAATTATAACTTCTCCTATGAAGGCATATTTTATATTATCACAGCAGTTTTTTACTATATTGTCATTCCACAGACAGACACCTTGCCAAGTACTCAGAACTGTTTCTGTGGTAGTTCCCTCTACAGTAGGTGTCTCCAGGACCACATTTTGCCATGATGACACAGACTCACAAGGTGAAAACGATACCAGCCCACAGGCATCGCGGCTGGTAAATATTCAACGGTTTAAAACTTAAAATTCAGGAAAACTCTAAAAAATGGGGAAACACCACAGCTTCAAATGATCTCCTGGATCAAGATGGATTAAAAGTGATCTAAAATACAGTTATTTATCCTCGATTAGATTATCATAAAACTCCAGATCATCGTCATTGTTTATATTTTATTTGTTCAGTCAATGGATTCCATTCACTTGGATGGAATATGTAGGGATATTTGGTCGTCTCCACAATCATGAACAGCTCCATCTCACTGGGAGAGAGGAACGAGAACCAAACTGCTACTTTTGGCAGCGAAAAAAGTGAAACTGGCATGTGAACGTGTAAATCCATTAGCCTTTGAGGCAACGTGATGAAAATGTTTCAGTCCCTCAGCGGCAATAATTCATAAGGAACTTTTGTGGTTAATGTAGACATTAATTGACAATTTGTGTGTGTGTGTGTGTGCGCAGGTGCTTGGTGACCGCTGGGCAGCCATTTGTAGATGGACAGAAGAACGCTGGATTCTGCTTCAGGAGATTTTACTGAAATGGCAGCACTTCACTAATGAACAGGTATGAGCGCAAGTGTGTTTTTTAGTGTGTGTGTGGAGCTGAGGCACGATCACAGCAGTATTTGCTGCATGTATAATGCGATTAGATAATCCAGATCGTGTCTACTCCCACATTCTGCTGGCTTTAAGAGAACTTTTAAGCTGAAACAGACTTCATATTCATAGGATAGTCACAAAAAGAGGGAATTTTGCACTGGAATGGCCCCACTTGATTTGTGTAACTCAGACCGTTGAAGTCCTATATTAACTTCAGATAAAATATAGAATTTATTTTTTGCACGGAAAGAAGGCCGTGTCCCACATCACTTCCATTAGAAGCACATCTTTTAATGGCCAGCGTGAACAGGGGGAATGATGACAGCAAGCAAAAAGCGCTTCAGTGTCCATAAGGGCAAATGATTATTGTTTTAAGACAGACTTAAAAAAATGGGAACCCACCCTTTAAGAGATGTGTGTTGTAGTGTTACTAGTCCTGATTTATGGGAGGATGGTGCGAGCAGAAAGGTCAACATGTTAATAAGCCACTTGTGAGATTTTATGATGTATATTGTATGGAGTGTTGTGCAAAATGAGCTTGAGAAGTGTCAGAGATACAGTTTATGCTTTTAGGTATGGCAGTGTTGGTCTGTCAGTCATTCAAACGTCTTTTTTCCGTTCCCCTTATGATGAATTGTAAAAACTTTGGTGATCCCTTAGTTTTCCTCTAGCGCCATCATCAGGTCAAACATTTGATTTGTCCAATATTTTGGACCAAATACCTGCAAAACTGATGACATTCCCAACAGCCTTAGCTGTACTATGTGTTTAGTGCTGATTAGCAAACAGTAAACCTGCTAAACATCAGCATGTTAACATTGTCATTGTGAGCATGTTAGCATGCTGAAGTTAGCATTTAGCTCAAAGCACCACAGTGCATAAGTGTAGCCTCACAGAGCTGCTAGCATGGCTGTAGACTCTTAAACCCCATTTCCACCTGGTATTCACATGTGATCTGTATCTAGGCACATTATCTTGATAATGACATTCGATCCACAGGCCTTTGCATTTCCAACTGGTATCAACAAGAGTTCATGTTATCTTGATTCCGCATGAATTTTGAGCGGATCTCAATATGAAAATTAGTTCGGCTGTGCTGCTGGACTTGTCAAAAAAACATGGCGTGTCTTTGAAGGTATTACTAGAGCAAAACAACTGAGCACCTGTGGAATCTATTTTGTGTATCCGTGTATTTGAAGTCAGAGTAAAGTGCTTTAGGAGCTGCAAACTTTTTTTTTCTCTCCCACAAACGCAACACAACAGTTACACCTTCTCAAATTCTTTATCGCAGGTGCACGAATCCTCTGCTACAGATCACAAATTAAGAGACTCGTACGCTCACGGTTTTGCTGCAGTTGCTACAGTGAATATGGAGCAAAACACATTCACTCACCTGTATCAGAAAATGTGAAGTCTTGGACAAAATCTGCACATCCGCAAATCACTATGTGAAATCATGCACACCTGTAGAATATTTTCTCAAATTATTTTTTCTCCTTGGATTTTTTCTAGCACAAACACAAGTCAATAGCAACAACTGCTTGAATCTGCTGCTACGAATCTCAAATGCAGTTTTTTCACTCACAAATGACAAGTTCTCACTTTTGCACCACATATGATTTGTGAACCTGTAGAGCCAGGGGCGGGCACAGTTCAGAGAGCAGACCTCTTTTGGCCAGTCAAAGGAGCTTGTTTGTGCGCCTGTCCGTCTATTATTTTTACAACCCTTTTTAGATGAAACCACACCCACTTCTGTATAGCTTGGAAAATTGCAACATGAGGCACAGAACTGGATGGATTTACTGTTTATCAGAGTGTTGAGTAATGGGAAATGTAATTCTGAAGCACTATGAGTTAACAGTTTGAGTCAAGCATAGAGGCTGTATTATGTGTAGCTCTGGGGTCTATTCCGCGGGTTTAGTGAAAACTCTTCAGTTTGTTAACCCTGAAATGAGGGAAACCAGGTTTTCCTTTCCAGAAAGAGAGGTAACTTAAACTCCGGGCCAGTTGCCGTAGTAACTGACTCTGCGAGCCTACAAATCTACAAACCCTGTCCGTACAGGGTCAGACGTGCTGTTATATTTCCTCATTGTTTCAGGCCAGGTCGAAGCGCTTTAATTAGCAGAGGTCTACTGTATGTCACAATCTAAATCCTGGTTGGATATTAGTTTGTTACTCAGGACTATCTAAAGGTAGGCCTACTTCATGTCTTTGAACAGCGGTCTTTACCCTCACATTCAAATATTCCATCCAGTCAAATCCCCCTCAGCTCAGAATAAATCCTCTGCATGTCCTTCTTTTTGGCCAACACTGCGACCCTGCACACAGGACGTCAGTAGAGCTGTTAAGTAGAGCAGTTCCACTAAAATGTTTACTGTGTAATCTCAGTTTAAATCCGAACCAGTCACATAGCGATCGCAAGGCATTCACATGCATTGGTCTGATGAGACATCCAGATGTTAATGCCAGGTGTAAATGGGGTGACTTGAGAACGTCTGGTGCTGTGTTTTTCGTCATGTATTTTAAACACAACGTATGGCTGAGGCTGATGGGAATGTCATTACTGTTGCAGGTATTTGGTCACAGAGTATTTGACAAATGAATATTGTAGCTTGATGATGGTGCAAGAGGAAAAGTCAGGCGAAAGGCGACTGACATTGCCATCCCTTTAAAGAAAATCTCCTACTGTATAATTATCTTACACGTGATTGCGACAGCAACAATATGCACACATTAAACATTGAAATATTTATCATCTGTCACAAAGCATTGTATACCTCCATCCTAAAATCAACGTTATCTATAGCATAAATATGTATTTTGATTAGGATTATTAATCAGATGCTCTTTTTGATGACTTTCATATTAAATGACCCTTATTTTCTCTGTCGTTTATCAGCGTCTTTGCAGTTGATATTTTTAGCTGCAGCAGACTTTGTAAAGGAAATTAGATGTGTCATGATATTGGATTTGCTCATGTTCTGTGATTAATAATTGAGGAAGCTAAAATCACAACATCGGATTATACACGATTAACTGATCAGCCTTAATTAAAAGCCCAAAACTGGATTTGCGTTGCTGCCCTTTGGGGTCATAATCACCCTTTGTTTACTGTTTGATTTATTAAATAGAAGACATTTTAAGGCTTTAACATTGGCACATTATTATTTAGAGCCAAATATACCTTGTAGTAATAGAAATTAGTGACATTTTAAGATATTAATTTCCTGATATTATTTAGTCAATAACACTATAATAAAAGCTAGACTTTGTATGCTGGACTCTAGTTTAAAAGTGTTTGTGCATTCTGTATATATTTACGTTGTACCTGTTCCTAATGCGCCCACAGTGTGGAACTAGGGGCATCAGAGGCCCATTTGATGAAGTGTGATTCCTCTGTTTCACAGATAAGTACACATTCATCATGAAAAAACCTTTCCACTGTGTTTTCTAATGAGGGATCATTGGCTGCAATGGCTTACAGACATCCATAAGAACCAAATTTAATTTGATTAATTATTCAAAACATCAGGAAATACATTGAATTCAATTTCCCCTGTTCTCTGGCTAAATGCTCGTTCAAGTGCCACCCCAGGCTCTGGTTGCAAATGAACTGTCCGTGTGCTGATAACCAAATATTCCCGTTGTAATCCTGGGCGGTGGGAGAGATGCTGTTACCGACAACAGGCTTGGGGATGAGGCTGCAGTCAAGAGCTGTCAGTACCAACAGGAGACAATGGCTTCGAGTGCACTGCCTTCCACATGATAAGATTTCTTTCTCCTCCTGCTCCCTCTCTTACCCTGTCCTCATTTACCCTCCTCTTCCCTCTCTGCTTTTCATCTGCTCATCCATCCTTCCTCTTGTTTACCTCGTTCTACCAATCTCTTCTCTTTCTATGGATCTCTCCTTCTTCCGCCATCTCCTCTCTCTATTCTCCTTTCCTCACTTCCTCTCCTCTTTTTGCTTCCTGTCCTCATTACCCCTCCTAAATATCCCTGTCCTTCTCTCCTTTAACCTCTTCTTTCCTTTCTTTTCCCATCATCTCTCCTCGCTTCTCCCTTCATCATTTCCTCTCCTTGTCACCTTTCCTATTAACACCTGTTCTTGTCTCCTCTCCTCTCTTCTCTCATCCTCTTTCTTCTTTGCTTTCTTTCCTCTCCTCTCCCTCAATGCTTCTTTGTCGACCCCTTCTATTCTCTTCTTTCCCGTTCTTTTCCTTCTCTCTCCTTTCCTCTCCTCTCCTCTCCTCTCCTCCTCTCCTCTCCTCACAGTGTTTATTTGACTCCTGGCTGACTCAGAAGGAGGAGCTGGTTCGCTCCATCAAGACCTCCAACCTGAAGGACCAGACGGAGACGGTGGCCTGCCTCCGCCGTCTTGCTGTAAGTCTCCCTGCAACAGATCTAATATCTCCTGCATTAAGCCTAATGGAGGAATATATGTGTGCTACTCCTTTGCAGAAACACACTATACACTGATTTGAATAAATAGTTTACATGTTTCCAGTTGGATGAGAGGCATGTCATGGAGGCTTAAATCCCCAGCATATGTTGTGTGTTTGTGTGTATGCACGTATGTTCCACCAGACGGTGAAGGCAGACCTGGAGGTGAAGCGTCCCACCATGGACAAGCTGTGCTCCATGAGTCAGGACTTGCTGTCCAGCGTCAAGAACAAAGAGGTGGCCAGCAAACTGGAAGCCAGACTGGACAGCTTTGCTCAGCGCTGGGACCGACTGGTCCAGAGTCTGGAGATGAGCAGCTCCCAAGTACAGGTTGGTGTACTATAATTGGTGTACAGTTACGGTATTGTATGCACTTATAGGGAAATAATAGCCAAGAAATAGTTCCAGTATAGTTCCCATAAAACAACAATTTCTGGGTTTTGTACAGATTAAACAAATGGTGTACAGTGTGTGAATTAGTGAGCTTTGCTCACACAACAAAAGGATTACGTCACAGAAGTGACATGTAAGTAACCCCATGAATTTAGCCAATCAAAACAACTTGGGTTTAGCCTTTGTATGATCCTTTCCTGTGATCTGACCAGGTCTGTCAGCTTTGGTTCTCAGGGCTGGGAGTCTGGTCTGTTTCTCTGCCCTACCAACTAGCTGATTGCACTTCATTTCATTCACTCAGTGTCACAGGTCTTAATCAGTTTGTGATTAGGTAGTAGAATGAAAACCAGCAGGAAGTTGCAACTCAGGGACCAAGCTGGAAAAAAATGCACGCTGATTAAAGAAAAGCAGCTTGAACAAGTTTGAGAGTTAGGATTAAAGGCCAAATGTAGACAAAGGCTAATCATTTCAAAATTTAACCACAAGACTTCCTTATACGACAAGTTGTACCTCGTCTTCTTCTACTCCTAAATAAAACAGTCAGTGTGCTCCTTGCTAGTTTACCAAACCGGTTTGTTTTGGTTTATAGCCCTACCAATGACTCGCTGTGGTTTTCTGTCAAAATGAAATCCTTGTAGCATCCAGACGCACTGAGGCCACATTTGTCCCGCTATTAGAACGCTGCTGTGATGAAACTGAGTCCTGGAAGCTGCAAGGGTTTAGCCTGAGGGACAGAGGAAATAAATGGGTTGGCTGGATGACAGAGGTCATTGAACACCTCGAAAGGTTTATGTTACACACCAGTGGAGAATACTGAGGAGGGAAGGACCGAATTCGGACTGACACTGTGTGCAATCCTTTCCTACATGCACTGTCCTGAGCAAACACACACTGATGAAGGAGGTGCTTTCAATCAGCACGGTCATACAATTATCACTCTTCACGGTCACTTTTCTGAAGATGTTTGAATGTTCTAGTGCCACTTTCAACCCACTGTTCTCTCATCTCCTTCTGTGACTCGGTAAAATCCTCTTTCTTTATCGCTTTCTCTCTGTTGTCACATTTATTCTTTTAAATCGGGCATGCTCACTGACAAGTGATAAGATAAAGCCAAAGTGCTTCTGTGGTTTTTCAATTTAGCTGATAAAGATACTTTACTTTATTGTAACTTTTATTGTATAAGCCCTCTGGAAGGCTTCATGCTGAGCATTGAGTCAATTATTGGAATTATTTATATTATAGGGGATCCTATAATAATGCAACCGCAGGGGGGCACAAGCCAGTGTCTTCATGTGCCAGTCCCAAGTCTGGATAAATGCAGAGGGTTGTGTCAGGAAGGGCATCCGACGTAAAACACATGCCAAACTAAAAATGCGAATCGTGACAATGACTTCCATACCGGATCGGTCGGGGCCCGGGTTAACAACGACCGCCACCGGTGCTGGTGACCTACAGGGTACCGGTGGAAATTGGACTACTGTTGGTCGAAGACAAAGAAGGAGAGGAGGAAGGTGTGTTCGTAGACAGAGAGAGAAGAGGAAAGCTAAGAATGTAGGACTGACAGTAGGGACTTTGAACGTTGGGACTATGACAGGGAAGGCTAGAGAATTGATTGAAATGATGCAGAGAAGGAAGGTGGACATACTGTGTGTCCAGGAGACCAGGTGGAAAGGTAGCAAGGCTTGAAGCTTTGGAGCAGGGTTCAAGTTGTTCTACCATGGGTCGGATAGGAAGAGAAACGGAGTAGGAGTTATCCTGAAAGAGGAGTTTGTGAGGAATGTTCTTGAGGTGAAAAGAGTGTCAGACAGGTTGATGAGCCTGAAGCTGGAAATTGAAGGGGTGATGTACAATGTTGTGAGTGGTTATGCCCCACAGGTAGGATGTGAGTTAGAAGAGAAGGAGAAATTCTGGAGTGAGTTAGATGAAGTGATGCAGAGCATCCCCAGAGGTGAGAGAGTGGTGATTGGTGCAGATTTCAACGGGCATGTAGGTGAAGGGAACAGAGGTGATGAGAATGTGATGGGCAGGTTTGGTCTTCAGGACAGGAACGCAGAAGGACAGATGGTGGTAGACTTTGCAAAGAGGATGGAAATGGCTGTAGTGAACACTTTCTTCCAGAAGAGGCAGGAACATAGGGTGACATATAAGAGCGGAGGGAGAAGCACTCAGGTGGACTACATCTTGTGTAGACGTTGTAATCTGAAAGAGACCAGTGACTGTAAAGTAGTGGTAGGGGAGAGTGTAGCCAGACAACACAGGATGCTAGTGTGTAAAATGACTCTGGTGGTGAGGACGACGAAGAGGACAAAGGCAGAGCAGAGGACGAAGTGGTGGAAGCTAAAAAAGAAAGAATGTCATGTAGTTTTCAGGGAGGAGCTGAGACAGACTCTGGGTGGTCAGGAAGTGCTCCCAGATGACTGGACCACTACAGCTAATGTGATCAGGGAGACAGGTAGGAGGGTACTCGGTGTGTCATCTGGAAAGAGGAAAGTGGACAAGGAGACTTGGTGGTGGAACCAGGAAGTTCAGGAGTGTATACAGAGAAAGAGGTTAGCAAAGAAGAAGTGGGACACTGAGAGGACTGAAGAGAGTAGACAGGAGTACAGGGAGATGCAGCGTAAGGTGAAGGTAGAGGTGGCAAAGGCCAAACAAAGAGCATATGAGGACTTGTATGCTAGGTTGGACACTAAAGAGGGAGAGGTGGATTTGTAGAGGTTGGCCAGACAAAGAGATAGAGATGGGAAGGATGTGCAGCAGGTTAGGGTGATTAAAGATAAGGATGGAAATGTATTGACAGGTGCCAGGAGTGTGATGGGAAGATGGAAGGAGTACTTTGAAGAGTTGATGAATGAGGAAAATGAAAGGGAACGAAGAGTAGAAGAGGTGACTGGTGTGGAGCAGGAAGTAGCAAAGATTAGCAAGAGTGAAGTGAGGAGGACGTTGAAGAGGATGAAGAGTGGAAAGGCAGTTGGTCCTGGTGACATACCTGTGGAGGTATGGAAGTGTCTAGGAGAGGTGGCAGTAGAGTTTCTGACTAGTTTGTTTAACAAGATCTTGGAGAGTGAGAGGATGCCCGAGGAATGGAGGAGAAGTGTACTGGTGCCAATTTTCAAGAACAAGGGAGATGTGCAGAGCTGTGGCAACTACAGAGGAATAAAGCTGATGAGTCATACAATGAAGTTGTGGGAAAGAGTAGTGGAAGCTAGGCTAAGGGCAGAGGTGAGCATTTGTGAGCAGCAATATGGTTTCATGGCTAGAAAGAGCACAACAGATGCAGTGTTTGCTTTGAGGATGCTGATGGAGAAGTACAGAGAAGGTCACAGGGAGTTGCATTGTGTCTTTGTAGATTTAGAGAAAGCGTATGACAGGGTGCCGAGAGAGGAGCTGTGGTATTGTATGAGGAAGTCTGGAGTGGCAGAGAAGTATGTCAGAGTGGTGCAGGGACATGTATGAGAGCTGTAAGACCGTGGTGAGGTGTGCTGTAGGTGCGACAGAGGAGTTCAAGGTGGAGGTGGGTCTGCATCAAGGATCGGCTCTGAGCCCCTTCTTGTTTGCTCTGGTGATGGACAGGCTGACAGATGAGGTTAGACAGGAATCTCCATGGACTATGTTGTTTGCGGATGACATTGTGATTTGTAGTGAGAGCAGGGAGCAGGTGGAGGAGAATCTAGAGAGATGGAGGTCTGCTCTGGAAAACAGAGGAATGAAGCTTAGCCGCAGTAAGACAGAATACATGTGTGTCAATGAGAGGGACCCAGGTGGAACGGTGAGGTTACAGGGAGCAGAGGTGAAGAAGGTGCAGGACTTTAAGTACTTAGGGTCGACGGTTCAGAGCAATGGAGACTGTGGAAAAGAGGTGAAGAGGCGAGTGCAAGCAGGTTGGAACGGGTGGAGAAAAGTGTCAGGTGTGTTGTGGGATAAAAGAGTATCAGCAAGAATGAAAGGAAAGGTGTTCAAGACGGTGGTGAGACCAGCGATGTTGTACAGCTTAGAGACAGTGGCACTGAAGAAAAGACAAGAGGCAGAGCTGGAGGTGGCAGAGCTTAAGATGTTGAGGTTCTCTTTGGGAGTGACGAGGATGGACAGGATCAAGAACGAGTACATCAGAGGGACGGCTCACGTTAGATGTTTCGGAGATAAAGCCAGAGAGGCCAGATTGAGGTGGTTTGGACATGTTCAGAGGAGAGACTGTGAATATATTGGTAGAAGGATGCTGAGGTTGGAGCTGCCAGGCAGGAGGTCTAGAGGAAGACCAAAGAGGAGATTTATGGATGTAGTGAGAGAGGACATGAAGTTAATTGGTGTGAGTGAAGAGGATGCAGAGGACAGGGTTAGATGGAGGCACATGATTCACTGTGGCGACCCCTGAAACGGAGCAACCGAAAGGAAAAGAAGAAGATAGGGGATCCTATAATCCTTGCAAGGAACCTGAAGTGCTCCTTCTCATGCTACACTGTCTGTACTCAAAAGCTCAAATAGTGGAACTTAAAGGAAGAGTGCTACATTTTGGGAAATAAACTTAGTTCCTTTCTTAATATAAGTATCCTTTGTTAATTTAATAAGCATATTTATAAACAGATCAATCTTACAGTAACACTGCCTGAGAGGCCCAATTTAGGTAGAGGTGTCAATTAACTCTGATACAGTAGGCTTGAAACCTCAAAAGGCAGGTTGGGTACATAAACTTAAAAAAAAATAAAAATAAAATCTCCTGATCCTGTGAGTTTGAACATTTTTGACTTAGCCCTTTAAATGAAATCCATTCATACCTCATTCAATGATGTTTCAGCAATAAATCCGGAAAAAAACATTTTTTAACAAAAATGTAGCAAGTTTGAAGGCTCTACCAGCCACTGCATCTACAGTTGCACCATCTTTCTCTCACTCCCTCTAACGCTTTACTTGTCCGTTACAATCAGTCAGATAATTAGCAGATTGACCTCTGCAGGCACACACAGAGTCCACCACTTTAGCTGCACACACATTCACGCACATGAGTTTTCATGATAGCAAGGCTGTCCCAGTAAGCAGTATTCGCTGCTTTACTGTCGGTGGGCTCTGCTGAAACAAACCTGCACACACCCATGCTTACACACACACACACACACACACACACACACACACACACGCGCTCATACTATTATCATAGGAAAACAGTGAACAATGCTCAGAATTGTCACCTGGCTCCTAGACTACTGCAGCTCGCTCCTGGCTGGTCTGCCTGCAGTTGCCATTCGACCTCTGCAGCTCAGCTCGGCTGTTGTTCAACCTGCCCAAGTTCTCCCACCCTTCAGCGCTCCTCGGCACCCTGCACCGGCTACCTGTGGCTGCTCCAATCCGATTAGAGACAGTGGTATTTGGCTACTGTGCTGCGTATGGCTCAGGCCAGGACGTGGTCAAATGGTGCACACACCCCAGCCTGTCCGCTATGCTCTGCTGCTGCCAGCTTGCTTACGACTCCCTCGCTGCGAGAGGGGCCCAGTTACCGCTCGACGAAATCTCGACCGTTTGCTGCCCTGGCTCCACAATGTTGGAACGAGCTCCCCATCAACATCAGGAAAGCAGAAACTGTACACACCTTTTGTTGCAGACTGAAAAGTCATCTGTTCAGACCGCATCATGGCCCATTAAAAACTAAAAACTTGTTTCTAATGAAGCAGTTCAGCATATTGGATGAAATTGATGTACTTGTCTGTCAATTCTTGGGTTCCACGTTGTTGAATGCACATATTGGGGCTTTGGATGAAAGCGTCTCAATAAATGTAATGTAATAAACACGCACCTTCATCTAAATCTAAACACACATACATCAAAACGACATTTTTCTCTAATTTCTCTCTCCCACTGATCCCTTTGTGCAGTCATAGTCTGTCAGTCACAAGAATCCCAAATCGCTACTCAAACATCTCCCAGCACACACACACAAATGCTCACATATATAGTTGTTGTTGAAACCCCACACACATCCTGGCTTATAGTTTAGTTGTGATAATGTATTGATTAATGTAACAAATCTTTGACTCATTGCCTCTGAAGGACACTGTTGCACTTTGAGTGTGAGTGTGTGTGTGCAGGCACTCAGACAGATGTGAAAGTGTGTTAAGTGTTGATTTGGGATTTGTATGATTTTGACAGATGCTTGTAAACTGATATATCGCCTGCTGTTGTGTGCAGTTTGTCTAAATGTATTTTTTTTTTTGTGTGTGTGTGCGTGCACACTCAGCTCTCATCGCCTGTCAGCGCGGCCCGGCAGTCCGACCTGACCCACTCTGTCACGGCGATCGTTACCAAGGTGACGACAAGGGAGAAGGTGTCAGCTGTGCGCCAGATGCGAGAGTCGCCGCCACCGCAGAAGAAGCGACAAGTCGTGGTGGATTCTGAACTCAGGAAAAGGTGGGTGTGTGTTGCTACACTGAGGAGGTCTATTTTGAATCATAATTAGTATTATGTTATAAAAAAAGCGTCTTTTCTAACTTATGTGAAATGTTCAGTTACATGCACCCCTTTCTGCTGTCTTATCTCAGCAGGTAGGTAATGAAACACGGCAGATACTGATAATGAGTATCTGTGATGGTGATAGCAGGTAGTCACAGTAGAGACTAGCTTGAAATTAAACCTTTGATAGTAGTGAACTAGGAGATTCTGAAAATCCTCTTGCATCTTGTAGAGAAGCAAGTAACCTTAGAAGAGGATCTGTTATGCAGTCGTGGGAAGTCCTAGTGCATTTACTCATGTACTGTACTTTTAATACAGTTTTGAGGAACTCATCCTTTACTTGAGTATTTCCATTCTATGCTACTTTATACTTCTACACTGCCACACTTCAGAGGGTGAAACACTTTTTGCTCCCCTACAAGCTGAAGTAGCAAGTCGCTTTCAAGATGAGGAATTTACATTCAAAGCATATGATTGGCAAACAAAATATATTTTATGAATTAAACTACAAAACAGTATATACAGGAGTTAAAATGACCTAAAACATTTAACATTAAAATAGTGTTTTTTTACATTGGGACATTGTGTAGCGGTTCTTTTTCATATAAGGTCAATCTACTGAGCTGTTAGATGCTGATTGTTTAACATGTCAGAATATTTGTTTTGTTGTTTATTTATGTGTGAATAATTCCACAAGGGATGGATCATGTAAATGGTCTGACACAAAAATGAATTCATTCAATAATGTTTCCTCATGATGTCAATTGTGACGGAGCTTGATTTGAGGCAAGTTACATTCCTTCATCTAAGTGTTACAGGCATATTTACTAAATGGATGTGAAAACCAACTCTTCACAGTCATTGGTGACATCCTG
The DNA here is from genome assembly GCA_011952105.1 of Coreoperca whiteheadi. Classification (NCBI taxonomy): domain Eukaryota; kingdom Metazoa; phylum Chordata; class Actinopteri; order Centrarchiformes; family Sinipercidae; genus Coreoperca; species Coreoperca whiteheadi. The sequence goes on from CM022483.1 coordinate 14,110,985, forward strand.
GCTCCTCTAACTGAATGAGGCAATGAGGCAACTTTCCATATCTGCCTGATTGGATGGAGTTAATGTATTGTCAAATGAGGGGGCCAATCAAGTCCCAGTGCTGTGTCGACTGGAATTAGTCGTAAGCTGCTTTTAAAAATATAATAACTTTGGTAGTTAAATGTAAACAGAGTTACATTTTTATTTCTACTTTTAGAGTGGTGATGTAGGTGCTGTGGAAATACAAGTCACTGTTTAAAATACATATGAGAAAAATGCTTAATGATTGAAGTTCCTGCCGGTACTACTACCTCGACCTTCATCGCTTCATATTCTCCTCCCGCCTCCAGCTTTATGCATCCCTGAACGCACGCATAACATTTTTTTTAATGTCTGTATGGTGCAGAAAGAAATCAATTATTTGACATCATGTATAGCAAATTATTTAAATGGTGTAATTGCCACAGAATAATTTGTGAATGTTGACAAAACTTTCAAAATCATAATGTATGAAAATCAGTCAGGCACCCACACCGTTATTATGCCAGAGTTAGAGAAGAACCCATGGAAGTCGCGTAGCTTGTTTGACCTGCTAGCCTTGTTGTTGGAATAAAACTGAACAACATGAAACCTCACGGCCAGTGTTGCCACAGTTACTTTGAAAAAGTAATCTAATTACTGATTACTCCTTTAAAAAGTAACTTATTTACTTTACAGATTGATTTTAAAAGTAACTAAGTGAGATTACAAGGTACCTTATTAGTTACATTCAGCCTCTGCCGACAACCCCCCCGCCGCCTCAACATAACAAGGACAGCTGGTTTTGCCAACACTCACTTTATTGGAAGTGCATTTTTAACAGTAATGTCAACAATGTATCTCCAAACATTTTAAGTTGAACTTAAAAACTATCTCCTGAAAAAATACGTTTTTATAAAAAATAAAATGCTGCCAGACTTTCTTGAAGTCCCTTAACATCAATACTTGTTTCTACCGAAGTCCAGCTTTTGTTGTTTGGGTGGGGGGGGGGGCCTTCTGCTCTCCACCTGGTGGGACTCGCTCTGTAAGTCTGACTGTGCAGCGCTGCGACTCCAAAGGTTTCTTTACATTTGACGTAGTGTTTCTGTAGCTAGATAACACTTTGTCGCCACAACAAACCTTAATATTGCCATCTTTAGCTGACACAAACTCAAAATAGCGTCTGTATTTCCAGCTAGAAAACGCACATCTCTCTCCTCCCTCCACTGTTGTTTCTGTTTGTGTCGCTGCGTGATATGTGTTATTACACGTGACGTGAACTGTCCTCATGCTGAGAATGTGACTTGACTTTGCTCCCCGAGATGCGAGAAGAAACCAAAAATATGTTTTTATTAAGGAAAATGAAAAAAATATGATGGCACAGTGACTTGGATAAGTAACTTTAATCTGATTACTGGTTTTGAAATAGAAACGCGTTAGATTACTCGTTACTGAAAAGAGTGGTCGGATTAGAGTAACGCGTTACCGGCATCACTGATCACGACCTTTTTGGCCTGTCATTTTATTTGGGAATTATTTTGCAAAAAATGACTGCCTGCCAAACACCCACAGCTGCAGCAGAAGTTGGCGTTAGCTGTCAGTAACTAAACAGTTTACGGAAAGGCTAAATCACCAACAGGTCTGTGCTGGACGCAGCCATTGACTGTATAGAAAGATTATGGCACACACACACACTGGACCAATTTCGAAGCAATTTATAAGAAAACTAACTTGTTTATGTTGACCCAACGTTAGCAGATGTGTTTTCTTGTTGGTAATGCGATCGTGACGGGTTGCTGTATGTGGGTTTTGGCAGGTAGCTGCTGTCCTCTCTTCCGGTACTAGTACTGAATCTTTTAGTGGTACAGAGTATCGGACCATACCGATCTACTTTAACCCCTGCTTTTAGCGTTATTAGCTGTTGTGAAGTACTAGGCAATCCGCAAATAAAGTTTTTCAGAGTTAACAGGAACAACACAGGGCGTAATCATGAAAATGTATTTTTCATAGAAAACTGCAGCAACAGTATCTTTTCTGCTCAGTATCAGCATAGGTAATATTGCCAAGTGCATGTTTGTGTGTGTGTCCTCAGGTTTGACGTTGACTTCACAGAGGTCCACAGCTACATGACCCGTGGTGAAGCCATCCTACAGAGCCCCGAGTTCTCTGTTTCTCGCAAGGACGGCAGCATTCAGGAGCTGCATGACAAAGTGCAGGTAAAAACACCTGTTTGTGTGTGTGTGAGACAACCCGTAGAGCTTAATCTGCTGAGACCTGTGATGCTGAAATAACAAGGTTCCAGCACACAGTTGGGTTAGAAATGAAATTTACCTTCCATATAGCAATCATACCTGTGAGGACATTCTGAACTGTGCATTATGCATACAGGACAACGCTGATGTGGCTCGGTGGAAGTATGAGATGCAGCAAAGTGTCCATGATGACTGTTTTCAAACTTTTATACAGCAGCTACAGTACCTATGCCTGTATACTGACTGGATTTGTCCTATCACCGCAGAAAACAGGAAAATCTAGGAAGGGTATTGCAGTACCAGCTTCTGCTTACTGCAGCAGATAATAAAATATGGCAACAACCAGTGCATAACAAACACGTCTTTCCAGCTGTCTTAAAGGAATATGTTTAGCATTTTGGGGTACACGCTTATTCGCTTGCTTGCCTAGTGTAAGATGTGAAGACTGATACCACTCTCATGTCTGTACGCTAAATAAGCAGGGTGGCAACAGCTAGATTGGCTCTGTCCAAAGGTGAAAAGACATTGCTTACCTCTGAAGCTCACTAATTAACATGTTATAGCTCATTTGGCTAGCTATTCCCCCCTATTTCCATTCTGTATGCTAAGCTAAGCTAACGTCTCCTGGCGCTAGCTTCTCAGACATGAGAGTGGTATTGATCTTCTCGCCAAGTGAATTATTGAATTTCCCCAAATATACAACTATTCATTTAAGTTAATTTGCAATATTGATTATTTGGCCACTTGGGGACAACAGGAACAAGCGGTAAACACATCACTGACAATATTATCACTTGAAAACTGATATGGCTAACATGTTAGCAAACTGTTGCCTATCTACACATCCAGCAGACAAGGAGGAACATTAGCATTCATTTGGAGTCATGTTTGTGTCGATCTGATGAATGTAGTCCAATATTCAATTTGTTTTAGCTGCGGTTTGGTCTCAACCAACTCCTGAGAAAAATGGCTGCCTGTTTAGCTGCTACATACTCCCTTATGTTTTTCAGCTAGTTGGTAACTGTGTCTGTCAGCTGTTTGGTAAAGTGTTGCCAACAATTTTCAATGGAAAGTAGCTATAATTGAAGTCAGGCTTAACCTAACTAGCTTTATCATGAGCTTGTATTATCTTTCATGTCATCACATCACTATGCATCTAAATCTACCTCTAATTTCAAACCCTCTTTATGGAGGTTGTTGTATAGACTTTAGATCTGAAGTTCCGTAAATGGAGAGGATCCAGAAGCTGAAATAAACTCACTCCTGTAATAGTCACACACTCTTACGCTATTGTGTATTTTGAAAAATAAAATCAAAATAGTCACGTTAAATTAATTGGAATAAAAGCAAAGGAGAAGTAGTTTCCTGGACAAGCAACAGGGATCAGGGATTGGGTGTTAGGTACCCACATTCACAGCTCATTCACGTTTGTCTGGCTGCTGACTGGCCGACTGAATGTGTTTCTACTATTCCCCCACCCACTGAATGCAGTCAGTCCAGAGAACCACAGCCACATAAGAGCACATTCAGTGAAAAATGTTGCTAAAGGAGTCTTAAAAGTTGGCTACCTGCTGCTGCTGGATACTAGGTTGATAAGATCAGTGAGACTTGACCAACCTAGTAAAGTTCCAGGCTGTAAAACCCAAACAATAAGCTACAAAGGCAAAACATCTCCATAGAGCTGAGGAGAACTGCAAAGTTGGTGATAATTCTCTGTGGCTTCTACACTACAAGTGACTCGTTTCACATTAACCATAGTAATTCAACCCATGGTTCATCTAAAACTATTGGTTAGAGCGGCTTTAAATTAATCAAATTAAGAATAATGATATTTTCTAAGAATTAAGGACCATTGCTCAACATTAAATTCAAACACCATAATAACTCACTCACCAGATTATATTTGTCATTGACATAAACGATTTCCATTTACATCTTTACATTAGAGGCATCAAACAATTTATATACATCAGCTAATAGAAATGCATTCATAATGATTTAGAAACACTTAATTCTTTCAAATGGCTCACAAAGCACTGATGCATGGTTGGTTATTATAAACAATTTAAGCTGTAGTTTAGGCACAACGTAAACTGGTGTGACTTTTAGTCAGCATTTACAAATGTGCTAATAAATCATTCATAATAGAGTTAAACGCAAATCCAGTGCAACCCTCATTAACAATGTATGAAGTTTTTAAGCACTGTTTGTGAACAAGATATAAAACTTAACTAGTGGCATTACAAATGATCCATGCACTTCGTTTGTACATGCAAACTGATTAATTTTAGGTAGGCAGATTCTTCAAAATCTCCTCTGATCTTGGTTGCCTCTTCAACTATGCTGTCAGCTCAGCTCTCTGCAGCAGCTTAAATAAGAAACAGCATTAAATTCTTCCACAACACCATATTAGGAAGCAAAACAAGTCTGGATTTGATTATATTCACAGGCTAAAGGTGTTGGATCTCTGTATTGGAGATGACATTTGAGTCCTAATTGTTTCACTAAGACCAACTGATACTCTCAGTTTAGTACTGACAATGATTAGCCCTTTAACGCAGCTGTATTTTTTTGATTTTGTTTGATTAATTGAAATTGTGTAATATATACACCTACATAGTATGCACCATTGTGTAGCTTGTCCACTCAAACCTACAGGGAGGCATGCTCTACTAGACTCTCAGATAAACCTTAAGTAGCATAACAGGTTTAGTGACTTAAAGAAGAACCAGCACTTTAGTGTGGTTCTCAACATGCGTGCCAGGTCCCACGATAAGTCCGAGGGGGTCAAAAATAACACAATCCGAGAGGGAAAGGCCAGTCTTTAGCTCAGGGAAACGCAGCTAGTGACCAGTGGTTGACCAGCCACGAAATAATTGCAGCCCATCGTTTTTAAATTTCAATTTGTGTCTGGATTAAACAAACAAGACATTATTTGTTAACTAGTGAGGTGCAGGTAGGCCAGGCTAGCTGTTTCGCCCTGCCTCCAGCCTTTATTCTAACCTAAGCTAATTGACTCCTGGCTCGAACCATATTGACGTACACACATGAGAGTGGTATAGATTTTCTCATCTAATTCTTGTAAAGAACGTGAATATTTTAAATTCTCAAATAGTTTATTTACCTCAGTGGCAGAGAAACCAGGCTTTTATTTGGCTTATGGCCTGCATTTTTAATTTCCCTTGCTCCACAGTTAATGCAAACTCAACACTCGCTCCAAGTTTACCTGTTGTCTTGATAAATTCAGTATAGTGTATATTTCCACACCACTAATTCCATCAGTATAGCAAGAGGCGTATTCTACTGTGCCATTTCCCCCAAATGATGTTAAGATGCCATGATTGAAACTCAACACTTCCTCCAGAATGTTCCCTCTTCTTCACTCGTCTTGCAGCCCTCCCTTTATAGGTAGGCTTTTAATGTGTAAAAACATCAGAAAGTGTTGAGTTTTCTTGACGGTAGCTTAAAACCAGTCCGTTAAGGAAGAAAGGACTGGAAACGTGGAGAATGAAAACGTTATTTCTGTGAAAATAGATAGAAAGTGACAGCAGCAAAGCGGCGAGTATGACATGACATAATATGTACTGATGGAATTAGTACTGTGGAAATGGACATTAAATTGACTTTATGTGAGCCTTTGTTGTTAGCTACAGGTAATTTGAACCCCTCTGTCTTTTTTTAACCCAGCCTTTATTAGCCACTGGCCTTTATTTGTTGGTGCTGGTCACGCCCCTAGCTATTATTATATCACGTAGGCTTTTATATGAGAATTTAAGGCAAGAGTATTTCCGAAAAGGTTGAACTATTACTTTTAACATAATATAAACCATATCCTGCTGAAATATTAAAACTTGAAAATAATCAATGATCCATCCGTTATCCTCAACAGAAATGTTGTTTGCCCACAAAATGACCAGACATGATCCAGGTGTCCTAAATGTTGCTGTGGAACAGGATCAGAGTTTGTTGAAAGCTATAGGAACACTACTACTCTGTTGAATTGTACATTGATTTTTCAAATTTTTTTGAATCTTTTTTTGTAATAAACAATAATTGTCCTGCTGCCGGCCTGTCGTTCTACTTGTATTCCTACCTCTCCTTGTCTGTCTCTTGTCTTCGTTCCATCACTCTCTCTCTCTCTACCTCCCCTTCTCTTTGCCATAGGCGATAGAAAGAGAGCGGCCAGAGAAGTACCGAAAGCTTCAGGAAGCAACACGCACGGCGCAGACCCTGGTCGAGCAGGGTAATGTGCCCACACACACACACACACACTCTTTCACATGCATACAAACACATGCACGCACACCCTGTCTGTCCCCATGGCAACACCTCCACCTGTCCCACCCTCTCTCCTTGTCTCCATAGAAACACACAGAGAGAGGGGAACAGATGAAAAGGGAGAGAGATGTTTCTTCTCGTCTGTCCTCTCCTCTGTCCTTGTGCGATTGTTGGGGCTTCTTAAAGCAGAGAAACACTCAATTTATATTTCTCACTTTTCTTTTTTCTTTATTCATTCCTGCTACTGCTCTAACCACCATCCAAACAAAACATGCCCGAACATTACTCAACTTACTGACGCCTGTGTGTGTGTGTGTGTGTGTGTGTGTGTGTAAGTGAAGGAGAGAGAAAAATGTATGTATGGAAGTACGAAATAATCTCACAAATACATGACATGTTTTATTCTATACTTTATTTTAATGTTAAATGATTTGAGACGTGAAAAAATGGGCTTAATAATGCTTATGAATAAATCTCTATTACATCTTTAGAAGCAATAAGAATTTCCAGATACCAAAAAACCAACGCATTTTAAATATGAAAAAAAGTCTTAAAGGATAAGACTGTTGTTCTTTATTTTTCATTACAGTTAACAGATCCCATAAAAAGACCAAAGCCAACAATGTGTTCTCAATACTTTGTGACTTCCCTACCTTGTCTGTGGCTCTCAGCTCCAAGCCCATTGGTTCCTACTGAAGATGTAAATCTTGAAAGATGAGTCACAAACACTGTTTGGCAAGTTACTCGAAAAATGTACTCAATTACTCCTAACATAGTACCCATTGAAAACGTAATTGCATTACTTTCCTAATTACTCACCCGTTACATAAGTGATTAGTTACATTACGTTCATTTCTTCACACAACTCCTTGGGCTAACTTAGCTTAGCTTAAATGTTATGACCCTTACCGTAGCCCGTTTTGGCAATGTGTATATTTTGGATTTTGTTTAATAATATATTTATACTTGCACCTTTTATTGATATTTTATATTTGCACTTTTTCCTACTTTTTACTGCAGCTGCTGCACAACATTTATTTATTTTTTAAATAAAGTTCTAGCTTATCTTATTTCAGCATAAAGACTGGAAACAGCTAGCCACGTAAAACCACAACAGTTTTTATACTTAGTGTTTGTACAGATCAAACAAATGAGTTTTAAAGGTGTTGGTAGATGGATTTTGTTACCTTTGGACAGAGCCAATTTCCAGTCATTATACGAAGCTAAGGTAATTGTCTGCTGGCTATGTACTGCACAGACATAAGAGTGGTAATGATCATCTCATCTATCTCTTGGCAAGAAATCAAATAAGCATATTTCACAAAATGTCCAACTATTCCTTTAAACAATGCCAAAGCCTGCATACCCGCACACTGTATCTTCTGACGAGACGTCATGGTTTAACAAGCAGCCAGCGCACAGTTTGCAGGTATTTGCTGACCATCTGCGGCTAGCTTAGCCCCGCTGCACATGGCACTCCCGAGGTCATTCCCTCATGTTAAAGCTGTGGGGTCCTCACACCCTTCAACTTGGAACATAACCAGCTGATTCCTGAATATAACCATACAGTTACATTTTAAAAACAGCTGGTCACTGTAGTTTCTTCAGCCCTGCGAAGAGTTGGCCACTGTCCAGGGTGTACCCCGCCTAAGGCCCAAAGTCACTGGGATAGGCTCCAGTCACCCGCGACCCCTAACGGGAACAAGCGGTAGAAAATGACTCACTGTAGTTTCTATCAAACGTTACTCAAATAGGTGGAAATAGTGCATGCTCAGGACTATTGCCAATGGCGGATTATGCCACATTTGGTGCTGTAGTGAGTGTTTGTGGCAGCAGGACAGTGTATGTGGGATTGAGCCAAAATAAACTACAGTACTAGTTAGGAGGAAACATTCATTGGGATTTGTTGACAATAAGGAAAGTATACTGTAGAATATCGCTTCAAAATGAAACTCATGGCTCCACTTTGACATGTACACTGTGTCGATGACCTTGACCTTCCTTCAGTGCCAGGGTCACATGTGATGCAACTTATTTAGCATTAAACTTATATTCTACTGTATTCATAGTAACCTGTAGTGGAAAACAGCATCAGAACCAAATTCTTGACATGTAAATGGAATATAATTGAGGTAAGATTACAGGAAGAAGAAGCAATCTCAAGCGTTTTTGCGTACCAGATGAGACATGCGGGCCAGGATGCTGCCTTTTCCAGGTCCAATTACTATCCAGTCGGTGGGGTTTCGTTTGCCCTTTTAGAGGCAGGGGCGTGAATCCATCTTTGTACAACTTAAGCATTGATTTTTCTCTCCTGGAACCTCTTGGAGGTATTCATTTTCTGGGCACTGGAGTTTTAAACACACTTTAAATTGTCCATTTACATTTAAAAAAATGTCAGTTAGCAGTGAGCGAGAATGCACAGTGAGATGTGTGTGTGTCTCTGTGTTCAGTAGGCAGGCAGATAAACAGTTTTTGGAAGTCACATTTTGTGCAGGATCTTTTGATGGCTCGCCTCACCGCTCCTACAGATAACATTCACCAGATTTTGTGTGCATGGATTGTGTGTATTTATGTCTGTTCCCTACAGAGAGACCAATCGTGCCCATGTCAACTATGAAGCATGTATCACTGTGTATGTGTGTGTTTGACACCCCCCTCTCTTTCCAGAGGGGAGTCGTGCTGATGACATTGCCCAGGCAGCGGAGCAGCTGAACCAGCGCTGGGTGGGATTCTGTACCCTGTTAGCAGAAAGGCTGGCATGGCTGGCTTACCAGACAAAGGTACACACAAATACATGTCTACCCTGCATCAGTCTGATACTTTTTTTTTTTTAAACTGCAGTTGCCCACTGTAATTCAGCTGCCCTCTCCAAGTTCAGTATCCCATAAACTGATGATGTTTGTAGCACCTTGTCTTCCTCAAATATACCATGCCCAAAAGTGATGAAATCCCTTGAACAGCTTTACTCAAACTGACACCTGCAGCAACAAATTCAGCTTTATGGTATCGTAATGATATGGTCGCCATACTACTGTATGTCTGCCTCTCAGGCCTTTTATTTACTCAACGGCATCAGCCATCATATTGAAAGCTGTGCTTCAGTAATTTAGTATTGCACTTCCAGAATGCTGAGGGACTTGCTACAGACAGGTTTAGCTACAGATTTAAAAAAGAATTGTTAGAATATGCGCAGCAGCTTTTTCTATAGTCCCTAGTCCTTTACCCACTACTAATAACATCATCAGGGTTATTTTCTCAGACTTCTCTGACAATTTCCCCCAAAGCCAGAGAAGATATAATACTGTTTACACAGGCTGCGTAGTACCCAGCGTGACTAGTAAATTGATCTTGATGTGTAAAATTGGGGGAGATCCCCTTTATTTTTAGTAATTTGTTTCTTATTGAACACATCTTGAACTGTTTTTACAGCCCAGTGACCAGCGTTACATAGTAATTTGGAATGAAACCTTACACTAAACACTTATCCAATTTTTTTATTTTGACTTTGAAGCACAATGCAGATGAATCCTTTAGTGGAAACCAGTGTTCTCAAGAAATGAACGAATCGATCTCTATATCGCCTAATCCACATAAACGCTAACCTCTGCAATTGGACTTTCTCCCAGTACAGTACAGTATATGTGCCATCTGTATCATTTCATAATTATTGCTGGCGTTGTTATTTTAATCTTGAATCATCTTGTGGGTCTGATGTGTTCATATTTATGTGGAAAATGGCGTGAAAGATTGTTTCTGAATGTTAAATATTGAAATAAATGTAATTTTCATAATACTAGGTTCTTCAACGAAATTTTAATTCACATAATGTGGATTGTATGCTCTAAAGATGGAGCAATAAGTGTCAATATATAACCATGTTTTGGGTTTTTTTCTGTACTGCCTCTGAATGTCCAAAAACCAGGTAAATAGCAGAGTGAAGCGCTAACCGCCCCTTTTACTATGTATTGATTTTGAAGAACACAATTGCTATCCAGGTACAGAGTGAGAATTTCAATGTGATATGACTCACTCCTGGGTTATCACCGGTGTGGAAAGAGTCTTACCATGCAGCTCGACTGCAAACTGGAAAAGAGTTTGCGTGGTTGGTTGCTTGTGTCTTTGTGGTAATTTAACAGCGGCTTTTATTCACTTTTATTCTAAAATGGGTTTCTGGGCGTGTGTGTGTCCTGCAGGTGCTGGCCTTCTACAGCTTGTATGAGCAGTGTGAGCAGGCTGTGGACAACAGCGAGAACTGGCTCAAAGGCCAGGCGCCCCCAGCATCTGAACCAGAACCACTCAAAGTACAACTGGACCGATGCCGGGTGAGCTTTTGACTCCAAACTTTCACCAGTATGATCCGTTATTCTCTGCTCGAGCCCCAACACTGATAAACATAACATCACTTTATACATGTGCATTCATGCTTTTTTTTTTTTTTGTTCATACATGCAATGGACATAAAAATGTTAGTATTGCATTAATGTTCATGCAGCATTTTTTATTTGTTGAAATCCATTTGTTGTTCGCTATATTTTTGTTTGGTTTCATTTTGTTGTTTTAGGGTTTTATTTCATATCTTCATACAGTATTTTTATTCATGTGGCTTGTCTCTTTTCATGCATCTGTTTGTCACAGCACTTTTATGTAAGTATTTTTGTTATCTATTCATTTATTCCAACGCAGACTGATTGAAAGGTACTTCTTCCCTGTTTTCCAATTTGTTCTTCAAAAACACCGACAACTACTCTGACCAAAATAGTGCTAACAAAGAAAGTACAGCCACTAATGTGCTGTAACTTTTGTTAGAAACTATCAGAAGAATTATTAGGACAGCCGTACACTAAATATGAAGCAAAAGCCAGCAGCCGAGTAGCTTAGCTGAAGCAGGGGAAAAGCTAACCTGGCTCTTTCAAAATCTTTCGTAAAACCACAATCTTTTTGTATTTTCTGTTTTCTATTGGTGAGCAAATTAAACAACCGATATAACCTGTTAATTAATAAAATGTAAAGGTGGTGGTCATCAAATTTGTAAAACTTTGGACACTTGTTATGCCAGACTAAACTAATTGTCTCCTGGCTCTGGTCGTGTCGTACTGTACAGGTATGAGAGAGGTATCAATCTTCTCAGCTGACTCTTGGCAAGAAAGTGAATAAAAGTTTTTCCCCAAAATGCGGAAAGAGGGGGAGAGACGTGAGGCAGAGAGACTTCATGTGGTGGATTTGTCAAAAATTTAACCCCTTCTCTGAGTTGTAACTTAGATCTTAAAGGGACAGTTCACCCCAAAATCAAAAATACATATTTCTCCTCACCTGTACCACTGTGTATCCATCTAGATTGGTTTGCTGTGAGTTGCCGAGTTTTGGAGATATCAGCCAAGATAATCCACAGCATAGTTGTGAGCAGTTTCATGTAGGAACTATCGGTCGAAACAAAATAGTTCCTACATGAAACTGCTCGAAACTAAGCTGAGTAACCGGGTCATGATTACTGGAAAGAGACATAGCTGATTTTTTTGGTGCTTTGAGCACCACAAGCCAAGTGCTCTTTAGTCCCATTATATTCAAGACATGCAGACATCTCTACGGCCGATATCTCCAAAACACGCCAACTCGCACTATAAAAACACAGATGGAGAAATAGCACTACAGGTAAGAGGAAAAATATGTACTTTTGATTTTCTTTTATACTTACACTTCCTGAGAATGTCACTATTTCCAAAGTCCATCGCAAGTATCCATAATATATCCAAACATGTATAATGCAATTAGACGTTATAGAAAAAAATTGACCATTAATACCAGGAGTATTGACCAGCATATAAAACACACAGGTTAATTTTGATAAAACAAACTTCTAAAAGATGAGAGGAGAGGAGGGGAGGCATAATTAAAAGTTAAAGAGAGGTCATAAGACAGAAAGGGAGAAACCGAGGAGTAAACGCCACAGACATAGAAGGGAAGAAAGGTAAGGGTGGGGAAATAGCAGCTTTCAAAGTAAGATAGAAATAAGAATGGAGCTGGGCAAAGGATGAAGGAAAAGAGAGAAATTAACAGATGAAGCTGGGAGAGAAAAAAAAGAGATGGGGGACTGCTGAAATTCGATTTTTCTTCGAAGATATGTCTAGCTTCCACTGCAGACAAATTCACAGAAACAAGGTTTTCCTCAGAAGTGTACCTACACATTTTTACTAAATGCCCACACATAGACACAAGTGGAGAACACACTTACTCCCACGAATAAACACAAAGTTCCTATCTTTTTATTAAACAGGAAAGACTTCTGAGAAAATAAAATATTTACTGAAACTTTCCAACCTTCCCGACGGCAAATCATACCGCCAACTGTCAGCTTATGAAAATATATTCTGTTGAGGTTATAAATGCTTGTGTTTTCCAACATTATTCATGAATAAGGAGTGTGTCTCTTGGCTTTCGGCTAGAGTGTTAACTCTCTTTGTGTTACTGGGGGATAATACTGAGCTGCATTCAAAGCCTTCACCCCAGGACAGTTCAGTGAATATTAACCTGCTCTACCTGCTGCATTCTGCAGGTCACCTGGACTGATCCTCCCCAATTTGTATGTGATTCAAACAAGACTAGTTGAAATGAGATTTTTCACTGGTTTAAGGATACGTCTGGTGACATTTTACTATTTTCCTTATTGTCAGCAAGCGTTATGAAAAGACCTAAACCAACATTGAAAAGTATTGTGTGTGTATCCAAAGCCTGATATATCTTATTTCTCTGTGCTTGTCCAAGAACTATTAAGAACACATCAATGAGTCACATTGTTGCACTGGGTGACTTGTTCCTTCATTACCATAAACACACACACTCTAGTTTATTTTGACTCAATCCCACATACAGTGTCCTGCTGCCACAGATGCTTACAAGAGGACCTAATGTGGATTCACTGAAAATAGTCCCCAAAAACTATTTCCTCCTGTCTTGAGTAGCATTTGTTTAAAACATAATAGTTTGACATTTTGGGAAATACACTTATTCACTTTCTTGCCAAGGGTTAGTTGAAATCATCGATACCACTCTCATGTCTGTCTCTTAAATATGAAGCGAGAGCGAGCAGCATAGCTTAGCATACAGCCAGGAAGCAGGGGGAAACAGTTAGCCTGTCTTTGAAAGTTGAAAACATCCACCTGCCAGCACCTCAAAATTTGACAAATTAACAAACAGAAATGAAAATGTGTGGTTTTATAGGGAGTCATGTGCTGGAACTATTTGGCTCTACCCTTTATATTTAGCATACAGACAGAGGAGCTAGAGCCAACATGTAGGATACCCATGCCGTTATCTTTAAGATGGTACTGGAGTGTTTCCTCTCAGATTATGCTCAGCCAACTATGAGTTGTTTTGTCTGGAAGCTGATCGAGCTCAGAGGTGAACTGAAACTTGACTTATTTGAATTAACATACAGACGCCCTGAGAGGCAAGTGGGGAATATATTCTGATGATCCATTTTCTAAGTCTAAATTGTTTTCTCCCTTGTGTCAGCTGTCAGCTGATCTTTGTGGATTAACCCACGTTAAAGAGCACACATCAGTCTTTGAGAACAAAGATAAGGCTTCTGGAGCTCATTCAAACACCTTTGTTCACACCCCACTTTGTGTTGGTTGACCGACTGCACATAAGAGGCATACGTGTAGGATCCACCTAATATTAAAACATGTTGCTCTGACATCAACCACCTCAGCATTTAAATTTGTCTAGACAACAGACTCAACACAGTTTCTGAATACATTATTGAATGTCTCTCAATATTCTGAACAAAATCAGTTATGTCTTTGACTTAAAGGAAATTGAAACTGGTCACCGATCACTGACTAAACCCCACACCAGAACAGTGATTGTACAATCATAGCTTATTAACTGTAATTTTGCAAGGCATGGTGCTGTAGGAGTGGTACTCAGTATATAGAGTTCTGAGGTTGGCATCTTTTTTTTGCATCTCCAAAGCCAAAACACAAGAGCAAAAGTGTAAGGAATGGATTAAACAGTGTGTTTGTCTGCTCTAACTTAAACTGCAATAGTTAGCATGACCACCTAAATAGTTTACAACCAACAGTAGTAACAGCATTACTTTAAAGGCCAATAGTTAGCATACCATTAAAAATAACAATAAAAAGCTCTGTTCATGACAAGCACATCTACTGTGCAGTTGTTCCCTCAGAAGCCAGTCGTGAATGCTATCAGAGATCAGACTAACGTTAGCCGCTCTGTCCTGTTCTTTATTGGATTTGGGGAAGTTTACACTCCAGCCAGCATTACTCAAGATAACGTTACTCATCCTAAAAGCCTTTGCGATGTTTGTATAACTCTTGTAATGTTAAAATTCTGATCTGATTATTTTCCTTATCATACTTAGAATACGAGGACTAACTAGCTCTACACTTCAATGCAAAAACTTTTGTTGTAGTTTAAGGTGGTTCTTTTTTTTTTCCCCATCTTCTACTTTTTGACGTGTTATCATGATGTCGCATGAAGCTATGAAAGGCATATTTAAGACCCTTTACAGGTTTCCTGTAAAGAGTTTTCAACTAGTTCATGGACTAGTTAGCTTAATTCAGTTGCAAGCTTCCAACAGTTGCCATTTGAGCTGATCAAATCAACGGTCGCCAACTAGAACTGGTATGCCTTATTTGTCTACATCTGTCTGAAATCAAAGAACCATTGTTTAGAAAAGGACTAGATATTTTAGTGAACTGAACATTGTAAACTGTATGTATCACGCTAGAACAGAAAGTTATACTGTGCAGCAACAGTAACTTAAGGGGAGTGTTGCGTAGTGAAGGGGTCGATTGTCTGACATCAAAACATGAATATAGCATCAAATTTTGCTTTTTACTTTATACTGTTCTTCTATCCCCTTCCTATGGTGATAAAGCAGTGATTTTTCCTTTTCTCTCTGTACAGTTTGAAGTTCAGGAGAAATAGTTTCACAGCTACATTTTGGTTTTGCTGAGCTGGTCCAATTTCCTGCTTGGCTTCCTATTCATTAACAGTTGGGAGTGTATTTAAACATTTCGGTAAAATAGAACTGATTAAGCATAAGGCAAATGGAGTGGAACTTAAAAAATGAAAATACAGATCAGTTTTTATTGGACTAGAAGGGACATATGGACTATTTGGCCTGTGGGGTTGACTAACACTCATTGGTTAATCTGTGATGTGACCCTTTCTCCCCCTCCTGGTCCTGGCAGGAGGAGGTGGCTCGCCTGGCCTCCATGCAGCCTCAGGTGGACCTCCTGGAGGAGCGGCTAAAGGAGCTGAGGGAGGAGAAGGAAGGCGAGGAGGACCCTTCAGCCTTCCTGG
The DNA here is from genome assembly GCA_011952105.1 of Coreoperca whiteheadi. NCBI lineage: Eukaryota > Metazoa > Chordata > Actinopteri > Centrarchiformes > Sinipercidae > Coreoperca > Coreoperca whiteheadi. Next base: position 14,126,839 of record CM022483.1, read on the forward strand.
ATGCCGACATCACCGCCTTCAAAGAGCACTACCACAAGGTCCTGGAGGATCTGAGGGCAAGAGAGACTCAGCTACAACTGGGTAAGAGAGATGCTGATTCACTGCAAAACTTAAATGAATCCCTGCAATTACAGAGCGTACTACACCTTGTGACCTTTGCTTTTGTTTAGATGCCCTTAAATTCAATTGCTGGTGTGTGCGGTTTGTTAGAGTGGGCTAAGTGCTGCCTTCTTAAAATGTATAGGAGGGATTTATTTTCCACAACAGCACGTATTTTCATAGATTTGGACATCATTCGTAACATTTATGACACTACACCAGCTTGACTGTTGAAATATGGGGACTCACCATAGACTGATGCCTCAATATTATCTAAACCACTTAACCTGCAAGTCCAAAAAACATAAACATTAGAGCATTTAAAACGGCAACATTTAGTTTAAAAGGAATCGCTATGATTGCTCACAGGGGAGAAGTACATCGGCATGGATCTGAGTTTACCTCAAAGAGTAAAGCTTCTGCTGAACTTTGATGGAAGAGGCAGAGAGTCCAAAATGGAGGAAGCAATCACAGCCTATTAGCTGTGTTGAACCACCCAGTGTTATTTAAACTTCCCCAAAATAGTTATGTTATCAAACAGCGGTACAAAGGCCACGAATATGTTTCTTGATTAAATTATGTGAACTTTTTGTCCTGTTAGCGACCAAGCTAACTAGCTCTCTAAATGACTGTTAGTAATGGCCGGTTAGCGAGCTAAGTAGCTCGGAGAGCTAATGTGACCATCATTTTGGATGACTGGTGCTAGAATGTTCTTGGCTGGCCAGCATGTTAGCCTTTAGCTTGACAGCTACAGTATTTTACCAGCTAGCGAGTAGTCACTATGTCACCAAGCCCCCTGTTTCACAAGGACATGCAAATGAATTTCACTGTGCCACTTTCAGGTGTGACCAGGCATTTATCTAGGCTGTTAAGTTATCTTGGCTAACATGTTAGCAGACTTACCGTGCTTAGAACATCATTGGTGTTCCACTGGAGTCCTCTACTTGGTTCTCATAGCTTGTTAGATGATTATCAACCATAGTGCATTCATTACGCTCTTAACAAAACTGCTTGGTATAATTCTGACTAAAATACAATATTGCCAGACAATACTAACAAAGAAATGAGAGCTGACTCCATTCAGGCTATTTCAATAGTTTTCTTCAATACAGCGCAAGTTACTGGTGGAACAATGGCACATATCAGTATTTAGTCAGTCATGCCTGATCTATAAAGTATACCAAGTATTTAACTTCGTACGCAAATCCTTGGATCTTTGGATGACAAATAACGACAGACTGACAGACTGGCTGCCCTAGAAATGTTAAAAAAAGAACTTGAAGTAATGACTTAGACAAAATGGATATAAAATTTCTCTGAAAATGCCTGAGCATTTTATCAAACAAGATATCTGTAAAAATAAATGATCTTTCATTCTATTCCAAACAAAAGCTATTATTTTTACAGTTATTGAACAAGATGTTAAAGAGGACTTTAAGGTAGCGTGCTCTATGATTTCAGCACTCCTTGAATTAGATTTTAATTAGATAAACTTTAAAATATTAAAAGAATATTGTGAAGAACAATTGACGTCTCTCAGTGTGGGTAGATGCAGGGATGAATACAGTACTGTTTCCATATGATCTGCTCTCCAATTACCACTACAAGCATTTACGCCACAGCATGGCGTGTTGTAGAAGGTTGTTTAATAAATCAATCTGCCAGAAAACATCACTTATTATGCTGCACTGCTGATATTATAGTTAATATTTTATTTCTGAGTTGAAAATCAAGTCAAAGATGCAAACATTTTTAAACCACTCACTAACTATGAAAAGCCTTTTTCAGAAGGTTGTGCAGCAAGGCTGCCTTTTATCTGAATGACCTGGGCGCAACAAACATCCACCTTGTTCACGTATCCTTGGGCTCCAGTGCAGGATTAATGCTCACACTGGCCTAACATCTATATAGAGAGGGATAGAGAAAAGAGAATTTCTGTTAGGAATCCTATTATTTGATGTGACATCAAACACATATTTGAATGTGGGGTCCAGATGTCCCTGACATTTTTTAAGCACCTTTATATTCCGACTGAGCAACAACTGGCCTAAATAAATGTTCACGAAATATAGATGCACGGAACGACATTGTAAGGAGTCGAATGGGGTGAGATAGATGCAGCTTTGAAAACAGGCGAAGAGTTATTTGTTCCAATTGAAGAATGTCAACTACAGTTGAAATTCACCAGACACATTTCTCCCTCATGTTGACAAAACAAAAAACTATTTGCAACCAATGACATGCTCTGGATGCACACTACCATCCAGTCTTTGATTAAAGAAAGCAGCTCATTATCAACAACGGAATAGTCTTGGGAAGTGTGCTTATGTAATGGTTGGTAGAACATTGGGACCCAAAGATAGGCTTTACTTGACAAAAACGAGTTTGAAATATAGTTTATTGGTAGCGCTCTTCTGGGGTTTGAAGGAGAGAGAGTTCAGTGGCTGGGCTCGAGTCCCTGGCAGGTGAGCTGGGGATCGTCGGGGGTGCAGGGAAGGCGGAAGAGTTTCAGAGGTATGGAGACTGAGGAATCCAGGAGCGGAGCAGGCAGGTTCTTGTCAAGAGTTAGATGAGACGTTATATCTTCTTTGTTTAATCCGTACAAAAAGTGTAAAAATGTAGTAGTTCAATGTAAATGGACTGTACTTGCATAGCGCCTTTCTAGTCTTCCGACTACTCTAATATCCATTTTCCACCAAGGCAGAGCTGGTGCTGGTTCGGAGCCAGAGCCTAGTTTCAAATCGGTTCTCTGTGTTTCCACACCCAAATCAGCAGCTCAGAGCCAGGAAAAATGGTTCTTAAGTAGCACCAAATCCTTGCTGGTCTAGAAGTAAGAACGGCTTACATCAGCGGCTGGGGGCGGGGTTACCGTCACTGACAAGCGGAACAGTTTTCACTTCTGCTTCTTACACCAAAGCTTAATACATTTTTATTTGACTGCAATGGGATCGTTTATCAGCAAAGTTGATGCTAGGAGGGTAGCAAAATGCTGAGGCTAAAGTTGACATGTTATTGTTAAAAATAAATGTTCTGCACGTACCGTTACTCTCGCTCGTAATCTCCGTCTGTACAAATTACAGCGAACATCAATAGCAATGCAACATCTGCGATTGTTGGCGGTGTTTGTGTTTGGCGCTGCTGCGCTAGCGTTACCGGGAAAGATGTGACGTATACAGTCACGTGAGAACAGGCTCTGTGCTGCTCTGCAGCCAGTGGCAACACAAACATGTTCTTAGAAGGCTCGTCACTCGAACCAACTCCGAACTGGCACGAGCACTGGCTCTGAACCAGCACCGTGTTCATTCTGGTGGAAAAGGGGTAAAAGTGCTTTCACACTACATATCACATTCACGCCATTCACAAACTGATGGCAGGAGCTAACTGCCCATCAGTTCAAAGTAATTTAACCATTCACACACACTCATCAGTATCTTGATCAAGGACACATCGACACATGGTCTGGGGGAAGCCACAGCCGCCCCACATAGTTGTAGTTAGTACTACTAGTGTCTATTAAACCACTCTTTCTTGGACCTTAGCAGTGAATTCTGCCCACTGATGAAACACATCCTAAAACCAATCACAGTTGACCAGCAGCTGATTAAACAATCAAAAATCATCTTTAAATATTTTACTGTAGATAAATTACCATTTAAAAAAAAAAAAAAAAAAAACAAAAAAAAAAAAAAAAAAAAAGTTATTAAGCAGACGTTAAATAAATTAAACAGACCCACCAATTTCTCTCTCTATAATTTACCATCTTAAAAAT
>CM022483.1:14130731-14147995 GCA_011952105.1 Coreoperca whiteheadi
AATAAAAAAAAAAAAAAAAAAAAAAAAAAAAAAAATAAAAAAAAAAAAAAAAAAAAAAAAAAAAAAAAAAAAAAAAAAAAAAAAAAAAAAAAAAACAAACAAAGTTATTAGGCAGCTGTTTAATAAGTTAAACTGACTCACCAGTTTGCTTTGATATAGAGAACCATCTGAAAAGGCAAGTTCACTAGCCGGCCAAATCTCTTTTATCCTTCAAAATTTCAATGTAAGTTCAGTCATGACAACGGTGTTCCCAGCAAGCTAGCAACAATATAAATTTTTCCCTTGTTGTAGTAGCCACTCTTAGCTTCCTCAGGACTTCTAACTGGCGAAAGCTGTCACAATTTTTCATGGATGTAGATCATGAATGTTTTATGAGAATTGGCTGCCGGACTCAAAGACGGTGCCCATTCATTCCAATTGCAACTGCTCACCGAGCGCATAAAGCAACAAATGCGTTGTGTGGCCCACTGCACATGCTCACTAGTGTTTCTCCCACGGGGTTCCACTCACTTACATTTAAGGATGGGTATTGCTAGGATTTAATCAAAACTGGTATCTATACCAATATGTATTTGTTTATTTGATTAGGTTTAATGTCACTCCAGAATTTAGCTTCAGTTTGTTATATTGGCAAGGCCATCTAAGAAATTATAGAGGGACCACCAATCACAGAGCCTGTGACATGTTTTTGACCTAGTGACTAGCCACAGTAAGATCCTGATTTTTCTAATGCAGACAAATTGTAGTTGAGTTGGGAAGGTTAATTGCGATTTAAGATTCTGTGGTAAATTATTTTGATAATATTAATTAAAAATATAAAATGGGAACTAATACTTTTCACAATTAGATCTTGATTTACCTTAGGCCCTCTTTGAGGACCTAGAGGGCTCTGACGGTTCCCCCTGACTAAAAAGTAATAGTGAAGCAAAGTTTCAAGTACATTCTCAAGTGAACAGAATCAAGGAAAATGGCATTCAAAGGTTCTAATTTTAAGAGCTGTGAGTGTCATGCTCACATTGCTAAGTTAGGGCTACTCAGACTCAAGTGTGAACATTCAGTCAGCACTCACCCATGTGGTTGCACCTTTTCACCTGGTGAGCAGCTAGTGAGAGTGTCAGCGAGTCATTTAGTCCAATTTGTAGTGCTACTCTCCCTGTCTGTGTGTGTCAAGATGCTCTCTGTGGCTTCCTCAGTGAAAACAGTGACAATGAGACTTAATGAGATAGAAAAAGAAGCTGAAAGCTGCGGCCATCAAGACAAGAAAAAACTAAATCAGACAGACGCTGTGGCAAAACGAGAGCAGATAGCTATGTATATCAATGAGGGAGAGAATGGAATGGAAAACAAAAACTATAAGCTCTGAGAGAATGACACTGAGGGAGAAGACAGAGAGAGAAGGATGCAGAGAGTGGGAAGAAAGGAAGAGAAGGAGAGGCAGCTGGAGGGAGAAGAAGAGCGAGAGAGAGAGAGAGAGAGAAAGATGTTGACAGCCACGGAGACAAACTATACTTCTTTACTCACTCAGACAGCTTCTTCCCTCATGCCACACACTGCGCTTTTCTCACCCACGCCAGGGCTGAGATATCCAACACACACATTTAACTTCGCACACATGGATGGGCATAGGCATGTGTGCAGACACGCACAGGCAGATTAATGTGCCAAATTCAAAATACGTTTTAATAGAAGCATGTAGAAAAGAATTTCTCTGAAAGGAATGCGCCAGTTATTTTAACGATACTTTATGCTTTTGTGGCTTCCTTTCTCTTTCCGCCTCTGAAGTCAGTTCAGTTAAAATCAGGGAAGCTTTATAAGCATGAATTGAAAAGAGTCACTTTACCAGAGTAGTACATCATAGAAATATAATGGTGTTGAATGCAAGACTCACAAGTATTCAAAATGAAGAAATCAACAGTGTCTATATAGGGAAACATAGATTTTCAGATATTTCACAAGTGAAATGTTACGTGTTTACATGTTAAAACAGATGTTTACATGTAGTATCCTATTTCACATGTGGGGTTTAGATGATACATTTTGTTTATAGAGCACGTTTCTAAACAAAGTTGACAAAGTACACTACTACATAGAACCAAAACAGACAACCCCAATAATGCAATAAAATACAGGAAAGAATTTTAAGAGTCCACAGCCACGCTAGCAGGTCTGTGATGCTGCACTTGAGCTAGCGAGCTAACATGCTCACAATGTCACTGCAAACTGCTGATGTTTAGCAGGTCTAATGATTACCATGTTCAGCATCTCAGTTTAGGTTTTCTCACACTGGAGGGTTGAAAATTGATATTTACAAATATGTATTCGAGATGGTATTTGTCCATATGTTTGGTATATTACAGTACAAAGTGTAACTCAGTGTTTCTAAAGTTGCAGTTTGCAATGCAACAACAGCATTGATCAGCTGTAGCCTCTCTGACATATCTCTTTGTCTCTCCTTGTCTGTCTCTAGTTTTGGAGAGCTTGCCCCCGGCTCGTTATAAGGAAACCATATCAACACTGTTGGCATGGTTACAACAGTGCGAGGCCAAGCTGGCCATCCCTTCCACGGCCGTTACGGAGTATCCTATTATGGAGCAGAGACTGAAGGACATTCAGGTACACACACACACACACGTACACGCAGACACTACTACACTTACGTATGCAGATGAGTGATATATTCCTGTTTTAATATCTTATCTGGAATTTGCGTGCATTCAGAAGTAATAAAAGTTATGTGCTGTCAGAGCCAAATAAAGGTTTAAAAAATCTTTGTGCTTTTGGTGCGAAGGTACGATAAAAATCTGGCTTTACGTTCACGCAGTATGAAAGTTAGTAAATACATACTTTTCTATGGGCTATCGACTGTAATGTACATATTTATTCCTATATCTCCATTGAGTTACAGTATTGATATGGTAGTCATGTTGCAGCTAAAGCGGAAAGCATGTTGAGCTTCAAGTAGTTACAAAGTCCATTCTCCATTAAGAAGTGATAGTACTAGTAGAATCAGATGCATTGCATTTATTAAAATCGTTGTTTTTGGTGCTGAAACTTAACAAAAGTGGAGATCTGCTATAAACAATGTTGTTCTGACTCACAACGGTGTATGATCAATACAAAGTTCTGGTTATACACTCTAAATGATTTGGGTCAACTGAGAGAATCCAGTCATATGATCATTACTCATCAGTTTTTAGTCTCCATATGCTAAAAAGATATGAAACAGCATGCAAATACAAATATCAGCATTTTACAATTTGTGCATAACAAAGTCAACTCTGTCTTCTTTCATACATTATTCAACATTTCGATACCTTCATAATTTTCAAAATATTGAACTTTGTTTCAACTTAATTTATTATGTAAGTGAAGCCTTTAATCCCATTCCTCTTCAACCGACACATACTCATTCATACTTCCACCTTGAAACTTTGTTCATATGTTGGGACTTTCACGCATTAATTATGCTTTTTCATACCTCTCAGTGCGTACATACCAACTGGCATGTCAACTGCTTACAGTGCACACACTTGAACTGTATTCGGCGCTCCTTCTTGATCTGAAATTTCCGCTACTAATAGCACTTAGTAGGCAACATTTCAACAGCAATCATCCTTTACTCTTAAACTTACAGTTCAACTGACATATCAACTGCTTCAGTGCTTAAACTTCAGCTGAGACTCTTACCACATCTCTTAAGCAACAGTTTACCATTTTAAAACATTTTAATCTTGATTACATTGTTTCGAAAGCTCAATATGTTAAGACATTTGAACTATTTTAGCTTATCAGTTAATTTATCAGGGATTAGATAATGCAGTGTAGTGTAATGTTGGGGGTTGGTATAATGGCAGCTCACTGTCGGGTATGAATCACAGGTAATTATGCTGTTAGGTGGGTATACTATAATCCCATCATCCGCCTGGAGTCAACAGTGATTCAGCTGATAGGTACATTTGCTCTGTATCACTGTATATGATCTTGACAACACTGCTGCTCAGATCTGTTTACAAATTCCCATAAAATACCTAAATGGCTCTGGCTCTATAATCCTGTGGAGCTGTATAACACTGTAATCAGTTTTTACTACGAGTAGTAAAGTTATATTGCCACTGGCGATGCCAAACTGCCAAAACAGCACTCTTTTAAAGGATGCTTTTCTGCTGCTCTTTGAGGTAGCAGGCAGAGGATAAAGAAGGGAAAGAAAACAGATGACATGCAACATTAACCAAGAGTCTGATTCATACCCACAACCTAGTGAGTAAACTGCTTGCATCTGATACACTAGGACATCCCCAAATTACCGTAGTAAACATAAAATCCCTGTAGAACGAATCATTAAGGCAGATGGAGTGTCCTTTTAAAAAGAAGAGGTCATTTTCAACCAAGTTTGCTTGAGACATAACCAAGTGTTAATAGTAAAGGAGTTTTTTAGGTGGCATTCTACAGTATATATTTTTTTTCTAAATGATGTTTGTATATGAAATGAAATAAACTGAAAGTTAAGTGAACTGAGTTTGAATAAACCACATCTTCTAAAAATGACAACTAAAGAAGTAATAATATTATAAATATACTTCTGGGGCGGACTCCCCAGTCGTCACACCCCTGCTGTCTTCCCCTGGGCCTGCCCTTTGGTCCTCCCCCCACCTCTGTGACAGGGGATGTTTCTAGAGGCTTTGGGTAAATTGTAAACCCATTTGGGTAGCCAAAAGCTTTTAGGGCTTCCTTCAGGTGTTTGTGCTCCTTCTCTTTCAACTTAGTACTTGTAGCTATGAGCACTTGTAGGCGGCGACATAGTCATTCTGTCATATTGACCAATTCTCCGTACCACAAATTACTAATAGTTTACTAGCAAATACACATTTTGGATTGTCTTGTGTTGTGTCTTGTTTTTTTATTTTAAAACGACATTACTTTTACTTCCAGTGTACCTTTTAGTGGCTCCTTTTGCGCCTTAACTGATATCCCGTTGGTTTACGTTTTTCAACAATCCCTCTAAATTAAGTCCTGGCCCAAAATCTTGTTTTAAGAGTGAACACATCTAATCTTATCAAGATGCTGATAAAAATCATCTTTCATTGCGACTTTAAAACAGAAAGCCATCACTAAGTAAACAATATAATATTACAGCTTACATTCATACCTTGCTGTTGTTAGCTGTCCTGTATCCTGTAAACTGTCTTCATTTAAAGCAGCAGCTCTAACAGCAAACAAAACTGTGCCTTCACAAACCAAAAAACAAGCACAAGCTAATTTCAATTTCAGTGAAAATCTGTGTTTTTGTGAAACCCGACTTGCATCTACTTAACATGCAGAGAGCAGGCCAGAGCTGGTCTGCTGTTGGTGTGTATTTGTCTACAACTCAGCAATTATGAGAGGCGGGTGAGCAAAATCCCAGTGGAGCAAATCAGAGTTTATCACAATATCTACCTACAGATGCACACACACTCAAAAATGCCAGTGCAGTGTGCATACAATACGGAGGCGAATACTTATACACCCGTACACACACGGTCTATTTAATTGTCATTTTTATTCCATATTTCCAGTCAAAAGAATACAACGTCTTTTGTTATTTTCTTTCATTACTTTGTTGTTGCTTTACAAGTGTTGATTTTTATCTTTAGTCAAGGTCACACCATAGAGGAAAGTGTGTGCGCGCGCACGCACAGTCAGCCTCTTTTAAACTTGATAATGGTCTTGTAGCCTCGCAGGGAGATCAAGCCATGTAGCCCGAGATTAATTAAAGTTGATTGTAGATAATAATTAGGAATTCATTCTGCATACTGATAAGCCGTCATTAATTTTCAACACAACTGTTTCCCCTCTCATCGCTCAGAGAGACCGGACTTAAGCGTGTGTATGTGTGCACGTATGTGTGGTGATAAACCTTTACTTAACCAGATGACCGTGTCACCTCTCACCCTAGTTACTTTGTTCGTTAAAACAATGAGCGCTCCTGTCAGATGGGAACTTGGTTTGAATCCTGACCTACTGTAAGAAAAACAGAACTCTAGCAGATATTAAAAACAGCCATGATGGGTTGAGGTACACTAACTGACAGCTTTAAGACAGATGATTATTAACATCTTCCACTGCTACTGGTAGAAGTTATTAAAGACCTGATTGCAGCATTCAATCACTACGTATAATTTTGGTGTTATTACATCTTATGATTGATTTGTGATTTTGCAGTAGGGTGATTTAGTGAGACGTGAGTAGGGGTGGGCTATATAGATTATTGATTGAAGACTGCAATTATATTTTTAAAGCCCAGGATGATGTCAAATGTTTTCTTTTGTTCAAGCAACGCACCCAAACCCAAAGATATTTAGTTCACAACTATGGAAAAACACAGAAAATCCTCACAACCTAATCATTTCGAGTCACTACCATCAGTATTTTTATCAAGAAGCTTGTGGAAAAAAAAGGTGTCAGATTTAGTAGCTACAGATGTTATTTCAATGTTAGATATATATATTTAATCAACATTATGTAAACTTAAGTATTGTAAATAAAGTATATACTGTGTATATTAATTATCTGATTAATTAAGGTACTTCATCATACTCCTGTGAATGCAGTATTTCCACAAATCATTCAACCTCATTGAGTTTTAACAGTTCCTACCATGACCTGCAGATTTCAAAGGATGGCCTACGCAGTAGAAAGAGTCTGTCCTCTCAAGAAAAACAACAGCACTGATCACTGTTCAAATGCCTAAAACAGCTTATGTAGAACAAATCATTAAGGCAGATGGAGTGTCCTTTTAAAAAGAAGAGGTCATTTTCAACAAAGTTTGCTTGAGACATAACCAAGTGTTAATAGTAAAGGAGTTTTTTAGGTGGCATACTACAGTATATATTTTTGTTGAAAATGTTCTGAAACAACTTGTGTACCTGACAAGAACCTCTTGTGGCAGCATGAATCATGCTGCAGATATAAGCCTTCACATACATTACAGTGTCACTGCTCAGATTTTTGGTGGATCAGCGATCGCAGGGTACCATGGGGGTGGGGAGCTGTGGTGTGTGTCAGGGTTCTAAATGCATTTTTGTGTCTGTGAAGGGGACGTGTTCAAGATTAAAGGGGTGTCAGGTTGCTCTTTAAACAGGTGATGTCCATCTGACTAGTCACTGTCTTTACCAAGTTTAGGGGTTAGGGGTTGTATTTGTTTTTTTTAAACCCAAACAGTAACCTACTTACCTAACTTAAACCAATTAGTTTTTGTACCATGAACAATATTAGTGACTCATTACTGATCTGGAAATGCTCATATTAATCATTTTTGCAGCCGACATTTGCAATGGTTTTAGGAGAAACAGACAAACCACATTGTCCTGTCGATAGGGTCACCAGATCTGAAAATGCTTGTGCTGCATGGGTCATTTTGGATGGCAATGACAAACAAAATATATTGTCATTCACTTTGGAGTGCTTAAATGGTATAGTAATCTTTATTGTCTAATGGTATATTACATCTTGTATATCATATATTACTCAACCCTATAGGAGGAAGGCTGTCCAACAGGTAAAGGTTCAAAGAAGTCACAGGGATTATTACACTATTTTTGTATGATTTGCATCTGTGATGTAACACCTCTTCACCTTTCTGTTCAGTCTCTAATGAGGGAGCTCACTCATCTGAAAAGTGAAAGTGGGACTTATTTGAGTCAGTTACAAAAAGAGCCAGAGGCCTGTCCATGTGATTCCTTGGTCTCCAATGGAGGGAAGAAAAGATAAAGCAACCAAAACTTTAAGCAATAAGAGTCCCTAATGCCTCCCTGCTTGGGATTCAGTGTTACAGCAGAAGGACTGTGGTTAAGCCATAGTAACTGACAAATGTCCTGTCCAGGGGCTGTGCTTGAACTAAGCCTCTGAGCCACCTTGGTGTGAACAAGGCTTTCTTCCCCAAAATCTTCAGCTAAAACCCACCTAAAGTTGACCAGGAATTCCCTCACCTATCCACTTGTAATTCATCCTGCACAGCAGGGTGAGCAAAATCAAATAGTGTGAAAGGCTTTCATTACAAAATGTTAACCGTGGCAGCCAAGTGTTGTGGCAGCTCATAACCTCTCATGCTCACCACCCCTCACTCTCCAAACTCTCCCCTCTCACCCCACTCAATACTGTGTAATGTAACAGACGAGCTGTTAAAATTACTTTTTGCCCAAAGCATTTTGGCTCCATAGCATTTTCATGAGGTATCGGAGCACACATGGTAGAAGATTATTCAATAAATCAGATGTAGATGTGAGGCATGTTTTTTGCTGCATTTCTACAGAGACTTCTTAAAAAAATGTGTCAAGGAAATGCCAGCCTGATTGATTTGTGGAGCTCTGGGCAACGCTTTCCTTAGTATGAGGCTGGGTAAACCTGGTTAATATGCTATAAAGTGCATTAATTAGCTTTATAATTAGAGATATTTCAAGTTTTTTTCATTCGAATTTAATGATGGCTATCCATTGTCCATCGTGGATAGATGTCAATAAATCCTTTTTGAACAAAGGCTCTTCCTATAATATCAGAACTTCAGACTTTTGTGATTCTTCAGTATCGGAGAAATCCATTGATTGTTATCTCTACAGTGCAAACAGGAACTACTAGTAGCCAAAGCTGCATGACTTAATTTAAGACTGTTTACTATCACCCACCAGGGTGAGTTATAACAATGGAAAAACCCTGGTTCACAGCTAAACTTAGATAGCTTCTGGTTGAATAAGGAAGAGGAATTCAGGAGTTGAGAGAGGGGCAGGTTTGGGGAGTCAAAGTACCAGTTTAGCAAGGCGGTGAGAGAATCTAAACGACTCCGAGAGACTACAACACCAGTTCTCAGCCAACAAAAGAGACAATGGGACAATCTTTACATTGTCCCCAGTGGCTCTATCCACCAGCTCCACGTCCCCCACCTCAGTAGGGGCCTGAGCCTCTTCACAACTGCCCACCCCAGAAGCTCCCCCCTCTCATACTGCAACAACAACTCTGGGGCGTTTAGGAGGCAGAACCCCACAATGCAGCCAGACCAGACTCTGTCCCTGCAACCACCCTGAAGCACCGTGCTAATCAGCTGTCTCCAGTGTTCACAGACCTCTTTAACACCTCACTGGAGACATGCCATCTGCCAGCCTGCTTCAAATCCTCCACCAACATCCCCATCCCCAAAAAACCAAGGATCACAAGACTTAACGACTCCAGACCCGTTGCCCTGGCCTCTGTGGTAATGAAGTCTTTTGAGTGTCTTGTGTTGTCCCACCTCAAATCCATCACCCACTCCTGGAACTCCTGCAGTTCGCCTAAAGAACCAACAGGTCTGTAGACGATGCAGTAAACATGGCCCTCCACTTCATCCTCCAGCACCTGGACTCCTCAGGAACCTACTCCAGGTTCCTGTCTGAGAATTTCAGCTCCGCCTTCAGCATTATCATCTGCTGCAGGACCGGCTCTCCCTGCTGAGTGTGCCTGACTCCACCTGCAGGTGAATTACAGACTTCCTGTCCAACAGGAGGCAGCATGTGAGGCTGGGGAAACATGTCTCAGACTCCTGGACCATCAGCACCGACAGTTGACAGAAATTTACCAGCCTGTTAGGGACCAATTCAAAAGTATATTGAAAATAACCAAGAGAGCATTTCAGATTTTTTTCCAATTCAAATATTATGTTATTTGTACGTTTAGTGAGCAACCAAACTCATATATGAACTCCACATACTGCAGTTGAAGAGTATAAATGGTTGTAAATAACAATTTAAAACATATACATCCAAAAACAGGTTTTTTTGTGACATAATCCTGGATGAGCACAGAAAAGATGGACACTAGTTTGCAATATGAACCACACAATCTCTCTCTTGCTTCACCAGGCTCTTCAGGTGTCTCTGACTGAACACCAGGGGGAGGTGGAGTACCTGACCTCTGCTGTGGAGCAGGTCTTCCAGAAAGCTCCGTCGGACATCGGCCAGAAGTAAGACATGGATAATAATGGAGTGCTTTGTAATCCATTGAAAGAAATAATTAAACAAGACAATTTGATTCAAATTCCAGAACTAAGTACAATGGTTCCAAACTGGTCTAGACGCCGAGTCCAGATTTTCCTTTACACATAGACCAGCTAAAAAAACATTCAGTTTATTTCCATCCATTTTGCCTGTCAGTGTATTCCAACCCAGGACCTTCTCACTATGAGTAGACAGTGCTCACCGCTGTGCTGCCCTTTAACTTTATTGAACAAAATAAACTACCATAACAACCATAAGACTGTGGCTTAATGCTCATTTAAATGAGAAGCATTGCAGTAAGAGAGTGCAATCAGAGCTTAAAACCAACTTAAAAAAAAAAAGTAAGGATAGGTTCACATTTTTTCATGAAACAGGTTGCAATGTTCAGTTAATGTTAATGTTACTGTCTTTTTAGTACCAAATTTTTGTTTCCCTGAACAGTGGTTTCTGTTAGGATCTACAGTGGTGGGATATTAACACCAACAGTGTCTTTTGTACTAGAATTACTGTATCTTTGGAAGATACCACTTGATTTGACTAAAGAGAACTCAGGCTACTGCAGCCTTTTAGCTTCAGTTAAACTTTAGATTTAAATTTTTTTCACAGACTGTGGATTTTGTCATCACTTAAATTAGAAGCTCATTAGGATGGGATCTCTAATTTGCTAAATTCTGCAGCATACCTCTAATTGTTCGTAAGGCCATTTCAACAACTGATTGGCTTTTATTTAGTGTCTAAACAGGAGGTCTGCAATAATAATGCATCAGTAAATAAGTATGTCATGTCACAAGCCAATAAGCTTCTGTAATATTCTGTAGGTATCGCACCGAGATGGACGCTGTCATGGCGCGTTGGAGACGACTCGGCACCACACTGACAGACAACGCCCAGAGAATCCAGGAGCTCATGGCCAAACTGATGCAGTTTGAGGTGAGACTGATAGAGGGATTGCTATATGTTGCTTGAGAGTCAAGTTCAATAACCAAGTAATGCAAGAATTTGAATTGATCTGCTGGTGGACATATCTTAATTTCAATACCCATTCTTGTCTCTCCACCAGAATGATGTAAAGACTTTAAAGAAGTGGATGGCAGATGTGGATGTGTTCCTGAATGAGGAATGGCCGGCGCTGGGAGACTCTGAAGCTCTGGAGAAACAGTTGGAGCAGTGCACGGTGAGGAAAACCATGCATCCTGACATTACTTGGACTAAACTATTGCTTTCAATGTTCTACTTTGAACTTCAAATTTCAAAATGCTCATGGGGTGCAGGTTTATAAAAGGTCAAGAATGGTTTACACAGAGTAGATAAAAATAAAATCTTCTTGGGATAAAAATGCCCCAGAGAATTCATAAAATAACCCTTAGAATTCATAAAATATCCAAGAGTCTATAGAATATCCTTCAAGGAAATAGATAGGAAATTGAAAATGAGCAGATAAACATGTTATTCATGACTACTTGTAAAGAAAATGTTATTGAAAAAACCCCAAAGATTACTCATAACCAAAATGATCCACTCTGAAAGATATACAGTCATATTTCACCTGTGTAACCTCCACCCTGCACTCTGATTGGCCAGGCTCTGGTGAATGACATCCACACCATCCAACCCAGCGTCAACGGCATCAATGAAGTGGGCCTATACCTAAAGAAAGAGGCTGAGCCACCGTTTGCCATCCACATCCAGAAAGAACTGGATGAACTCAACGCCCAGTGGGAGAACGTCTGCAAACAGGTGTGTAACCTTCATTCAGAGGGTGTTTTCCTGCTTCATGTGTCCATCTACTGTAACTTTGAGTGTTTGTGTTTTCCTCTCCTCCGTCTAGGCCTATGCTAAGAAGTCTGCTCTGAAAGGCGGCCTTGATAAGACCATGGCTCTGAGGAAGGAGATGCAGGAGATGCAGGAGTGGATCAACCAAGCCGAGGAAGACTACCTGGAGAGAGACTTCACATACAAAACGCCTGAGGAGCTACGCAAGGCCGTGGAGGAGCTCAAGGTGAGAGTGTAAAGCAGACTTATTAGGTTGTGGAGGATCTGAGGGTGTGTGCAAGTGAAGAAAGAGAGGGAGACAGAAATCAAATCAAAATTTACTTTATTAACGTGTCCATGATTAAGTACAGTTTATGACCAAGTAGTTTTTGAGGTTTTTTTAATTGAGAATGTAAAGGAAGAAAGACCACATTGGTTTGCATATTACTACACAATACAATATCACTTTACTACACTATGCAACAACAACTATCATTTAAAATAAAAAAGTAAGAATATATATGATAGCATCACATTAGTTTATGAATTTCATGTAAACGTAATGGTAGAAAGCATGGAAGAAAACGGCTCTGTGATGCTGTACTTGAGCTAAATGCTAACATCAGCATGCTAACATGTTCACGATGACAATGTAAGCATGTTGATGTTTAGTAGGTGTAATGGTTACCATGTTCACTGTGCTCATTTTATCGTAATCACATGCTAACATTAGCACTATACCCCAAATTGCTCCTGAAGCTGTTCCTTCGATGTGTGTGAATGGTTAGTTTAATTTGTACTGATGGGCAGTCAGCTCCTGCCATCAGTGTATGAATGTGTGTGTCTGGGGAAATGTGATATGTAGTGTGAAAGCGCTTTGAGTAGTCAGACGACTAGAAAGGCGCTATACAAGTACAGGCCATTTACATTTACACAAAGTACAGCTGAGGCTGATGGGAATTTTGGTCACACACCAAAGTATTGGACACATGAAAATCTTGACCTGATCATGGTGCTTGAAAAAAGTTAAGAGTATCAATGTTATTACAACTCATCTTCTGGCGACTGTGAATATGCAAGACAAAATTTCAATAAAAAATAAAAATGTCAACCTCATGGTGGTGCTAGAGGAAAGGTCAGAGTATCACCTAAGTCATTAGGCTTCATTCTGAGGGGAACACGAATGTCTGTACCAAATTTCATGGCAATCCATGTCATAGTTGTTGAGATATTTAAGTCTGGACCAAAGTGGTCGACAGACCAACCAACATTGCCATCCCCTAGAGCCATGCTGCTAGCATGGCTAAAAAACAAGGAGTCAGTTACTGAAGGTGCTCAGTCTAGTTTAACTTGTTCTGCTGCACTTGGTATGGTCTGTTGAGGGCTTAATAGTATTAAAATGTATTTTGAGCTTTTGCAGTAGGTGTCCAGTGTTTGATGAACCGTTCTCTTCCTTTAGTTAGAATTTGGTTAGCTACAAATTGGTAGTGTGAGGACTGTACTGAGGCTGTGTACTGTTAGGAGCTGAGCCCCATGGCAATTCAGAGGTTTATAATGGTAAGGCCTGGGTTAACTTTAAGGTGTTTATAGAATTGTATGGCTCTTTTTCGGCTCCTAATTAAATGTGACCAAATTTTTACAAATTTCAATATGCCAGGTTTCAGTAGGGTGTTTATTCCATTTCTCATAGTTTTTGTTTGTCAAGGGACCCCCCACACAGCCTTTCTTTGCAATATACTTAGTAATAACAAAAGAAGACACCTTTCACTTGCACCATCGTTCAAAAAGGTGCACTTTGCCATATGTAAAGGACAACAGTTCTGTCTCTGTATCAGGGTTTTATTAGTATACATTGGGGGTGCACATTAGAAGTTCTATCACGATAGTGTGGGTGGCTGTGGCTTTGTGGAAGAGCGGGTTCTCCCCCATTTGGAAGGGCAGAGTTTCAATCCCAGCTTCCCCCAAGTGTGCTTGAGCTGAACCCCATATTGCTCCTGAGGCTGTGCCTTTGGTGTGTGAGAATGATTAGTTCCTTTGTACTGATGGGCATTTAGCTCCTGCCATCAGTGTATGAATGTGTGTGAATGTGATATGTAGTGTGAAAGTGCTTTGAGTAGTCGGAAGACTAAACAAGCTATACAAGTACAGTCCATTTACTATATTAACGTTAAATTGGTGTACGCTTTGGAGTCTCTTTGTTGGTGTATACGCTGAACATGTATTATTTACAATAATTTATTTTTTAAATAATGTAGGGACAAGCTGAGAAAACCAATTGAAAGTGCTGATGTGCACACTACCTTATTTATATCTGTAGAACATCAATCTTTTTTAAAGAAACTTTGAAAACTGTGAATTTTTTTTACTGTATCCTTTCAATGGAAAAAAAGCACAAAAATGTGTTGAGATAAAATCATATTACATGTAAATAGACTATTATAGTTTTAGTTAATCTTTTTCTGCTGTATTTGTGTGTATAAAAAGTGAAACAACATTTCTCAACCTTGAACAGTCACGTTCTGTGCCAAAACAGGGCACCAGGGAAAACGAGGGATGGGACCCAATCCCAGAGAAAGAGCTGGTGAAGTTCAATGATTAAATGATGGATGAAGGCTTACATGGATAATCAGGCAGGCAGAGATCAAAACCATAGAAGTCAGTCCAAATAAAGGACTAGCAAATTAGGAAGCAGTTACGGAGCAGGCAGAAAATCCTAAAGTCCAGTAACAAGCGAGGTCCAAGAGAACAGTTCCAAAACACAAGAAACAAACACTGGGGGGGGGTGGCTAGAATGTAGGCACGCAAACCAAGACAACTGACACGGAACAAAGGAATCACAGAGACTAAATTCAAGTGAGGGAAGACAATTAGACGCAGTTCAAACTAATCAGGCCAGGGAAAACAATCGAAACTGGTGGGGGGAAAAACAAAAGACAGGAAGTGAACCCTCACAACACATGAGGAGTGTCATGCTTTTGGGTTTGTGTTCTGTGATTTCCTGTTACATTGTGTCTGGTAATTTTCCGGCCCGTCCTTGATTGCTTTGAGTGTTTTCACCTGTGTCATTTAGTTCACCTGTGTCACGTTGGCTCCCCTTCCAGATTGCGTATATAGTCTGTGTGTTTCCCTTGTCAGCTCGTACTACTACTTCATGGTTACTATGTTGGTTCTGTCTGCCCGCCAGTTTAAGATTTTTGCCTGACCGCTACCTGTTTGTCGCCTGCCTGCCTGTAAACCTGTTTTTACAACTTTACAAATAAATCACCACTCATCATCCTGCTCTCTGTCTGCACTTGGGTCTTTTCCTGGCTTAACGGTCTGATAAGGAGAGGTGAGTATACAAAATAAAACAAGAACAAAAGAACCTATACTAGGGTGCAGAGCAGGTCATGACATGAACTGTTATATAGTAATATTTTGAGTGGTTATCACTAAACATTTGTATATATTTATAGGCACCTGTGACATTTTTCTTGCATTTTAGTTTTCCTTGTGGCTTTTTACTGTTGACCAAATGGTAAGTCAGACTTTGTGGCTGAGTTTGTGCTGCGGGAAAAAGGATAACCTGCATGGGTAAGGACACTTTTAAAGATGCTAAACTAATACATAGAAAGTCGGCAAAAATTTACCAAAACGAAACTGGACTCCAGATAGACAAGTTGACAATTTTAACATTGTTGACATGTTGTGGAGAGGGTGTTTTTTCTCTTCAAAATGAAGAGAACAGCTTTTTTTTTGCTGTTTTGTTTTACAAAGTGAAAACTTAGGGGCGTCAACCTATAAGGTTTGGATAGGTCTGTAGAAATTGCCTCTTAGTTTTAGCCTTAAATATGTAGGGTTATGTGTTCAGTCTCAGTGGAGCCCTGTTTGGATTTCCCTGACATCTGGAGCAGAGTGCCGCAGCTGGGGGTACACCTGTGGCTAACGTTATGACCGACTTAAGGTTATGACTAGTCCACCATTTAGACTTAAGCCCAGTATGTGTTGCGCCTTGGTATAACTTTCATGCCTCACCTCGTATGGAGCAGGCGTAAGTTGGTTACCAGTATCCATAGTAATAATAAAATTTTAATAATAAAAATCTCACAACCAGGGAAGAAAACAATGGCAACTCGTCTTGTTTACAGTTTAAGTAATGAAAGGGCATTAAGACGAGAGAGTAATCTGTGATCAGACAAACCCACCGGGCATCTATTTAGAGAGTGAGCTGATTGAGAGGTTTCGCTTTGGCAGGCAAGCACTGTTTGAATTAATTGAAGAGCTGTCCCCTCAACAGCATGTATCGGGCAGACACGCGGCGTTGCCCTGCACCCTGGGAAATGTCAGTGTACATAGGACAACAGCAGGCTAGGTTATTAAAAGAGCATCCATGTCCCAAAAGCTCAACTGTCCGCCATCAGCATTAATTATTGATTGCACTGGTGATCGATTGTCATGCTGACAGTTTCTGTGTTGGTGTTAAATTTAGGCGCAGAGCGTTTCTATGCTCTGAGAAATAAGAAAACTCATCGAGTTGTATGCAATCCGTAAAATACATATTTGTTTCTTTTGGTTTACGTTAACCATATCTTCCATAGCTTGTTTGAAGGGACAAGTTAAGAGTGCGGTTTGGATAGATGGGTGTTGCTTGGCAACAATCATCGCTTAGAATGCAGTCAAGTGGACGCACATCATAAGACCAGACGCAGCCACGACTGTGGTCAGTCAAGCTCGGTGCACTCGGTGTAAATACAAAACACAAAGTCGGACATAGCGAAGACCGGCGTAAGATGTTAAGACTGGCTTTTTTTTTTTACACCCAGCTGGTGCACTTGACCCCTGGACCTTTTCAGGAAAATCATGATCTTGGTCTTTATGTTCACAGTGGAGGCCCAGATCTGACCAAATTTGTGCAGCTGGTCTTTCTCTTTTTTTTGTGTCACTCTGTTTTGATTCTGGTTAATTCCAGGTCAATAACACCCCAGACTTCCTGCCTCTTTTCATTGTTGAAGTTAAAAACCAGCTTTCTTTCTTTCATTCTCTTCTTCCCATACCCTCGCTCACAGCTTTGTGTCTCTTTTTCAAAACCCCTCTCCACTCTTACTCGCTGCATTCCTCAATTTCGTATCAAATTGCATTGATTCTCCTATTCATCGCTGTACTTTTTTTAGCTTTAATAACTTTAATGCAATGTATTTGTGATGTAAATTTATGACACAATTTACTTTGTGATATACCCAAAAGTCTTGCCAGTAGTAGTCCCCTTCCATTCACCCCTCCTCTCAAAAAAAAAAGTTGACTTTACCAAATTAAAAATTGATTTCACTCAGCTTGCTTGTGCTAATCTCCCCCTCCTCCCTCCTTTCACCTCTGCTTCCTCTCCCCTACTCCCCCTTTCTGTGCCAAGCTTAAAGGAAACTCTATTTGTGGATCTGTTCACTCGTTTATTCTCTTAATCCCCCCCCCCCCCCCCCCCCTCTTCTTCCCCCCCCCCCCCCCCCTTTGGGAAAGATTTTATCCTTCTCTTTTTCCCAA
>CM022483.1:14157891-14168205 GCA_011952105.1 Coreoperca whiteheadi
AGGACGTTCAAGGTCGACCAGAGGAACAAGATCTTCCCCAGAGCAAGGTTTCACCACATGCACATATGTATATATTCGCATACACACACACACACACACACACACACACACTGCCCGCTGGGTTGATCCTTCCTCACAATAGAACCAGATTAATGTTCTCCTTGCAGCCTGATAAGCCTCCCTTTGTTTGTCTACCCATCAGAGACAGCGTGTTTGTGTGCGTGTGTGTGACAGTCTTCTATTTCAGACATTTTGTATTTTTGTGGGAGGAAGTGTCTTGTGTGTATTGTCCGTCCATGTGTGTTTGAAAGCATTACAGAAGCTGGTGTCATTTTGTTGCGGTGTGTATGTCAGCATGTATGCATGTGAGGTGAGGCCAGGCGGCTCTGAGCCCTGTTTGTTTGTCATCTATAAAGGGGACGCGGAGCTCAGAGACAGGACACGCTTGTTTGTGAGTATCTCTGGAAAGACCGATGGAGGGGCAAAAGCACACGGAGACCAAAATATTGCCTTAATATTTTTCCCTTTTTTTTGACCAGAGGGGACTGTATTAAGGGACTCCTTTTATTTATTTTTTGAAGAACACACTGGCAAATCTCTAGGATTGTTTTGTGGCCAGTTTTAGGGATGGTAATTTGTCAGCCTTCCAGTGGCAGGTCGATGTCTAGTTTTTGAGTGATTTTGAGATATTGAAGTTTAAAATTTTCACATACTAGATAGTATAACTGCCATGCAGTGAAGAGCTCTTTTATTCATGAAATCAGGCACCCTAACTAACACTGACCTGTCCTAACTATCTAGAAGCAGTGGGCAGCCCCAGTACAGCGCACAGGGTACAACTTTAGTTCTGAGGCTAATGACTTTATCAAGTCAGTATTCTTCATAGGTGCACCTATTTTGGGGTGGAAAGAAACCTACACAAACCCAGGAAGAACATTTCCCATTTTTCAACATCGAAACACTGCTTATGTACAAACATTTTTCTCTTCAAAAGCAAAATTTTCAATTCTAGTGCCAATATGGTTCCTTTCTGCTGCTGACACCAAAGCAAATGTGAAGTGCTGTCTAGAACACAAGCAGGCATACAAGAAAAATAGTCTACAACTGGCCACATTTAGAACAGTGACTCTCTGATGAATGAGTACAGATTAAAACTAGACCTGACATGTCTGGTGTCAAAGTATCTTGATGTCTTGACAGTTTTTAACAATACTGTGATATGGGCTTGGTACCAACATGGTTTTAAAGTTCAGTACCCAGCCCTATGCTTATGTAATTACTCGGCGATAAAAAAAAGTCTATTAAAATACATTGTTGCAAGTTATGTCTTTATTTAGCTCTAAACAGGGAGAAACTTGACAAAAGATTTAAAGGTACCCTGTGGAGTTTTTGACCACTAATAGCGCTGTGAAGCACTGTTTTTAAGAGTGGGTCCTCACTTTATTCGTGTGCCTCCTCATGTGACGCGATACAGTTCTGGCCATGGTTTCACGCTACTCCACGGATTAACATTTATACTGTTATGTGTCAAGAAACAAAGCTTTGCAATCAGAAAGGTCAAAGAAGACAAACTGCAAGCAAACTGACTGTAAACTTTGCAAGTGTCAAATTCTTACAAAAAATGGCTTTGCAATTGTTTTGAGGAAGGATATGCATTGAACAACACTCTTAAGGGACTTTGTTTACAAAAAACTCCACAGGGCACCTTTTAATGAAGTATCATCAAATTAACATCAGTCCATCTTATGTTACTTCACAAACACTGTTGGTAATTAGAATTGAACCAGTAACCCTCCAGAGAATAACGCCTCCTTACTCCATCTAGCATTGACACTAGTTTGATTGGCTTTACAACAGGACTAAAAAATTGTAGATATAATTCACACCAAATTTAGACCTCAAAATAATCTATTTCTTATCTATTTTCTCCTTCTCATCCCAAGAGAAGTATTATAAGTGCAAGTGTCAAATAGCTGAACGTCAACACTCCCCCAGCATCAGATGGAGCCAAGTTCTAAGGAGGGCAGGGGTCCGAGTAAATGCAGAGACAGTAGAATAAGTATATAATCTCATTATATCAATGCCCTACTTTAAAATTCATGGGGAGATAAAGCCAGCCCAGCACATGCAAAAAAAATGTTGTTTCATATTTCCGTCTGCACGTCTTCAGATCAAAGAGGAGTGTTTGCCATTTTAATTTCATTTTCTTGTAGCGTCTGAAAACCAATAAGAGGAAGTGTGGTGCGAGGAACGTTGCTTGCGCTTTGCCGACGGCGTTTCCAACGCAAGGCAGTTAAGCAAACAGTGATCCTCTATCTCTCTTGTTCACTATCACTGCATTTTGTGACTGCGTGTATGGGTGTGCGAGAGAGAGAAATAAGTAATAAGGGAAAACTAAGTGTTTGATGGGAATATGTATTCATGAGCCGACAATTGCCTGGGAAATGGAGTACATCGCCACAGGGAAGGTTGTTATCAATGTTTTTTCTAAATATTTAATCTGACTCAAATTCTCATTTCATACATCATCAACGAAGACGTGGGAGCGAGAAAGCACAAAAAAGCCCTACGATGCATCCACTCGTAACATTAGGAGTACTGTGTGTGTGTGTGTGTGTGAGTGAGTGTGTGACACAAGGGTTAGGCAGGCTCAGGGCTATACTTAGTCATTATCCTTCTGTATGGGATTAGCATCCTCACCTGTGACCACATATTCACTGTCACTCTGTCTCCCTCTAACACATGAGCTCGTGCAGGTTTGTGATGTAATGGGGTCTGTTCATTAGTTAATCTTGTAGGCAGTCACCAGGGGAAAGGAAACCCTTGAGTAGTTGCTTCACTGACAACCGGCATCAGAAGATCATTGGATATCGGTGTTTTTAGTGACGCCTGCGGCCTTGATGTGGTCGGGCACACAGAGACGACATGAGGGAGAAACCCCGGAGTCCGTCTTTCAAGAGGGTACACGCAGCGGCGAGTGTGTGTGTGTGTGTGGAGCGGATGTTTGTGTGTGTAGTTCTGTCTTGTGTATGTGCTTGTTTGTATATACATTTGGAGGGGGGGGGGGGGGGTCATTTAATTTGTTGTGACCTCCACAGGCTAGAATAAGGCTTTGTCACACTTGCATTTCAAATAAATGAAATTTAACTCAGTTAGCAAGCAGTTAACAAGCTTGATAGCTTGAGCTTTTTCCTTCTTCAGTTAAACTCTATTGAATAAAATGATGTACCTGAGAACACATTGCCGGGGGGTGTAAACAACACTGTCCAGAGAAAATAGAGCTATCGTTACAGACTAGTGCTAAAGTGTCCCAGCTGGCTAGTGTGTTAGCTCACTAGCTATATTAGTTCACCAACTACCTCTGCAGATAGTCACTGTCACCAGATGTAAACCAGATTGTATATTTCTATTACTGTGAAAAATCCAATGAAAAGACCCAAACAATGTGTTTGGCTCTCTCAAATACGTAAATCTTTATAATATTTAATGTTTGTGGTTTTGAATGAAAATAAACTGGTGTGTGTGTGTTCATGGTATTGATGGAACATGTCACCCAGTGTAAGAGTGTGGCTCATTGATGTGCTTTTTTTTGTTTTTTATTCAAATGTTTTTAATGAAATTTTTAATAGTTAAAACTTACAACAATAATTTATTTCAGAATTCAGGTCAAAACCGCATCAAGATGACCTATTCAACACACACACACACACACACACGTGCTCCCCCATTCAAACAAAGTAAACTTGCACAAATGTACTCACCAATAAAATGGAATGCTGTTTATATATACCTAAACGCCAATAATGATTAAAAATAGTAATAATTAGACGCATATACATTAGGAATTCCCTAACTTGCAGATATTATAATATTCATATAGGGTTCCCAAAGATGGATAAGGTCTTTTTGCTTTCCTTTGACAATATATGGTAGTCTTTCCAGACCGTTACATTCCGATAGTGCCTTTATCCACTGTCGTAGAGAAGGAGCCACAATTGCTCTCCTGGCATCTAACAGACCAAAATCCAACAGCTGTGTTTTTTTCCTTGTTTGTAAGAAGTCCTCTGGGAATATTCCCAGCACACAAAATTTGGCACAAAGCGGGATCTTAATATTAAACACTTGTGACAAACATTTGATGACATCGTTCCAGAATATCTGTGTCTTTGGACATTCCCAAAGGCAGTTCCTTTGTCACTCTGGCATTTAGTTCACCTGTTTGGAATATTATTTGACATATGATGGAGTTTTTCCGGGATTATGTACACTCTTGTCAACCATCTATATTGTAGTAACTTCAGTTGAGTTTGTGGACCCTCAGACACGCCTCACTCCAGTCTGCTTCCTCTGTGTCTTCTTGCAGATCCCTTCTCCATGCATTTCATTTATCTAATGCACAGTCTTTGGTTTTAGACATGAGTAAATATTTGGATAGTAAGCCTTTTCCTTCCGGTTGTCTAGGAGACACTTCTTCTATTGTTGATAATTGGGGGATATGTATAGCCTCCCCGGATCTATTGATGTGCTTTTAATAGTTGTTGGACAACAATGGGGCTCAATGGTACAGGGGAAGAAGATGTATTAGGCTTGACACACACAATAATTATTAGTAGGGTCCATTTATTGCTTTGGCTCTGCACATGGGATGTGTTGGTACTAAAAACAAGATAGAATATCGCCAGACTTAAAGAAAATAGTTGAAAGTTTTGCTGCATTCTCCATACAAATTTACACCATGTGACCAGCAAAAGTCATAAGGCTCTCGGCACCTGATTTGGATTCTGCAAAAGTCCGTCTCATCTTTAACTGATCTATTGGCCTAATTTCAGGTTCTGAAATGTAGTAGTGTGTGTCTGTCTGTCTGCGCACAATTCTAGACGTTGTGGTGTTATTCAGAAAAGGCTTTTTATACACGGACTGAAAAAACTAACAGTAAACAAGATAATAGCTTTAAATGTGGGAATTAAATATCCCAAGCTCCCTCTGAGGATTCTGTAAAGATGCATCTTATCTGAATCTCATGGGTACCTTATCCAGATTTTTTTAAGAGGTCATTCAAGCTATTGTTTATGGGAAATTGCTTTTATATACATGAGTTGGAAAATTGAAAGTAGGAACGCATGTAAACATCTACTGATGTGTTTCCTGTATTTATAGTCCACTTTCTTTTGTGTTGTTTGACGAGGTGTGTTTCCTGTTTCCCCAGGCGGCACTCAGGCAGAAGGAGCTGGAGAAGAGCGTCCAGTGGGCCCAGGAGAATGACAAGACGCTGAGGCAGATCCAGGAGTCGCTGGCCAACACCGACCGCCACCTTGCCGCGTACCTAGCTGACCACATCGACGCCCAGCAGATACCGCAGGAGGCTCAGGTAGCCATCAGTTTGTATCTGTGCTTGTGTTTAAGGACAAATTCTGTTGCTGAGACCTTTTCAATACTTCAATGATCCCACCCAGTAAAACGCAAGTGATTGTTTTATGAATTTCTTAGCTTCCTTTGGCAACAACCAAAGCGAGAGTTCTATAATCTGTTCAGTCTGACTTGTGGGGCTCTAAATCTCTTCTGTTTGATGGTAAAAGCTGATATTCTCCAAATAAAACAAGCTTTTTGAGCTGACTGAGTAATATGGGAGGAGGAAGTTGGACAGACTTGGCAAATATGGAGCCGAGTCCCAGTTAGACCCCTTTAGATCCCTTTTACAGGCCAGGTGTGGCTACATGTTTTCACAAATAAACGCAGGTCTCAATTATACGGTGGGTCTGATTTTAATAGAAGTTCTGTGGTTCTGTGGCTGTATTAAACCTCTTAAAGGCCACTGGGTCGCCCACTTGAGCTAGTTCTACACTACTTAGATCGCCATACAAATATAAACGTTTGTCAATATGGATGTGCTACCAGGGCCTGAAATGAACTTTTTGGACCAGCAGCCACTGAATTAAATTCCACCTGCCACAGTGACTTTTTACCAGCCAGTTTTTTTTTCTTTGCCTCATAAAAATAGAAAACAGGAATTGCACAAACATTGTTCTTTAACTTATAAGAATACACATTTAAGTGCTGTCATGTTATTAACTAAATCAATATAAGTAACAATAATGCTTAGAATAAACATTTTTTAAAGTCTTTTTATTCCTTGATTTCATATACTGACTGCTGCTAATCTGAGTCCACAAAAAAACATTTCTTCCCACCACCATGTTTATGGCACCCCATCTCGGGAATTTGGGTATCAAAATGATTTCCGAACTTCCGAGTGGTAAACACGACATCGGAGGGCTCGTATTTCCGATAATTCCGATAGCACGTGAAGGCAGCATTAATCACGTAGACACGTCCTGGCGGCTGTTAGTTACAGCAGGAGCCGTTAAGCAGAACTGAATATATTATTATTACTACGGGTAAAGGTACCGAGCATCCTATCTCCCAATGCGCACGCACACACATCTGTACATGCTGAAATCCAACAAAATAGTGAACTTCGTTGAAGTGTTTGTTGAAAAAAATAAAATAAATCACTCAATTCTCATTGGCTACCCGCCAATGTGGCAGGTAGATTGACAGTGTTACCCGCCAATTGTGAAATTCACCCGCATTTGGCGCGTGGTCGGGTGTTAATTTCAGGCGCTGCGTGCTACACATCGTTAGATTTGTAAGATTCTCCACAATTAAATCGTTCTTTTCTTTTTACAGAAACCATGAGCACCAAAGTATTATTATAATAATAATAATCATTTTTCATAATTTACTACAAACTTATTGACCTTGATGTCGTGAAGGCATCATTCAAATTGCCTCTGAAAGCTGAGAATCAGACACAATTTAATGAAGTTGTTTTTTCTTTTATGTTTTCTCAAACAAGTCTAGTGTAGTATCGATGCTAGGTTTGAAAGGGCCAAACCAAACTTCACCTGACTAATTCTATCTGTGAAACCAGAAATGATTAGATTGGTTAGAGGTCTCTTGATGTAACCAGACCCCTAAACAGCTATATTCAAATAATTGCTTGGTTCAAGGTCAGATCTGTGTTATACTTTTTACAAAGGGCTGGTATTTGAAAATAAAGTTGCCAACTTATCAGTAATTGTGGGTTTTAGTTGACTCATGAAACACTTTGAGCCTTTGGCCTTGTCAGATTGAGTCATTAACAGAGACAGCTGTGTGGAGACAGGAGAGTGGAAATACACTTACATAAAAATGCACATCTTTCGTGTGTGTGCCTGTCTGTATACGTGTGTGTGCATGCAAAGGAACCCAAGAGAGGATGGGAAATGCTCTTTTTCTCTCTGAGGTCCTAATTAAGCCATGAGCTGCTTTGGACACAGACAGGAGGAGCAAATACACACACACACCCCCTGTCTCTGTCTTTTGTCTCTCCCTCTAACGTTTACCCATTCAACACATCTCCTTGTCCCTCTTTCTTTTTCTCCAGAGAAAAACACACACTTTCCAGATAAATCAGACGATAGATCATGAAATAATGGCCCGCAATGATAGTGATGGAAACGTGACACAGAGTGTGTGTGTGTGCGTGTGTGTAGGGAGGGGATGGATAGATTACCTCCACGTGCGCTGTAGACCACCAGCGCAAAGGATGACATTTCTCTCTCTCCCTCAAACACACGGGAGGATGAGAGAATGATTGGATTAGAGTGGTGTGGATGAGCATTTGTGATTACAGGGCACTTGGTATTTAAAGAGAGAGGGGTGTGTGTGAGTGTATGTGTGAGAGAGAGGGTGACAAGTTATTAAAGCTTTTGAGCACCCTCTCCGCTCTCCTTGATGCCTTCTGCCCCCTTGTGGTCAGCAGAGGGAGGTACACTATCAATCCACTGAAACTTTATTTGCTTTAGTTCCGCTTTCCTGACAGGCAAATTTCTATACTCTTAACTATTATATCTAAGTTTGTATTCATTTTAGTTAAACAATAATATTTTCATTCATGCATGAGGATAATTTGTCTTGAATTGATGTGTTATTTCAGAATCCGCTTTATTAGCCAGGTATGTGTACACATATAAGGAATTTGACTCCAGTTTTTCGTTGCTCTCAGTGTACATACACAGAAATAGACATGAATACAGCTCACAACAAGACAATTGGTGCAAATGGTGCTTAAATATGATTAATATAACAGGTTGATTTATTTACATGAGGTAGATATGACAGTATGCACGACTTGCTAGACTTAAAAAGTGATAATATTTACATAAACAGTGAGAAGAAGAGAGCACAGTCCCAAGGCTCCATCTTGCTATTTTTTATGTATTTTTTAAGTTCCTTTTTTATTCTTAATTTGGCATTTAAGTGTGTGTGTGTGTGTGTGTGTTAACAGAAAATCCAGTCAGAGCTGAGTGGCCATGATGCAACCCTGGAGGACATGAGGAAAAAGAACCAGGCCAAAGAGCCGTCCCATAGGATCATTGGACAAATAGACCTCACCCAGGTACACATTCACGGGAACACCTGCCCATGTCCAACAAATACAGAAACACAGATATTGTGTATATATGTACAGCCTGTGTGTGAAATATGGAGGGGTCCCTGCCCCCCTGAAAACCTTAAAATCAAATTCTTGGGGGGGGGGTCTCAGAAAGTAGAGACTTGCCTCCAATAGACCAGTACACATAAACGTATCCATATGCAAAAAAGCAGTCCTTATTTATCCAACAGGGACAAATATCCTCAATCATATTATTAAACAGACAAATACAAAAAAGGGGTTTGGAGATTTGCTAGTCAATGTGTAGAAGGTCAGTTAAACCATTACCATTAAATCCTGGTCTCTTGTCAGAAGATTGAAATGAATAATGAAGGTGTCCGCATTGTGCCAGCTGTGTGTAATGTACACAGGAGAGATGTGAGTGTGATCCTCTGCCAACGGAGTAGATGTGAGCAGGTGGATACACAATCCACTGAGAACATGGACGATGTTTCTGGCTCTGCAGTCTGCACTCAGCACTGTGTTGTTTTTTATATCAGTTACTTATTTTCCCAGCGGTTGTACCCCTCTAAAGTACTCTGCACCTCAACCTTTTCCCTATAGCTACTGTCCAGCAGCAGCTCTGAGCCTATATTTGATTACAGGTGAGATCATTCTCATATCAAAGGGTCGGAGTTGATTTAGAGATAATTACAGGTCACTGTCGATTTTCGTGCGTTCGGTTCATGTTGAGCTTTGTGGGTACCTGTTTGCAAACTGGACCCATGGAGGAATCTTGTCATAGACCAAAAAAAAATGTTTTTGCATATTCAAACTTAAAGTATTTTCTCTAACATGCTGTATTTGTTGACTGCATATAGGATGTTTTATTGTATGGTGTAAGTTACTTGGATATGTGGCTGATGGAGGCCTACTCTGTTTCGGAATACCCAGCGACTGTCAGAGTGTATTTCACACTATGCACAGCGCATAGTCTCCTCCTCACATGTTCCTGTGTCTCTCTTTGTGGACATTTGTGTGTGCTATATTTGTGTCTCTCTTTGCCTTTTCACAGAATATGCTGACGGACGTGTGGACGAAGTTCCGGCTCTTCCAGAAGCCAGCCAACTTCGATGCTCGGCTGGCCGAGTGTGAGCGTGTGCTGGCTGGGGTCAAAAGCCAGGTGGGGATGCTGCATATTGGCAGTGTGGAGCAGGATGTGGTGCAGTCGCAGCTGGAGCAGTGCATGGTGGGTAATCGCGTCACGTTGGCAGATAGATGGTTAGATGGATGGACTGATCCTATGTTAAGGCCCTGCTGTCTGTGTATAACAGAAGTTGTACAAGGTGCTGAGTGAAGTGAAAGGGGAGGTGGAGACCGTGATCAAAACAGGCAGACAGATCGTCCAGAGGCAGCAGACTGAGCAGCCCAAAGAGCTGGACGACCGGGTAACCGCCCTCAAACTGCTCTACAACCAACTAGGATCACAGGTTAGGACACACACACGCGATCATACAAGTCAGCAAATGGTCATACAAGTCAGATGTAGACATGGATTTGTCCTTTTTTGTGTGTGTGCAGGTAACTGAGAGTAAACTGGAGCTGGAGAAGAGTCTGAAGTTGTCAAGGAAGCTGCGTAAGGAGCTGAACGGGCTGACAGAGTGGCTCGCCGCCACTGACGCTGAGCTGACCAGGCGCTCTGCTGTGGATGGTATGCCCAGCGACCTGGAGGCTGAGGTGGCATGGGCACAGGTATTACACCCACATACACACACACACACACATATATATATATATATATATATATATATATATATATATATATATGTCTCTTATACACATATAGATATGTATAAGAGAGACATATAAGAGAATACACAACACGTTATAGACATAAA
>CM022483.1:14168230-14206457 GCA_011952105.1 Coreoperca whiteheadi
ATATATATATATATACATGTGAGTCTGCCAGGAAACCTTTGGTGTATATTGTTAGGATACAGAAGTTGGGATAAAAGGTTCCATAGAGAAGGATAAGGAGTACAAAACATCACAAGCACATATCCATCTCTTAAATTGCTGAAAACAACAATGCAGTTCAGTGTTTAACACTGTAGCATGAGCAAATAATTCTTATGGTTATTGTTATGGATTCCTATGGTATCTAACTTAAGTTCATTTAATCACAGAACACCTATTTAATAAAATTTGAGATCTTGCCTACTCAAAAGGGTTCTGCTGAGGCGTGCTGCCTCTTTAAAGCTGCATTTGCGGGCAGCAGAAACTATCTGTAAACACAACACTGACATATTTTCACTTTATAAATTTGTAATGGCTAACACCGTTCAGTCCAGTATTCACTCTCTCTTTTAGCTCTGTTTCGGGTCTCCACCAACTTTTGAGAAAAATATCTGGCTCTTGAGTCGCTAAATGCTCCACTATGTTCACCAGCTAGTTGCTAACTGTGTCCGTCTGCTGTTTGGAGCTGGGCAGGCAGTGTCCTGTGGGGTTTTCACTGAAACAGCTGTCTGCTTCTGCTAGAAACAAAACTGATGGGACTGAACCAAAACGGTAAAGTTACAGGCTGTAAAACCAAAACAATGAGCTGAAAGATACTAAAAGACTCGGCAGAGCTGAGAGGAACTGCAGACTTGATGATAATTCTTTGTGGGTTCACCACCACGAGTGAAACCTTTCACATACTAGTAGTCTTGATCCATTGTTAATATAAAAATATTGATTATAGCCACCTTAAAGAAAGCACACAAGAACTTACATGCTCGTATAGAAACATGGAGTCTATGATAAAAATTGACGCACCTGACCTTTAAGCTTTCACTCTTTTATCACACTTTTTCTCTCAACTCTCCTCTTTTCTTGTGCTCTTTTCTTCATCCTGTCAGTCCACCCACGGGGAGACAGAGAGGCGTCAGCCGCAGCTGCAGGCCGTGGTGGACCTTGCTGAGGCCCTCAAGGAGGTGCTGCGGGGCCACGGGGGCCTGGTCGACGACAAAGTCAGCCTGCTGCGCTGCAACTGGATCGCAGTCACATCCAGAGCAGAAGAATGGCTCAACCTGCTGCTGGTCAGACAGAAATGGATTTAAAAAAAAAACCCTCATGTGTCTGTCTGATCAGTGCTAAAAATATACCAGCTTCTCCAAAAATAGCTCATTAGCAGTGTCACTGTTTGCAGCCTCAAGAAATGAATACCTTCTATGTCTCTCGCTCCCTCTCTCTCTCAGGACTACCAGCGGCAGATGCAGAAGTTGGATGGAGAGATAGAGGAAGTGAACGGATGGATCGACGGAGCAGAGAAAAAGATGGACGAGATGGACGGCCAGGGACCCAACGACGCTGTGCTTAAGGTTGTAATGTCTATCTTTGCGTATTTCATATCTAACTGTTTCTTGGTGGGGGTTTTCCCCACTAATTCCCCGAGTCTGTTTGTAGATTTAGATTTGAGGGAGGCCGATTTTGAGAAGAAATAGAGTGTGACTTGAAAATGCTAATTATCCTGTTGTTATTAGCTGTGAGACAGAGTGATAAATCATTAACACACTTATCTTTTGTTAGTGCGCTATGGGAGGCACAGAGTGTTTACTCCACACTATTATTAAATACTGGGTTGATACCATTTTAATTCAGTGGAATAAACTGAAAGGAAAATATTCTCTTTTCCTAAAGACGGGCACACAGTTCTTTGCAGATGCCATAAGGATTAAGGCATTTGTATTGATTTCATAATATATTTGTATTATACACCAGCAGCATACAGAAAAGGAAAACAATGTGCACAAGCAATAAACACAGAACATAGGCTTTACCTATATGGAAGCCAGGGAGGCTAGAAATGATTTTAAACAATTTTCTAAGCAGCTGATTACCTAATTGTAACATACTGTATATACCACTGCATTTATAGCATCAAAACTTTAAATTTTAAATTGGAAAAACATCTTTTCAGAATGTCATGAAGCCTAAAAAGAATTCAGTGGTATTTAGATTTTAACATTAAGTACTCAGTAGTGGTTACATTTTACAGTTCGGTGGTCAGTTGTAGGCTTCCATTTTCTGCCTGCACATGCCCATCCCTATACATTTCTGATGTGTAGCTACTGTATTTGAAAATGTGTTTGTTTGGTGTTTTTGTTATATATATACTACTGGAGATAATATTCAAATATGTAGATATTTGAATGTGTACAGTCATTTTCAAACATAAACATATTTGGGTTTTTTCTCAAACATTTTAAACCCGCATCACTAGTACCGGGGATGAAATGTCTGTTACCCCAAAAAGGGGTGAAACAAGGCACACATTGAACTTGAAACCATGCCTTAATCATATTTTTGACAATCTTTCAAATGAGATGCAACCCGTGTATGTGTTTGTGTCCTGCAGGTGTTGCGTGCAGAGCTGGAGCTGACGAGGGGAAAGATGGAGGAGGTCAGGGCTCTGGCCCAGGAGCTCATGTCCGCCCGGGGAGAGAACTGCCAGGCCCAAGTGGGACCCAAAGTGGAGCAGCTTCACCTGAGATTTGACGCCATTGCACAACGTGTGGCCTCTGGACTGGTAGGGAAGAAGGACAATTATACCCTATGAATACTATTATTTTGAAATTCGACTCACAATAACACACACATAGATTTAATTAATATGCCAGTTTATTTTAAATTGTAACAGTTGCAGCTTTAGATGCTCTTTCATCTTTCTTGCTAAATACTATAATCCAACTATCCCTATGAATTTACTTCAAACTCTCTCTAAATACACTCCAGATTCTCCCTAAATAGACTTCAAACTCTCTCACTAAATGTACTTTAAACCCTCACTTAACAGACTTCAAACTTTCACGCTAAATCCACTTCAAACTCTAATTCTGCTCCAACCTTTCCGACTAAATTGACTTCCTCTTGGCCACTAATGACCTCCCTTTCCTTGTGTGTGTCTCTATGCCTGTGCATCTTTGCCACGGACGTGTGTGTGTGTGTGTGTGTGTGTGGCAGACGGCAGCATCAGCCAAGGAGCTGGAGCAGTACCACAGTGAAGCACAAATCTGGCTGGAGCTGCTGGAGGAGGAAGTCAAACAGGGGGAAAACCTGAAGGAGGAGGACTTCCAAGAGGACAAGGTCTCAAACACACACACACACACACGGATATTGACAGCTTTTTTTAAAAACTTTCTTTCATATTATGTGTGCACTTGTAAACAATGTATGTGCTGTGTAGGACTGTGAGGAAGGTGCAGTGAAAGACTTGCTGTTGAAAGGAGAGAATCTACAGAAGAGAGTCCCAGATCAGGACGAGAGAGAGCAGATCAGACTGAAACATAACCAGCTCAACAGCAAGTACAACACCGTCAAGGTAACACACACACGGTATCAGAATGAAACTCCGAAGTGAAGCAAGAAAGAGAAATTACTGTTTTCATGCTTAAAGCGGGAAGACACACTGGCAGTTCATAGGAACTTGTTCATCCCAACACTTAGAGGGGAACTAAGGGTCAGCGCAGTTTAAATCCAGTAACACAAGAAGCTTCATTGCTGCTGCCCAGATCAGTACATTCAATAACCTGAGCTGGGAGGATCTCAAAATATCTAATATTTACAATAGCAGGGTCCTGAACAGTGGCAGCCAAAGGAAGTTCCAATGTCCCGGTAATGCAGTCAGTGCTGTTAGACCAAATCAACATTATCGGAAGTCCCTATCATGTCATCATAAGAAAGTATGATGTAAGAAAGTAAAAAGAAATCCACCTACTGGCACCTAACATATCAAAAAGTATTAAAAAAAACGATAATTTGCTTTACAGGGTGTTATGTCCTGGACCATTTCTTGGCTGCGACCACTAACTTCTCAGAGTTTCCGCTTGTTGCCTGGCAACCGCTCAGAGCCAAGAAATAGCCAAACACATAACCTTCTGTAAAACAGTCAAACTTGGTTTCTATACTTTTTTTTTTTTGTGCAGATTAAATGAGTTTGATATAACATGTTAATTAGTGAGCTTTAAAAGTGTTGTTAAGCAGATTTAGGGTCAGGCTAGCTGTTTCCCCCTGTTTCCAGTTAACATGCTAAGTCGAACTTGTGTTTTAATCAACGTCAGCAGAGTTGCAGATTTACAGAAAAAACGAAAGTCCAAGATGTTCCCGTGTGTGTGTGTGTGTGTGTGTGTGTAGGACCTGCGTGTGCTGAGGAACAGGAAGGCCTTGGCCATCGCTCCCCAGTGGTACCAGTACAGGAGGACGTCACATGACCTGCTCGCCTGGCTGGACGACATCCAACGCAGTGTAGACCAACTGCCTGACCCCCCTGAAGGAGAGAGGGTCAAGGTGACAGCACACACACATAAACACACAGGCCTTTTTTTCTCTCCCCTGTTAAGAAATAACCATGAAGCTTCAAATCCAACTTGGACTACTTTTTGTCTTCCAGCTCTTCATCTCACACTCTGTGTCATACTTTGTGTCTTCTCATTCAACATTTTCCCAGTACATGTGGAAATACCTCTTTTCTTTCCTTTGCTTCTTACCTCTCCTCTTCTCCCGCTTTTGAAGAAAAGGGTTGGTGTCGAGACTTTTCCAATTTAATTTGCTTGGGATGAGGGCTTTCTGAAAGATGATGATAATAATAATAATAATAACAATGTCTTTTTAAAGAAAGAATTGCAGATCATTTCTTGTCCCCAGACTGCAGCTTTTATCTGTGATTTTTTTTGTGCTGGACCCAGAGTTGAAAAGAGGCTAATTAAACCGTGTTGTGTGTAGCATTTGGCCTGCACACTGTGTTGAACCATATCTACCACTGAGGTTCATCACTTTACACACAGTAAAAAACGTACCAGGTTCAGGGGTTACCATGGTTCCCTGATAGGGAACGAGGCGCTGCGTCAGCTGACGCTATGGGGACTGCCTTCAGCGTGACTGCCTCTGCTTCGCTGTATCAACTTAGACCAATCTTGATCGGGTTTAACGTCAACACGTGACGCACGCCGGCGGAACCGGAAGTATAAGGGGAGCCGGATTCACTGTTGTCGTCAGCCTTCTGATCGACTGAAGCAAGCCGCACGCAGGGATGCCGGAAGTATGGCAGCGAGACGCAGCGTCTCGTTCCCTATCAGGGAACCATGGTTACCTACATAACCTGGTACGTTCCCTTTCAAGGGAACTTCAACCCTGCGTCAGCTGACGCTATGGGGAACGCAGTACCAACTCCGCCATGCTCAAGGGTTGCCTGTCAGAGTGTGAAGCCAGCAGGGCACACTTCAGGACAAGAGAGCCACAGACCCCGGATTATTTAAGCAGTCTAGGCTGTAAAATCTCACAAAAGTGTGAGGCGAGGACCATCCTGCAGCATCGCATATATCGGAGAGGGGGGTTCCCGACCACCAAGCTCTGGAGGATGCCATACTCCGTGTGGAGTGGACTCTGATCGACAGAGGTAAAGGCAAACCGCGCACCTCGTAAGCTGAGTGTAACCTTGATCAGGCGAAAAGGATTGCCCCTCGGGGAAAATCCGGCGTCCCTGAGCCACCACTGCAGCTGCCTCATGTGCAGCAATCCAAGCGGAATCACGGTGGATGCTGCAGCCATGAGGCCTAACAGTCTCTGAAACTGAAGTGCAGTGAGATGTCGGCCTAGCTGCACCCTGAGTACCATAGTCAGGATTGACTCGATGCGTGCGGGAGACAGTTGTGCCCGCAACGTAACTGAGTCCCACACTACTCCTAGGAACCTAATCCTTTGTGTCGGAGTGAGCGTGCTCTTGCTCGTGTTGAGCCTCAACCCCAAGCACCTCACGTGCGCAAGTACAACATTTCAATGCCGTACTGCGGTGAGATGAGACTGGGATAAAATCAACCAGTCGTCCAAATAATTGAGGATGCGGATCCCCTGGAGTCTGAGAGGAGCCAGGGCGGAATCTATACACTTCGTTAAGATGCAAGGGGAGAGTGCTAGGCCGAAGGGAAGCACCCGATATTGGTAAGCTTTGGCCCCGAAAGCGAACCGCAGGAACTTCCGGTGTCCCGGAACGACAGAGAGATGGAAGTAAGCGTCCTTCAGATCGATCTTGACAAACCAGTCCTCGGACTGAATTTGACTCACAATCATAGGGATCGTCAACATTCGGAACCTCCTCAGAGGCTGGTTCAGGTGACGAAGATCTAAAATGGGGCACAGACCATACTCTCTCTTCGGAACTATAAAGTACCGGCTGTAGAACCCGGTATGCATCTTGCTGTTGGGGATCTGTTCTATGGCCCCTTTGTACAGGAGAGAATGAATTTCTTGCTCCATCACTTGTGCTTGTATTCGGTCGACCCTCGTTTCCAGGATTCCTCAGAATCCCGGGGGTCGAGACCGGAACTGAAGCGTGTAGCCTTGTCGGACGGTGCGCAAAACCCAGTGCGACACGTCGGGTAACGCATCCCGAGCAGCCAGAAGGTTCCTCAGGGGGACAAGCCTCTCGAGGCTGGTGACTGAGGGACATGGAGTAGCGACCTCGGTTACCCGATACGCTGCAGTGGCGGGTAACCGCAACTCTGGCCTAAAGGCAGTGGTTGCACGGAACTCGCCACGCCCCGAAGCGCCACCGACGGCTAGGTTAGGAGGCTGAGCTCCCGAGGGCCCGATGGGAGAGCATCCATGTGCTCGACCCCGATGGGGGGCACCCTCTGAGGCCCGACGCTCATGTCAGGGCCTCTTCCTGGAAGCCTGTCGGGCGAGAAGCACGGCCCTCACGTCCGACTTCTCCCTTTTAGGCCTCCGTCGGGCAGGGGGCAGCGAGCCCCTCGACCGCTGGGGAGGGGCACGCTGAGCCACGCTCGCTTTCTGGGCCAGCATGTAAGAGCTTCGAGACGTGGAAGGCTGAGGTGGTCCACCCTCAGCTCCGGCCCGAGACCTCTTTTGACGAGAGATAAACCGCTGAAAGGCCGCAGCCTGTTGGCGCGCTTCCCTGACGCGACAACTGAGCCGACCGCCTCCCCGAAGAGACCAACGGGCGAAAGCGGGGCATCCATGAGGAAGGTCTTATCCCTATTCTTAATACCCAACAAAGTCAGCCATAAGTGGCGCTCTGTCACCACCAGCAGGGCCATGGACCGCCCGATAGCTCGGGCCGTATCCTTTGTGGCCCTGAGCGACAAATCCATTGCACGGCGAAGCTCCTTCACATCCTCAGACGCGAGGGGCCCCCCCGTCGTCGAGGTCATCCAGCAGATCGGCCTGGTATTCCTGCAAGACCACCATAGTGTACAGGCATTCACCGGCCTGACCCGCCGCCATGTAAGCCGTGCCTACTAAAGCAGAGGTAGTACGGCAGGGCTTAGTAGACAACGTCGGGGTTTTCAGGGAGGACGCAGCCTCCGGTGATAAATACGCCGTCAGCGTCTCCTCAATACCTGGCATACAGCCATAACCGTTTTCTTTATGCCTGCTGATCGAAGAAAACTGGCGACCAGTCGGGCTAGAAAGCCGTGCAGAATACGGCTGAGACTAGGACTTCGACACCTCAGTGTGGAGGTCCGGAAAGACCGGTAAATCCTGACACGGCCGAGGACGTGGGGCTACGAGGAAACGCTCGTCGAGCTTACTCCGGCGACTCCTGCTCTTCCCTGGCCAAGCGATATTGAGCCTAGCCACCGCACAGGAAACCACCTCCAGCAGCTCTTTATACTGTGGAGACTGGGCTGACGAGCCACCCATGTCACCTTCCGCTCCGAGCACATCCAGTTCCTCGGAACTAGAATCTCGGTGAGCGGGCTCTCGCTTCAGGACAGAAGAAGCCGCAGACTAGGTGCGGGCTTCCGGACCCCGAAAGCGGGAGAAAGAACATGAAGGTAAGGAAAGAGCCGAAGCTGTCTCACCTTTGTCGCCGAGGTCCATCTGCAATTCCCAGGAGTGCAGTTGCCCGGATGCATCAGCAGCCGCCGGTCCCTTACCTCGTGGGGAGCAGAGCTGGCCGTTTTCCTCAAAAAGCGCCAGCCGAGAGCGGAGCTTCCTAACCGGGAAATGCTCGAAATGCACACAGCCAGCCTCCTCGAGGGCTTCTAGCGCATGCTCTCTTCCCAAGCAGGCCGCACACATCTCATGTGTGTCACAGTCGGGAATATAGCGTGGGCAGGGACCTACGCACTGCCGAAACCGCTTCACACTCGCCATTTCTCAGAGACCCAGAGCGCTTGCTGAAGATCAGAAGACTGTCGATAACAGTGAAGCCGGCTCCCTTTATACTTACGGTTCCGCCGGAGTGCGTCACGTGTTGACGTTAAACCCAATCAAGATTGGTCTAAGTTGACACAGAGATTCAAAGGCAGTCACGCTGAAGGCGTTCCCCATAGTGTCAGCTGACGCAGCATTGAAGTTCCCTTGAAAGGGAACTAAAAACTGTGAAAATAAGTGTGAAAACTCATGTGCAATGGATTGAATTGGTAAAGACAAAAGTCAAAATTGTAACACTTTATTTGAACCCCCTTTTTAGCACATATAATCAGTACATTAACAATTATTAATCGTTTATAATATCATGCACTGATGGTGTTGTAAACAGATAGAAGGACATTTTTTAATGTTTATTAACGTATTTGTCAACAATTACAACTCCTGTAAAGCATCCGTAATAGGTCATGAAAAATTGACAATATACAACAATACAAAAGTTTTCATAGGTTATAGAAATATGAATATAAATTATGAAGTGCATAGTATTTGTTTATTATACTTAATGTTTTGATTATATACATAATATTAACTAATGTATTTATTTATTCATAGAGCCTTCTCTCTATGACAACTGACAAAACTCTATGTGCCAATGAATGCCACACGGTGTGGCTGAATGCTCTGGAGGAAGTCTGGTAAGACCTTGAGTTAGGAATTTGATCGTCAAACCTCTGCTTCTTTCAAGCGCAACATGTCCTCGTGAGTTTTAAAACCATATGTAAACCGTTATTAACCCACCTGTGGATGAGGAGTTAATTAATGATGAACATGCTGTGAGGATTTGTTCGTGTGCATGATTACAGCTATGAAATACTTTATTATAGACCACTACTTAACTAATACACCAGATACGGGTGCTTCATGAGGTAATAAATTTAATGACAAATACATAAGTAGACACTCAAAAATGTAGGCATATCTGCTCACTACTACTTTTAAAGTGTTATAAACAATTCTGAGTCACTACCAGCGTTTTGTAGTTATTTTACAGAGGTATCCACGTTAGTTTGACAATGATATATCGGTGTTAATGCAACATACAGGTGCAGCACCCTTTGAAGTCCATTTTGAAACCCTGGACTCCACCCGTATATCTGCCCCCACCCTGACTCTGTATGTGTGTCTTTCACTTTCAGATGATCACTATGACATTTCGCTAAGCGGACGTCTGACTCTGTCGCCTCAGACTCACCTGTCATTTCCGCAACTGTGATTCCTCACTGTCTGTCTGTCTGTCTGCTCATCTATCTGTCTTTCCATTAAGTTCTCTGCTTCTTTTCATGTCCACACTCCCCAGTTCACACACTGCACTTACTTCTCTGTACTTATAGAAAAGGCCAGTGATTGTAATCCTTCCCAGTGTAAATAAAGTCTCAAGGCAGTGTACGCCTCCAAATTATAGCACCATTTTCTTATTTTATATAGATTGTATAAATGGAGATACATATAATATCAATATACGATTAATTCCTTGTGTATGTTTGACACTGACAAACATGATATCTTGTCCCTTTTTATTGTTGTATTGTCTTTTTTGGAGTGTGTGCTAGTGAGTAAATGAATGTTTTATTATTTCTATTAGGTATTAATTATCACTGTGTGGTGTGTGTGAGAAGTGTTTTATTTGAGTACATCCACATGCCTCTCTGTGCTTACCCCACCCGGGCCCAGCCAATAGCAAATGACACCCTGGTTGATTTCGTCCAATAGGAAATTGGCTCAGAGTTCGACAAGAAGAAGGAGGAGCTTAAGGAGGTGCAGGGCTTAGCCAATCAGCTCTCAGAAGCTGGAGCCGCCAATCTAGTGGAGCCCCGTCAACTCCAGCTCAACAGGCGCTGGGTTGAGGTGGAGAGCAAGTTCATACCCTTCAAAAGACAATGTGTGAGTTTCAGTAGGCACGACTTCTATATCTACAGTACTAACAGGGAATACTATACTAATTCTTCTCCATAATACTACTACCTAAGCTCTTAACCTTTTATAAATCAGTGTGTGAACATCTCTAAGCAGGTATAACAATTGTTTTCACTAACTATTAGCTTGAAAACTTCTAATAACTATCTGAAAAGAATCCCCTTGAAAATGTGGTATGCAGACTGGAGTAGCCTTGACATTCCTGTTTATAATTAATTCTAGAATCCTAAATCTAAAGTTTGGGTTGTAATTAGGTCAGACTTTTACTTGGAATAAATTTTATGCCTCAGAATTAAGCAAAAAATAAGCGTTTTATCAACAAACAAGGTGCATTCTAATGAACTGTGGAATTTTGCTTCTGAGCTGATTAGCTAACTAACTTTTTTTTGGGGGCGGGGGTTGTTTTTTTATGTGTTGGATGATGCTAGTTTGCGCCATAGTTAATGTAGAGGCATAGGAGAGGTTTCAATCTTCTCATCTATTGGAAAGAAAGCAAATAAACTGAAATCAAGTGAGCTACAGTAGACGTTTCGCTAGATTTATCTATAACAACAAATCCCATGAAAAGACCAAAATCAATATGTCGGTCCGTCTCTTAATACTCTCTGGCTTCCCTACTCTGCACCTCTCAGCCCCAAGCACATTGGTTCCTGCTGAAGACATAAATCTTTGAAAATGGCTCACAAATATCTAATTATAGTGTAGTAATTTCCTCAAACAGCCTGTCACTATAGATTTTATCAAACGTTACTCAAACTGGAAGATATGGTGCATTTGTTAAAGACTTCTCAGCGTTGGATTAATCCACATTCAGAACTCTAGTGTATGTTTCTGGCAGCAGGACGGTGAATGTGGGATTGGGTCAAAAGAAGCTACAGTGTGTGTGTGTTCATGGTAATGATGGAACATGTCACCCAGTGCAACAGTGTGGCTCATTGATGTGTTTGTAATAGTTTCTGGACAACAATGGTGCTCTATGGCACAGAGGAATAAGATATATATTAGGCTTTGAATACACACACTATACTTGTTAGTACGATGCATTCATCGTTGGTTTGACTCTGCACATGGGATTTGTTAACAATGAGAAAAATAATAGAATAGAATATTAGAATCTTTTAAAATAATCTGAAGCTCTAACCATAAATCCAAAAGAATGAAACTTTGTTTCAATTCAAACAATAAATATTATGGAATTTAGTTTATGTACATTTCATGCTCCTTATCTTATAAAGTCTGTTTTGAAATGTTACGCCATTAGTTTTAAAAAGTTGCTTTAAATCGAAATCAGAATTGGATAGTTCCATCAAATATAATCGGAGTTGCTTTTTTTGTTTTTCTTTGCTGCATTCTCATTTACATGTCTTATGTGTACATGTGAAGCCCACTCACATGTCTGAATCTCATTGGTTGCTCTGTCTGGCTCTGTCACTGCATGCCCCCTCTGCCAACCAACACCCTCGCAGTTCCCTGATCTGCCAATCACAGAAGATGTATGTATCGTGTCAACCATATCACATGAATCAACCACATACACTTTACACCACATGATATCAGCTGTAGAACTTGGACAATTACACATCTGAACCGTCAGATTTCAGACTTCCAGTAATGCATTTCTTTAGGTGCACTGAGAGGAATCCTAAGAACATATTTAGTCATTTTTATCTTTACTTACCAAGAGACCACAGACTGAACACACTTTCTCAGCGGTTCCCTGCTTCAGTGTGCTACAGTAAACCTGGGAGCTGCCCAGGCCTCTGAGCGGGCTCCACTCCAGCTGTTTAGGCACTTCAGTGTATTGCGCGAGGACTCTTAAGCAGTAATTGGTGCATAGTCTGTTATCACAGGCCGGGTTCAACCTGTGTAACATACATGCACTTCACTTGTTATCCTTTATATCATGAAACCGTTAAATGACGAGGTTTAAGAGAGCGTGTTATGAGCATGTGTCCACAAAGTGTCTTCCCAGCCAAAGTGTACATGATCATATCGCTCAATCCCTACCAGCTCCAGGGGTGTTTGTTGAACCTGACCTCTGTGTAGAGGAACACAATCAGAGGGATAATTTCCCTACAAAATTTTATGTTGCAATTATTGTAACGGATTACAGCGATCACGTCAGATCGACGACCTCTGTTTAATGTGCTTATGATGACGCTACATTGCTGTTGCGATTACAGCGAAATATACTGAATATTAATAATATAGGGAGATTTCTTTTCATTAAGTTAAATTATGAGGGCAATCCAGGTAATGCGTTATAGATTTGACATTAAATCTACGAGATCTCTCTGTGCATACATCATTCTGCAGTGAAGTTCAAACAGCACAGTCAAGTAATCAAGCAAAACTCATTTTCGATCGCTGGGAGATTTTATTTTAAGAATGTGGTTTAGAGATTTGCATATTGTATTTCTTTTTTTTTTTTCTTTTTTTTGGCAAAAAAAGTGTTAATTTAAGTGAGATTTAACAATTTCATTTCATTCCCAATAAGATTATAAGAAAATTTTACAGGACACAGGTGTGTTGCGCAAGCTGAGCCACTGACTTGCTCCAAGAAGGGGGCAGCAAAGAAGGCAGTCATTCTTGGTACCAAGATTGCAGCACACCTCAGGATTGCCAATAGTCTCCAAAGTACCAAACCGACTGAGACGAAGGAATAACCTCAGTGCGCCCCAGGAAAATGCCACCTTGCTGCGTTCCTCGCCACACCTAGCTGCACCCCAGCACCAAAATAGAACCCTTACTCATTTTCATCTCTCTTCAGTGCCTGAGCACAAGTGAATCATTGCGGCATACATGCAGCATACTGTAAAGCCAGACACTGAAATGGCTCTGACTGTATATTAGGATGTCTCTGCCTATCCTTATAC
Organism: Coreoperca whiteheadi; assembly: GCA_011952105.1. Taxonomy (NCBI): domain Eukaryota; kingdom Metazoa; phylum Chordata; class Actinopteri; order Centrarchiformes; family Sinipercidae; genus Coreoperca; species Coreoperca whiteheadi. Next base: position 14,181,298 of record CM022483.1, read on the forward strand.
AGTGGTTTTGATTAAGCCAAATACGGTATAGATGTGTATTCAGTCCAAGTTGTCTAGAAGAAAGAAAAGAGTAGCCCAGATCATGAGAGTGGGAGACACAAGTTATTTTGAGTTTTTTTTATTCTTTCCTGGTATAAACCTTTGTGGTCTGCAGTCACTGAGGACACACAATCAACTCCTGGAATCGATTTAAAAAAAGAAAAAAAAAAAGCAATCTGTGCATCTGGAAGAGTGGCGACAGCAGGCAAAAACTGCACGCCTACACTGATTCAGTTTTAAGATGCTGGAAAGAAATCTGTTTACTGACAGGAGCTAACGATTAGTCAGTCTAGACAAAGACATCCAAACAAGACTAGAATAACCGCTTGGGCCCAACTTCCCATTGAAAGTGTCATTACTGAGCCACTAACCTAGGAACTAAATGTAATTTCCACACAGTAACAGGCTATGTTATTGTTTCATTGCCAACTTTATTAAGTACTAGAATGTATGAGACAAACCACATGTTACTTTAAGCCTCTCCCTCTCATCATCTAGATCTGCTCTGCTCTCATGTAAATGCTCAGTAACACACATTGAAGTCACAAACACATGCACACGATGTCAACAAGGCTACAAATGAAAAATTAAACGTGTAAGCAGGTGGGTCCGTGTGTGTGTGTGTGTATACTAAAAGCAGTATTATTTTGGGCCTGTACTTTGAATGTGATTTATCAAATGAGAATTTATGTGAGTCTGTCACACTGGGTTATATGAGTCCTAAATCAATTAGTCGCAACATTCATCCCTGTGCAACCCTGACTCTTAAAAATGCCATTTATTATTTAACCATGAACACACGCTTTGCCTAACTTTAACCAGACCTTAAAGAATCATTTCACAAATGTATAAAACAATACTCGCACACCCATGTGCTATACACTCAGGTTTGTCAACTAAATATGAAGCTGCAGCCACTTAGCTCATGTTTCCATGAAACATCTGACCTAGCTCTGTCCACAGTTCAAAAATGCACCTGACAGCACCTCTAATTAACATGTTATATCTCATTTGTTACATCCAAACAAAAACCAAAGTGTAAAACTGACCAGTTGTGGTAAGCTAAGCTAATCGGCTGCGTGCTCGAGCTTCAAATGCAACACATGCTAGTGGTATTGATCTTCTCATCTATCCCTCAGCATCAATGTTGAGCTATTCCTTTAATCTCTGCACCAGTACTCTTCTCCCCAAAACTTATTTAGCGTATTTAGATTAGCTAAAAGTGAACATACTTGAAACCCAGTATGACAGAGCTCCACAGCAGACACAATGCTAATAGTAAGCAGAGAAACTGGGACATTCAAATCTCTGGCCTTCTACTTCCCTTCATAACCCCTAACATTACAGGTGTCAGATGTTGGAGGAAACTTTCTTTAATGACTATACTGCTGTGCAAATGCAGTTAAAGGGACCTTACTCACCATGATGAGTACAAACGAGTCTGTGAAAATGGCTGTAAAATGTCTTCTGTGGCTCGGGAGGAGGTTTGTCAAGTCTCAGAAAACAACCCTGGTGATGTCATCAGGGTAACCTTGGCTTTGTACTAGAGAGTACAAATCTAACAAAAAGCATGCGTTAAAAATGGTGTATGAAGCCTGCCATTTACCATGCAGGAAGGGTTTAACGGAAGATGCTATCAAGTTGCATTATGGGAAATGTAAATTATTCGGCGTACCCTTTTTAATGATTCAGAAGTAGCAAATGTATGTGTCTTTCCTGCCAAAAGTAGGGAGCCACCAGATTGAACAGTAATATTCCTGCAAAGGATATTCAGCCCATTAGCTAGTGAGTGAATCAGCTTGTGCATTCAATCCACCCCTGCTACAGACATTATTACTGTTACCCTAGAAAAACCCCGAGCTTACTTGTAAACTTAAGGTCAGCGGCAATCATTGACTTTCTGTATGGCTACTAATATTGCTAATGTTCGTGTTTTAATTAGGGTTAATAAAAAAGTGTAATTTAACGGGAGAAACGATTGCGCAGGTGACAGGAACATAACAATGAGGTGAAATGAAGAGCGCAGAGGGTTAATATCCCAGTATCTCTGCACTAAGGAGGGGAGCTTCAGTGGTAGAAGCCGCTCCATTTGTCATGCTCATTGTATTGTATTGTATTGTGTATCATGGTCAGGGGAAATATAAAATTAACTTAATTTGCAGATTCAAGGGTTGAATCATAACCAAAGGCTCAAATACATTAAAAGGAAGTTTACATAAGCTTAAATATGATCATGATATACAATAGGGATTAATAATGTGTTTGAAGAGGAATTTTCTAGACAGAGTGAGCAATCACGCGGTATCTGACTGCCTTGAAACGATTTGGGGCTTGATTTATCAAAGTTTAGATTTCATCATCTAAAATTCATCAACAATAATGATATAGCTTTTTTTTAATAATAGACAATAAAAAAATATATACTTTTGTTCATAGAAAATGTATGTCTTCTATAGATCTCATTTATATCTTCTTTTTTAAAATGAACTTACAATGAACTTCTTTAATAACTGAAGTCCCAGATGAGTTTCTTAATCAGTTGAAAATCTTGATTTATTTATTTTTTTCCCCTTAAAGCAAGCCTTGATATGTTGCCTGGTTAGATAAATTAACAATCATGACTGAATCTATGAATTCTTTTGTAGGAAGTGATAATATTTTTGTCTTTTTCTGATCTGCCTCTCTACATTAGTACATATGTATGTGTAGGCGCTTACGTCTTCCTGTGTGTGTGTGTGTGTGTGTGTGTGTGTGTGTGTGTGTGTGTGTGTGATTGTGTGTGTGGGTGTCCAGGAGTACCTAACAGACTTGCAGGCGTTGCTGCGTTCAGTGTCAGAGACGGACTTCAAGCTGAACTCTCCCGAATACTGGCCTGCAGCGTATTATAACCTGCCTCAGCAAGAGCACTGCCTGAAGGTCAGCACTGCTTTAGTGTTTCTGTCTGAAAGCCACAGACAATATTTATCAGGAAATAATATCATGAACAATCAATACTAAGTCATTATTTGTTATATTATGTTATTTTGTTAGTTTAATCCATCCAAAAAACATTTAAAAACAAGTTGTGGTTTTATGGGGGTTTCTGTGCCAGACTATTTCTTGGCCTATTCCTTTAAGTGCATTGTCATTCCTAGTGTCACTCCATGATTTAATGAGGTACCTTTTGTTTGCAATTAATGAGAGTTTTATGATATTTCAAGATAACGTGATTTGTTATTATAACAAGAAAATGTTCTTGTAAAAGCAGAATAATTTCCTCTCAACATGAAAAATATCTCGTTATAAAAGGAAAAGTATTTTTGTCATGGTGACAGCAACATGCTGCAGTACAAAAATGAGCATAACAGGCAATGTAAATTTGCAGCTTTTCGTGTCTATCAAATTAAGATGGAAAAAATTCAAAAGTAGCATGATCATTATTTATATTTGCACACTGAGCAGTCCAGTGACTATCACTTTAAGAGAGCGTATTCCTGAATCACATCCTTTTATGGCCTCCACCCCATAACCTCTGCACACCCAGGAGGTGAAGGGGAGCATGGACAAGCTGCGAGGTCCGGTGGAGGGAGCGTTGGCCCGCAGAGAGGAGATGGTGTCTGGGGCTCGGCCTCTGGAGGGCAAGAGGATCCAGGAGACCGCCACCCTTCTCAATACCAACTGGGACAAACTGAACAAGCTCTACCAGGACAGACTAAAGTAAGGAGGGGGTGGAAGGAGAAAAAAAGCAATAGGTAGAAGGATGAATTAAGCTTCTGTGTGTGTGTGTGTGTGTACATATGTATGTGTGATATATATATTATATATATATAGGATGATGAAATGAATATTGAATCATTTTGTGCACACATTTGAATGAAAATCTACATTTGTGTGTGTGTACATCAAGGCGTTGGCAGGATTGCAACTCCAAGTGGCAGAAGTTTGTTTCGGATCAGAAGGCGTTGGAGGAGTGGCTGAACGACGCTGAGAGCACTTTGAAACTGGCCGAGAGTGAGCCAGCAGAACACAGGCAGCACCTCAGGGTAATACACACACACAATCATGTTTCCATTGCTTGTGGGGACATTACATTGACTTACATTCATTCCCTGGAGACTTAGTCGATCACTAACTATAACAACTACTTTGCTAAACCTAACCCTATCCCTAACCTTAACATAAAACAAACCTTACCCTAAAACCAAGTCTTCACCCTAAAATTTTATGATTTATGTTATGTCCCCATAAGGAATGCGAGTCTCTCCCCCCCCACCACCACACACACACACACACACACACACACACACGCGCATACATAACCAGAGACACAAGCATTTCTGTGCAAATATATAGACTGGCTAGAATCAGCTGTGTGTACAAACCTGAGTGTATTCCAGCTTTGGATGAGTCATACTTCATCTCCACTGTCCACTAATGCTGCTGAAGTGCCCTCTGCACTTTGATCTTTCTTTTTCTTAGTTTTCTGCCCAATATAATGCTATTTGCCATTACATAAAAAGACAAGTTCCCTGTCACAGTAGGATGAAGTAGCACAGGACATGACGTAACAAAACATGACATATCAAGACATAATCTGGCCTACATGACATTAAAACGTGTCATCACACTCAATTTATGGTCTATTTGTTGTGAAACGTCACATTATCATCTCATGATTAAATAATTAGTCAAATCAGTTAAATATATCCCGGATCTTCATCACAGAGGTGGTGCTGAGGCTGAAACCGAAGCTATTTGGCTGCTATTTTGGATGTTTGTTTGTTTTTAACTAAAAGTAAAAGATATGTCATTGGCATAGACAGAAAAATATTTCAACAAAACACTTACAGTATACGTGGTCTGTTGTGAATGTGGAGATTGGCCTGGACTGGCATTAGATTCCCAGCCTGATTATCCCAGTCTGGCCCTGCTAGCAGCTGTGTGAGGCTGTACTAGGACACAGTGGTGCTTTGAGCTAAATGCCACATCAGCATGCTAACATGCAGGTGTTTAGCGGGTTTAATGTTTACCATGTTCACCATCTTAGTTTAGCATGCTAGCATTTGCTAATTAGCACTAAACATGTCATTAGTTTTACAGCATTTTGGTCATAAACCAAAGTTTTGGACAAATGAATATGTTGACCTGATTATGGCACAGTCAGAGGATCACCAAAGTGATTAAAGTTCATCATATTCAGACCAAATGATTAATCGAGAAAGTAATCTTCAGATTAATGTGGTAAAAATCTTATTAGTTGCAGCCCTAGTTCCTTTATACTTTGAGATAATCCCAGAAACAATTTGGCACACCTAACACAAACCTAACCTAAAATCAGGTCTTGAGTTGTATCTGTAAGGGTTGAATATTGCTGGGAGCAGCAGAAACGCTCCCAAGTCCCATCCCCTTGCATCAGTGAGAGGCCTGTAGTCGCAGGTCTTGTTCTGGATGTGGAAGCCACAGGCAAGAAACATCTCCTTTCGGGTATTCAGAATCAGTCTGTTATCTTACTCAAAGGTCCAGTGTGTAACATTCAGCAGGAGCTACTGGCAGAAATGGTATATAATATACAGTATATGTTTTCATTGGCGTATAGTCACCTGAAAATAAGAATAGTTGTGTTTTGTTGCACCGCCATATTTCTACAGTAGCCCAGAACGGACAAACCAAACACTGGCTCTAGATAGAGCCGTTCTAAATCCAACAAAGTGGACCTTTAAAGTCAGGCCTTTAATAACACACTAAACTCTGCAAAACAAGCTAAAGTCCCACTAGTAAGATACACTTAGATTCACCTGAATCAAAAAACCGTTACATAGCATCTAACAAGATGCACATACTATACACAACAGCTATAACATTTCTTGTGCAAATAAGTATGAGATCTTGTGTTGTTGTTATTATCAAGTTCAGGCTGATTAGAAGTAAAAAATGTGACGTTTCATCATTATCCACATGTAATGGAGTACTGTCGACTTTTCAGAATACCTAACATAACATCACAACATGACAGAAAAATTACTGTGTGTAGTCAATAGTGTACACACACACACACACACCCACCCGCTGGCACACATATGGCAGTTGTCAAGAGGAAAAGGCAGTGAGTGTCTGACAGCGCCGTCAGCCTCGATACAAACAGAACACTTTCCTTTTTTAGGCCTTATGTAACAATATTATGTCAGCAATTTTGACATTTCAATGTTACATTAAGCCCCGAAAACTGAAGGATTATGGAAGGCGATTTACTTAAAGCATAGAACAATGGGGCTTTTACGTCACCATGATTTAGATTAATAATGTATGAGGAGTCGTTTTCACTGAAGAGAAATATAACAAGGCTTGTCTCTTGGATCGCTCACCGAGTTGACGTTTAGTTTCAGTTTCTGTGGTTAAACTGATGCACTCAACATTGCATATAAAGTATTATGTGTGTGTGTTTGCATCATCAGACATGCCCAGTCCACTTGGGGCTGCAATGATCAGCTCTCAGTGTTCACCTGCACAGTCAGGGATGCAGTGTCCAAGTGCAACTCAAGTGCCAAACTGTGTGTGTGTGTGAGAGAGTTTGTATAAAGACGGAGGACCATCTGGTACCTCAAATTACAAGCTGCCTCCTGAACCGCACCCAATCCTGATCCCCCAGTGTATAAACACACACACACAGACTATATATTAGGTGAATTGGTATTGATACACTTGTGGGGAACATTGTATTACCTTATATTAACTTTGTGGTGATTTACCCCAACCTTAAATTGTAAGTTTACATTAAAAACAATTATTCCCCTACTCCCAGTCATCAAAGCATTTAAAGGCATAGTCTCACATTTTGGGAAATACCCTTTTTCGGGTTTCTTGCCTAGAATTAGATGAGAAGATGGATACCATTCTCATGTCTGTGCAATCAATATGACGCTAGAGCCAGCAGGCAATTAGCTTAGCTTAACCTGTGTCCAGGTCAAAAAGAAATTTGTGTAGGTGTTTAACAAACCTTTTTACCTTTGGACGGAGCCAGGCTAGCTTTTCCCCCCTGTTTCCAGTCTTTATGCTAAGCTAATCGTCCCATGATTCTAGCATCACCCTTAACAGACAAATATGAGCGTGGTATCAATGCTATATGGTAAATTAATGGGGTTTGTACCTGGTAAAATCCCACTAAACCATGCACATAATCCATTAAAAACCCTAAATTTGGGTTGAACCACTGAATTTGAACCCTAATTGAATTAAGGGCCTTAAGCATTAATCATCCGGAATTAGCACCTGAAAATATTTCATACCCCTAATGTAAACCAAATCCCAAACTCAAGAACACCTTAAATTGATTAATCAATCGGTCAAATACAGTATTTCACATGAATGGGGAAAGTAAAAAATCTGTATACTTATTTAATATACTTTTTAAAATGAATGGCCAAATTAAGTGATCTCTGGCTACTATACCAAAAACTTTGATTTAGATGGAATTTAGGGGTAAATGAAAGATTAATTTAGGGTATTTGAAGGGATTGTTGTTTCATAGTGTATTAAAAGCTGTCATGTTGAATGAATGTTTTACTGACATGCAATGTCTAATCCCAAGTTTCATCTTATCTTTTATCTTAAATTACTTAAACCCACAATTCTCACTGTTCTTAAACCAAGTCTTAACCTTGAAATACATATGTAAACATGCAAGGACCAAAAATGTCTGTCTTCCAGAATGCAGGTGAGTCCCACCGTGTGCACGCAAAAATCAAACCATGAAAAAGCTTACAACCACCGTGTGTGTGTGTGTGTGTGCGTGCAGGACCTGACGGAGGCGATACCTCTCCAGGAAGTGGTGTTGGGCAGAGTGAACTCTGCAGGAGTGGACATCAGCCAGTTGAGCACACCAGACGATGCCTCGCGGCTCAGAACACAGCTCAAATTACTCAACACCCGCTGGGCTAACATCTGCCAGCAGCTCAACGAGCGCAAGAGGAGGTGTGTGTGTGTGTGTGTGTGTGTGTGTGGGTAGAAAGTACATTTGAAAGTACACATTTTTTTAATTTGTCTATGCAGACCATGGAAAAAAATGTGTCTCCAGCGTCCTCAGGTCTCAGCATTAGAATGTTAAGCGCCTCCGTTATTGAATCACACCTTGCCTACATGGAGTATTTATACTGAATTGGAATCAACTGAGGTGCTTGATATTTCAAAACATGACAATAAACTGCAAGAGCACAGCAAATGTCACTTCTGGGGATGGGAAAAAAACAGGAGAGATGAGAGGAAGTTGAAGTTCCTTATCGTGAGCCAAACATGTCGTTTAGACAGTTTTGTCTACAAGATAAAGAGCAGGGAAAGGGTGCAAAAATACGTGCTAAGAGCACTAAAATAACGGATATATTCTGCGTTGGCAGGCAACACAAGTGTTGAGTAGTCAAAATGATAAATTATTGGGTGTAATTCACATATTACATTTTTAATAGGCTAGACTCCAATTTTCATGAATAGCTGTCCCGCTTAGATACTTTTATTACACATCAAAAACAACAAAACATTACATTCAGTGTTTCTCACCAAAACACATTGCGTGTATAACCTTTAGGTCTAACAAATGTGTTGAAGTCATTCCCTTCATAAAATATTTTCAAAGCCGATTTTTCTCAAAAGTTTACTCCACTGATTTAGCGTTGCGCTCCTTTCCCATTGTTGGGTTCACGATGGACAGACCAAAAAAAGGATCAAAATTGATGCAGCAAAACCAGAAATATCGTCTTTTTTCCCCCCACACAATCTTCTTTCTTGTCACAACCTGGCACGTACATTACCCACGATGCAACTCCAATGCCGACAGTTTACTCAGAGATTCAGGTGTGTCATACTAGCAGAGCTTAATGTAGCCTGGAGCCTCTGGCTACAAGCAGAGACGAGGAGTGGGCTGCAGAGGTCTGGTAAACTCACTCATTTCGAACTCCACACCCCCAGATTTAATTCATTGTCATATTTGTAGTCTTCAGCCCCACCTGACGCCATCTCATTTGAGGACGTTTATGAGACTTCACACAGCTCCCTCTGGTGCTTTTTACAACTTTATTCACATATGCAGTAGTGCTCCCTAAAGCCTTTAAACTGGATGTGGGAAATCTAAGGAGTTCACCCCAAAAATACATAGTTCTCCTCTTACCTGCAATGTTATTTATCCATCTAGATTCTTTTGGTGTGAGTTGCAGAGTTTTAGAGATATTGGCCGTAGAGGTATCTGCATTTTTTGAATCTAATGGGACTATATGGCACAAGGCTTGTGGTGCTTTAAAGCTCCAAAAAGAAAACAATTTTAAAAACTCAATGAACGGCAATGTCTCTTTCCAGAAATCAAGACCTGGTTACTCAGGATAATTCGCAGCCCTTGTTAACAGTTTCATGTAGGAATGTATTGGTAGACAGAAAATAGTTCCCTTTAAAAGTTTGAAACCGGCACAGTCTTCCCCTTCCCCTCCTTTGTTGGCACATTGCTGCAGTGGTGTATTATAGCCACCTGTAGATCACTGGTATAGTGTGAAACCAATGGCAGGAATGTGAGTCGCGTTGCCCACTTGTTTGCTGACATCCATGTGGTGCATTAAATCAACAGTGTTATTTGTGCCAATTGTTTTAGGTTATATACATCTAGTAAAATCCAAACGTAATTCAAAATTTATTTAAAAAAAAAAAAAAAAAGAATAATAATAATCAGCGCTGCCTTACGGTCACATTGTCCACAACAGGAGCGCAGGAGGAGATGGCGCGACTACATGTGATACAGAATAGCATGAAATACCCTTTTATTAGAGAACTGCAGAATACAGTGTAAAAACGAAATATTTTCCTTAATGTACATGTATCATAAAATGTCAAAGTCTGCAAATACAGTCATGAAGAAGCATGTGTTCACTCGGCCTATAACATCTTCGTCTTAAACTCAAATGTCCAGCGTTAATGATTATAAATCTGTTTAACCTTGCTCCTCTGTGGTTTCAGTCACGTCAGTGTTTCCCTCCTTTTCCGACACAATCCCACACACGCTGACCTCCCCAATTATAGCTGCGATTTTGCTGTCCACTGATGTGAGATCAGCTGTACCTGGCCCCCCACCAGTTGCAGCCACGCTCTGGCGGTGGGAGGACAGTTTTCTCTTTAATTCTGCAACTGTCCGTTCTGTCCCACTGACAAAAATGATGGCAGAAGCAATACTTTGCCACTCGCACTGCTTCTTTTTATTAGTGACCCCACTGCTGTAGCCACCAAATAACAGTTTTCCGAGCCTCCACCTCCCCTACCTGTGTTTGAATCTCAGTGTCTGGGAAGTCAAGTTTTTTTCCTCTTTTCTCACCTGTCGCCATTATTCAAATGAACAGAAATACATGTTGGATTAATTAATTGGCGGGTCGCATGCCAGTTTTCCAGGTGTATATATGGGATTCCACTCTCATTTACATGCCGATCAGCAATCATGAGGTGATTTGCATTGACTATTTATGGTTAAAAATGGGCGTGTACTGGGCGGGATATGAGGCTGGTTCACGTACGCGCATCTGTGGGTGATGTGTGATTTATAAAGGGAACATTGCTTACAGGTGTGCGTACGCACGGTTTTATAAATCGGAATATTTTTGGGCGTACGCTCAACTTTTAGTAGGGATCCTACGCACAGTTTTATAAATGAGACCCCTGGTCAGAAACTCCACGGGGTGCTGTTCAGGTAGCTTAGCCATGACAAAATTAGCCAGTAAACATAATGAGGATTTTAGCAAATGATCAAATGGTGTTAGAGTACTGAGCCATGGAACATGGAGGTATGTTTAATCGTTGTGCCAGTTCTCAGAAAATAAAATTAGCAAATGATGGAGGTCAGTCTGGTTTTATGAACCTTTTCTATTATCCACTGTCAGGTTTACGAGCTTTAATAGCATTTCTGTTTATAGTTTAATGTTATTTTATTGCAGCCACAGAGCAGTCAGTGATGATGAGATAAGGGCAGGATGAAGCAGTGAGACAGATAAAAGTATATTTGTCACATTTTTTCTATAGGTTACAGAAGGTGTGACTTGTACAATTAAACAAAACAAAAGTTTTTTTGTATTTAACTCCCGGGCTGAAAGTGAGACCCACTCTGCCACTGTAGTGGGCCTTATCCAACTGAGCCATCAGGACATTGTTCCATAAGGGCATTTCTGTCCTTGGCTCACCCTCCTCTCCTCTTTTTCTCTTGTTGCCGCCATCCACTTCTGCAGGTCTGCAGAGGCCCGCACGGCGTCTGCAGGTCTGCAGGAGGACATGGGCTCGATGCTGGGCTGGTTGGACAAAGCGGAGGGCGTCCTGGCCATCCCTCTGCAGCCTGCAGAGCCACAGCACATTAGAGAGACTCTGGGCAAAGTACAGGTACAATCATACAGCAGTGACAAGGAGCCAATGAGTTCTGTGTGTGTGTGTGTCTGTTTGTGTACCTGTGTGGGTGTGTGTTGGTCTGTGTAATTTAATTTTTGCTGCTATCATAGCATAAATGAGATGCACTTCTTTATTATTACACTGAGCTTTGCAAAAAAACATTTGCATGCGCTAACCTGTTTGTGTTGGTTTGTTTAATTTGATTGAGAGGGTATTATGGTTGCCAATGAGATGCTATAATGTTTCATTCTGAAATTCAACCTTGAAAATACTTTTAGTGTGTGTGTTTGTGTGAGCTTACATAATTTGATTGAAAGAGCTTGTGTCCTACATTAAGCTGCTGCAATGATTCCTATTAAATTCAGCCTGTATGACTTGGGTGGGTGTGTGTGTGTGTGTGTGTGTTAGGCATGTGTGGAGGCACTCCCTGCCAGGAAGGCGGCGATGGAGGATCTGAACTCCAGACACAAACAGATAACACTTCCTGCAGACAGGCAGAAAGACATCAGGATCATCAACACTCGCTGGGCTCAGGTCAGCAGCTACCACTGTGATTACCACAGCTAACAGCACACCAGCATTTTGTAAACAGACATTCACCTTCATCAGAACAAAGCTGCACCCAGCTATGAAATCATACAATCGTACGTCATGGTGTTTCGTACTGATAAAGGTAACGAGCCTTCGTGGCTGTTTATACACAAAGAAGTAGTGTGGTTTCTTCTAGCTCGGTGTGCAGAAAGGAGCCAAAAGGCTCAAAACTGAGCACTACCCTGAGATATAGATGTTCCGCCCACTTAGACGTCAAGAAATTACAACTTTCCTTTAATGCACTACTACTTAGAGCAGCTAAAATCAATAATTTTGCATAATGGTCAGATGACTGTGTAATGTAAAAGGTGTCTTTCATAGTTACAAAGCCACAGAGAATATCCCCAACTGCAGCTCCCTTCAGCTCTATGAGTTTTTTAACTCAACTCAGCTTTATTTAGAGTATATGGCACCTTTCATACGAACATGTAACCCGATGTGCTTTACATAGTGCGATACTTTTAAGGGACACATATTGGAACTTTTTAAAGAAAAGCGGTGGAGGAGCGTTCTGAACTAGCTATAGTTGTCTTACAGAATTTTTGGGTAGTCCAATAAAAAGTGAATTACAATAGTCTAAACAGCTAGTAATAAAAGCGTGAGTGAGTATTTCAGCATCTTCCTGAGTTCAAATCTTCTTACTTGTTTGAAGTGGGATGGGCTCCGTTGGAAAAAAGCAATGGTATGTATTTTCATGCACAAATCAGCTTTTAGTAACATTTTAATTGAAATCTGATGACTTGCTTATGTTAGCAGGCCACTGTAAATCAGATCTGATCAAATCACACCCACACTGTCCTGAAGAAGCGGATTAGCTTTTTAAGATGAGACTTTTTGACTGTTAATGCTAAATGAAATGCAACTACAGATATTTATTTCCAAACTTTAAGTTTGATTATTTCTTATTTAATCAGAATTTTTTTTAAATTGCAGAGAAATATTAAAGATTTGAAGCCATGCTTAAAGAGGCTTTGACTTAAAAGGTTATGATACGTCAGTGTTGTGTTTACATCTTTTTTTCTGCTGCTGCCAAGTGGCCAAAAACATTTTAATGCGGGTTTAAGTAAAAGTAGCAATACTTAAATGTAAAAATACACTTGTGAAAGTCCTGCTTTCAAAATCTGACCGAAGTAAATGATCATCGTAAAAAAAAGTACACCGTCATCAGCAAAATGTACATAAAGTGTCAAAGTAAATGTACTCTTTATGCCTCCCAGTGTTACATGTTAAGTGATTGGAATATTATCACTCTTGCAATACTGTGTAAGTATCATTTTCATGTTGTGGCTGATGGAGGTGATGCTATCCTTAACTGCATAATATACTGTTGGGTTTATTAATTTATAAAAATGCTTCATATTTTATAGGCTCATCTTTTATTTGGTTTATAAAACCTGAACCTCCAAAGTAATTTAGAACTATTGTTGGCAGATAATTGTAGTAAAGTGTGGTGGAGTAGAAGTGTAAAATGACTTGAAATGGAAATAGTAAGGTACAAGTATGTAACTACTAAGTACAGTTACTCACGTACTGTACTTAGTATTTACATTCCACCACTAGATTTATCAGTACTTGATTGTTGTACTTACCGTACAACAATCAATAAAATACATTGAATAGTTTCAAGTTACGTGTGCACACACAAAACAAACTTTTTTTTTGTTTATTATTGGGGCTTATTGTAGTCTTTGGTAAATGTGAATTGAAGCAGCAGAGAGATCCTAACTTTGACTCCCTTGTATGGGTCAAGTTCAAGAAACACTGGATTAAACCCTCCTTGCATACTGCAGACTTGACAAAGCTCCTCGAGAGCCACAGAAGACACTAAGCATACAACTGTTTTCACAGGCTGAGTAGTGGTACTCCTCATGACGAGTAAAAGTGGTTCAATAGCCTAACTCATACCTGATAGATCACAGCCATTACGAGTCATACGTATGTCAACCCAAGCAAAACTCTCCTTAGTCAGTGCAAATTGTCAAGAGTGTCATGTGCCTGAAAAAATCTGTGTGTCTTCTTTTAGGTGTCTAGGGCTCTGCCTGAGCGTCAGCTGGAGATTGAGGGTCTTCTGAAGGAGTTGGAGAAGCTTCAGGGTCAGCTGGACGACCTGTCAGCCTGGGCGTCCAGCACCAGAGCCACGCTGGAGCACAGCCCTGCGGAGCCACCACCCAGGGTAGGACACACACACACCACTAGTTCTTACAGCTATTTTCCCATACATACCTTCATAACATTCAAGTACAAACTGGCTGACATTAATATTAATGATATCACATATGCTGAAATACAGAATTTCGAAAAATGCTTCCAAAAAGAAAATACTCGACACTTGTGTTGACCCTCTGTGTGTGTGTGTGTGTGTGTGTCTCCAGCTCATTGAGGAAGTGCAAGTCAAGCAGCCAGAAGTGGAGTTAGTTTTGCAGCGAGCCAATAAACTGTACAAGGTCAGTCCTCCCAGCCAACCAGACAAGGTGAGGAAATCAAAGACTGTCAGCAATTTTCATTTGGAAAGGAACCAACAGCATTCTTGCGGCATATATGCTTTTCAGATGCTGCCAGCTGTATGTTGTGGAACCATCTTATACCTTGTTTTTACACACATACTGGATCAAATGAAATAAATAATTTTCTCATTTGCAGAAACATTGTCTTTTTGATGATGAAAAGACAAAGACATTTTCAGTGTTAAATGTGCCTGCCTGCTGTAATTATTTGGGGAATTAGATAAATAACATTTTTGTCTTTCATCTCACTACTAGTTCTACTTCAGTCATTTCATCAAATCCATATTATGTACTTCATTAATGTATGTCAGAGAACATTACATCTTTTGAAGATCAGAGACACTGAACCGTATTTGACTTGAAAAGGTTCTGCTGATCTTTCCCTACCTAAACTTGCCGTATCAAAATAAAAGCCTTTGATTGCATTTGTACAACTCGATTATCTGTGAACTCACTGCTGTCAGCATTGACTCTGACTTGGTGTGTGTGTGTGTGTGTGTGTGTGTGTGTGTGTGTGTGTGGTGGCAGGGGAAGCACGCCAAGCTGAAAGAAGACTGGACCGTGATCCTGGAGCTGGTACGGCACCACAAGGAGAGGACGGCTGCTCTGCTAGTAGCCAAAAAAGCCAGTAAGACTTACTTTTCTTCAGTGGGTGTGTCAGTCCTCATGTATGCCTTCATGTGTGTTAGAGGGTTTCGAGTGCATGCCCTCCCCTTGATAATGCAACTTTGGAGGATATAAGATCACATTTACAAAATCCATCGTTTTTTTAACAGACTATGAATTCTAGACCACTAATTGTGTATCATTCTGTATCGTTTTTTAATAATTATATATTTTTGACAGCATCATCCCAATGCTCAACACAAAAATATCACAACCACCACAGGACTGAGCTAAAGAGAGATTTCCCTTTTACAAACAACAGTGACAGCACTAACTCAGCCTAGCTCATGTAGGAAGTAAGCAAGTACCTCAGTGTGTCCCAACCCATCAACCATCACACTGGTTTAAAGCACAGAAACCCTCCCTTACACAAGTAACGCTAGCATTAAATAAGTAACATTAGCATTAAAACATTACGTTAGCATTACAAAACTAAGTTAGCATGTATGAAATGTCTGTGGTTTGCCTTCAGTTAAGACAATAGAAGCCCCCTCATTCTGGATTTTAGTAACGTTAGCATTCATGAAAGTCCTGTTGTCTTTTGCACATGTACTAGTCCAAATCTAACTGGACACACATAAATGGTTCAAACATAGTGTTTGTGTGTGTGTGTCAGATGAAGGTCTGACAGGAAGTTCCCAGCCTGAATCTGCGGCGCTGGCTCAGTTCAACAAGTCCTGGGCTGAGCTCACCGATTGGTTGACCATGCTGGATAACATGGTGCACAACAAGCGTGTGGTGGTGGCTGACCTGGACGATATCAACGACAACATCAGCAGGCTCAAGGTCAGGCCCTCGAGGTCACTGTTAACTAGATGTGTTGTAGCTCAATGGGCTACATGAAAGCAGGGCTGGGAAAATGCTGGTGTACTGAAAGCTGGCCAACAGATTCATCATCTTTGTGTACATAATTAGGATGAGCGGTCTGATAAATTTACATTGCAGCCAACATCTTTAGTTTAAAAGCTGCGTATAAAAGTAAGAGAGCAACCTAATTTTTAATGCTAAAGTGCACTATTTGATGTGTTAATACACCAATAAATTGCACATTTTGATATGTCTTGTATGTGTATATAATGCATTTTCAGGAGTGTCTGCAGGAGCTGGACCAGCGGCGCCCCCTCCTGGAGAGACAGCTCACAGCAGCCCAGAACCTGAAGAACAAAACCAGCAACCAGGAGACCCGCAACGCTATCACTGAACGCAGTATGTCACAACATCACACACATAGAGCTACTGGCATCATCTCATGTGGAAATTTGAGTTTTCTCTTAAGACACAAAGCCATCATTTTCCAAATACGCTCACAAATTAAAGCAAATTCAAGCAATGAGACAAATGTACAATCTATCCACATATGATTGGTGAAACCAGTTGACGAGCTGATTTGATCACAGACTTAAATCTAATTCACCTGTTGAAACAAGTGTGTGGCACACCAGGCCCTCGTCTGCATAATATTTACATACGTCACACCCTAATGTAGGCAAGATGGCGACCCTAGACCCACTAAAAGCAAGTCTTGATGCAGCAAAATATGCATACCCAGCATGCAATGCACAATTAAACATAGAAAAAGATATGCTGTGGTTGTGTAGCAACCACCTGGGTGATGCACGGGGGCCATTTTGCGCCAGAACGCTCAAAACACATCAGCGGGAGGTGGAGAGGGAGGAGTATATTTATGTTCATATTTAGACTACAGATGTGAATTAATAACACCTGTTTTCACAAATGTTGAGCATGTCTAGAAAGCCAAAGATGCTGAACTTGAAATATAGGTTAAAGAGAAGACACTTTTGGAACTACAAGACTATATAATTTCCTACATGAGAAAATATTAGGTAGATACAAAAGGATTAGTGATTGAATGAGTTGTGAAAAATCAATGTGAGAATTTTGGTAAAACCTTTTAAACATTTTTTGCAGATTATTTCTGTAAATGGAACTGTAATATAACAGGCCTACTCATAACCATTACTGGCTGCCTCAGTCATAACATACTGAACTCGAGCTGCTATGATTCATTAAAGTCAGGAAAAATACATATTCAGGCAGGAGGAAACTGAGGGAAACATAAAGGTAAAATCGACAACAGGCTATCAATGCTTTTCTCTTGCCTTGTTTTGTGATGCTGAATAGAGAATGCATTTTTTATCTAAAACATTAAGATGTTGTCCTCCCTATCTGTCTCCCTCACTGTTTCAGCCTGGCTTGTCTCTCCCTCTGTGTGTGTTAGAAAGAACAGTGCTGCAGATGTTACACCCGCTTTTCCCAGCCATTACATTTCAGACACGCATGTGCAGACCCAAACCAACAATGAATGTATCTTAATAACAAGTAATGTGTGTGTCTCAAAGCCTGATATACAGGTTCTTATTCCTCTGTGCTCCAGAGGAGAGCTCTGGCTTTCCTTACAGGTTCTGTAAATGAGATACTGAACATTAATATAGCAGCAAACTATTCACTCTGTAAAGATATTGTGGAGTACAAATATACTTATCAAACAGGAAATTAGAAATAAAGACATGTCTCTAATATAAGCCTGCTTGAAATAAAGGCCTGGTACCCTCTGCAGTTGAGGTAATTAAATGCCGCTGCTACTATTTAAGAATATACAGTGTATATGTGTAAATATGTGTTTAGGACATTTAAACTTCCGATTCAAATTTTGATTGGAGTGTGGAACTATGCAGGGGAACAGCACAGTGTCAAAAATTGCAAAGACCAGAGGTGCCAAAATACAGATATCTTTAGCCCATTAAGGCTGTGGCAATAGGGGTATCTGACTGGTTTAAATTCTTCATTAGTATTTTAAAATCAGTTTATTGCTGGAAGCATAAACACAACTTTAGTGATGGATGTTGTAAAGTAGCTTGTGTGGCTGTAGTTTTTCTGTATGTTACCTGCTTTGTTGGTCATTTGTTTGTCTTCTGCCCATACACCCACAGCTGGCTGTGTGTGCTGACACCCGCAGCATGTTTTTGCATTTCCAAGTACATTGCTTCTCATTGTGACTGGGGCCACAACTGCTGATTATTTTCATCATGACCTAACTTCATCCCTCACTCAGTAAGTCAGGGACAGACTTTGTATTTATAAGGAAAATCTTAAGGTTTGGGGCCCTCCAGTTGTAGGAGTCAGAAACGACATGGTGGCTAAGGGATGGATGCTGCATAAAATCAACAACAAAACAAAGCAGTATCTTGCACGCTATCATAACTATTAAAAAACAATGCTTACAGTCTTTTTTTCTGTCATTTTAGTTGACAGGCTTCAGACTCACTGGGAAGACTCTCAGACCAAACTCTCCGATAGGACGAAGCAGCTCCACAACATGCTGCAGGACTCCACCGATTGGCTGGATGCCAGAAAGGGAGTGGATCATCTCATCAAGCGGGCCAGTGAGAGGTTGGAGTCCTGGCAGGAGATCACGTACACGGTGGAAGCACTGAAGAAGCTAAACGCTGAACTGAAGGTTGAGCTGCGTACCATCTCACTGATGAACTACATGAATGTCTCAAAAATGTTGGCACCATCAGATTTCTGTTTTGGGTTTGAATTAGCTTTCTCATTACTCATAAAGTCGTTGCACACAGATGGCTCAAAAATATATTACTCGTGCTGGGGATGACTCAAAAGATATTTAGATGGTGAGCGTGAATCACCACATTTTACAATTGTTTCAGTTTGTCAATATCCTTCTTTTCTCTCGTCTTTCTTTATTCATTCTCCCTGCCTCATCAGCTCTTTCTGAAAGAGCTGCAGCAGTGGCAGGGTCAGGTGGACGAAACCAACGCACTGGCCAACAAACTGCTGACGCTGTACGCCAATGACGACACGCACAAGGTCACCCAGGTCAACGACAACATGATGGCCACCTGGACACACATCAACAAACGGTAACAACCCACACACTCTTACTGTATATAAACACCATCCTACATCTTGTTCGTACACAAAACTAAATCAAAAAGAAAAAAAAGAAAGGACACCTTTGCAAGGTTTAACGTTTTTTTCACTTGCCCAGGCAAGTGGGTCAGAAATCTACTTGCCCGGAGTCAATTTTTACTAGCCCCTATGCAAATGGTTTTACCTATTAGCGGATATCAAATAACAACAAAAACTAAAGTTAACTGTCATGTGTAATCTTTATAAATAAAGTAAATGAATCAGAACGAGGACACAGTGTGTCATAGATGCAAAGCAACAAACATTATTGCATATCGAAAATGGCATGGCAATCCCCCCTCTTTCTCACCGGAGATGGACTCCTTAACTGTGAGTGAGTGATAAATTATCTAAATAAACTTTCTCACCTCCATTTTCTCATTAGTAGGGGTGGGCATCATTTGGATTATAATGATACGATCTTATCGGTTCGTTTCTTTATCGACACTCTTATCGGTTCTTTTTTGTTACTAAATAATTGCTTTTTAAAAATATATTATTTAAACAATTGTTTTACTCAGAACAGGGTTAGAATTGAATATTTTAAATATAACTAAATGTTTTTTTTGTACAGTAGCAACAGTGTTTATGACAGAAAAGTCACTATGTTCACTCTAATATCTCACTGGAAACAAATATGAAATGTCAATTAAAGAAGTCATATTCCTGACATCAAAATTTCTGAGTGATGTCTGTGTTCTTCATTATTTCTAAACATCAGTCAGTATCAGTTCCTAATCCTGTCCACTGTCGTCCTCCCTCTGCTGCTGCTGTGATTCGCTGCAGGTAAGTTACCCCTGGTAGAGGGAGGAAGGGCTGGGTTGTCTCAGCCAGCGGGATTACAAGAATCTGCCAAATATCTGTGGCAAACTAAGATAAACAGACTACATAAAGACAGCTTCGTTTGCTATTAGCCAAGCTAGCTCACTGTGCTTCTGTTAAACATATGAGACTGCAAACCGCACAGGCTAAAATATAGCTTTTTACTTGTTCACATGTTTATGCTTGTTGAACAGGTGTAACAAGTATTGCTTTTTACGGAGGCTTTATTTTTACTTACTTACAGTAACGAGTGTAGTTGTCAACTTGAGTAATCTCCACCTGGCCTGTCATAGCTGCTGAACGATGTGTATCGGAGGAGCTCAGCTCGACACAGTAAGCAGGAAAGGCTGCAGCGAGTGTGATAATATTACGGTCTTTACTGATTTAGCCCTGGGGCCTGTTTAATCCCGGTGGCATTTTACCTGCCCTGGGCCCTTATTGTTGAGCCCTGCTTTGATACTGTTGATCACGCCCTGCTGAAACAGAGGTTGCAAAATATAGAATGTAGTACTTAGTGTGTGAAAGTCAATGGGCTCAGTTCAAAATGCCTTACTGTAACCACATCAAACAGTGATGTCAAAGGGACCTGGAGTACACCTGTACATCACTGCAGCAGTCAACCATTGGAGGTAATCAAAAACAGGATTTTCAGGGAATGTTAAGTTACTCTATAATGAAGTGCCCCTAAGTTCTGGGCTTGGCCCACTTTCATTTTCTCTTTAAATTTGGGAACATGCGGAACTTCTACTCATCGTTACATAGATGTCACTCAACCTAAGATTGTGTTGATGCAGACAAAACTAAGTTGCTGTTGTTTTCTAATGGTAGGTAGGTACTTTAGGTTTAGTGCTAATTAGCTAATGTTAGTATGCTAACACTCTAAAGTAAGATGGTTTACATTGTAAACATTATACTTGCTAAAAGGGTGGCCACCTTCAATGTGGAACAATAAGGGACACCTTGCCAGCGGCCCCATGCCTGAGTGACACAAATCAGGTATGGGGGTCCTCCCCGATGAGATTTTGAGTGTCAGACACTTCATTGCCTGCATTCTGATGACTTTTATGCACCAATTTGTGCTTTTTAGGCATCAATTCCAAAGGCACAGTTGCATCATTAATATGAACGATCAAATCATAAACATGGTCAAACATGGTGTTTAATCGGTCAAAATAAACCATTTGATATATTTGGAAGAAGCTAAAACCCATTGATAAACTCAGAAATAGCAAATGACCTGATAAAACACTATGCTGTATGACTGAACTGCATTTATTTGTGAAAATAAAATCCTTTTTTTTACTTTCAAACTGATCAGAACAACTCTCCTGGATGTATGCATTGAAATAAAGATCAACCTGTTCCTGAGGCATTATAAAATAAATCTCATTTAAGCCTTCAGTCCAAAACCTCTAATAAGGGATTGGGTAGCATAGCCTTTGGCAGATTAATGTCCACCAATGGCCCATTGGTTTGTACTATCTTACAGCATATTATCTTCTGTTATAGGCATTATATAATAAATCAAATTTTAACCATGAGTCAATAAATCTGAATTCACAGGGAAAAATGCTTTAGGAGTTGCAAACTTTTATCTCTCCCACAAACGCAACACAACAGTTACAGCTTCTCAAATTCTTCAGTGCAGGTGCACAAATCCTCTGCTACGAGTCTCAAATGCTGTTTTTTCGCTCACAAACGACAAGTTCTGCTCACTGTCACTTTTGCATCACATATTTTAGCGAAGTGGGGAGCAAAACTGATTTGTGTACCTGTAGAGCCAGGGGCGGGCACAGTTCAGAGATCAGAACCTTTTTGGCCAATCAAAGGAGCTCGTTTGGGTGCCTGTCCGTCTATCTTTTTCCCACTCCCGTTTAGATGAAACCACGCCCACTTCTGTGTGACGTAAGCCTTGACGGTATATGACAGCTACAGTAGCTTGGAAGATAGCGACGTGAGGCACTGAATTGGATGGATTTACTGTTTATCAGAATGTTGCGTAATGGGAAACTGTAATTCTGAAGCACTGATAACAGTTTGAGTCAAGCATAGCGGCTGTATTATGTGTAGCTCTGGGGTCTATTCCAGAAAGCGGGTTTAGTGAAAACTAAAGTTTATCAAATAAATAATTAAAATCTAATGTCTTTTTTTCTTTTTTTTATCAAATTGACCCTGAAAGTCTGAAAGAACTGCTTGAAATAGAAACAAAAATTCTGTTTGCATCAACCCAGCCTTGACAAGTTTGTGCATTGTCCATATATCAACCCCTTTCCTTTGGTCATATGTATCTTTCCAATGTATCTGCATCTCTCCAGTGTTTCGGACAGGGAGGTGGCTCTGGAAGCAGCTCTGAAGCTGCTGCAGCACTTCTACCTTGACCTGGAGAAGTTCCTCAACTGGCTGACGGAGGCCGAGACCACCTGCAACGTTTTAATAGACGCCACCAACAAGGAGAGACTTCATGAACAGCCAGCAGCCACGAACCTGCTGGCACAGTGGAGAGTAAGACACACACACACACACACACACACACACACACACTGTTTTATATTCCTGTTCCCCAGACTGTGCACAGCTCCACTGATGGATTTTCAGGTCACACATAATAAGATGTAACTGAATGACATGGTTTATTTATTGTGTTATTAGTACATTGATTTTCATTGCAGATTTAAATCTTAGTCAAAATGTTGTCAGTATAAAACTGAAAAAAAAGGGTCAAATAGCTTGTGTTCCTTTAGTTGAAGAGTACGTAATCAACACACACTGAATATAGACTGAATTCACTGCATGCAACAGCTGCGTTGTAACACAGTGGTAATTTATTTCTTATTTGGTATTATTGAACCTCTGTTGGAGATTGATGAATTGAGTAGATTAATTGTGAGTCCAAACTGAGTCATTTGGAAGTCTGGTGAACTTTACATTCATATTTCTTTTCACACCGGTTTATTACAGTAATAATCCAGGTTATTTTACATGTTATCCATGTTTTCCTATTATGTTTGCATAGAAAATAGGAGGGGAACTGTTGACAGGGAGCAAATGAGAACACAGAAAAGGCTTGAACTGACTAAGACTTTTTGCCAGTCCAAGCCTGATCTGTGTTCTGTATACCTTGTACGGTGTTTTTCGAGAGCAGTGGGGAGATACTCGTGCCGAGCTGAGTAAGGAGCAACAGCGACCATTCGAGCCATGCTGGCTCGGTGGGAATGATTTTCCACAGGACAGCACCGTAAGGTAAATATTGTTTACCTTGATGAGTGTTGGAGGTGTGCAGCTTTTCATCCAACAGCTCACTGTGGCTGCTCCTTCCTGTACTATTTGTCCCTGCAATATTAAAAAGTGATCCACTGATAGGAAGAAGGATGGGATGGTGGTGGAGTAAAACCAGCAGGTGGCTGATGGAAACTCTAAGTGGAATCTCCCTGGACATCCTGAAGGTCATGGTGGAGATGGGGAGGTGCTGGGTTGATCAATAGTAGATCTGAAAGACAGAATGAAAGAATTTCAAAGATTGATCCAAGGACCGATTGGCTTGGGGAACCTGATGTCAGAGTTGTGAATGTAGGGACTTTGAGAGGGTGGGCAAGCAGAAATGACAGAAGATTAGGACGGGAGCATATGGCAGAAAATCACCCATAGAAGAATAAAAGGCAGAACACGAGAGAACAAAGGTCTCCTTTGTTAAACTTTTGCCAAAGCTTGAAGAACAGCACTGCTGACCAAACTGTGACGAATAAATTGTAGTTCCTATAGCTGCTTATTAAAGCCCCCTGTTGGTTTGCTCATGGAAAGCTTTTAATGAAAAGCAGCAACAGCAGGAAAGGTTCCGTTTGTATCAGCAGTAACTTAACACAGCTCCTCTCAGCTGAAAGCGACTGGTAAACAATAAAATACGGCTGATATCTGAAAGTACAAACAGCCATCCAAACTCCAAACCCCAGAGATTCAGTTAGTACTAAGAGCATTTCCACATGTGTTGAGCCTTTAGCTTAGCACAAGACATGACTGCTACCAAGCCAGGACCACAGCACTGCTATGGAAACGCAGATGTTTATGGCACTGCATTGTTCAAGCATGCTAAACTGTACTAGTGGAAAAACTCCATTAGTGCTATTAAACAGGGCACGTGCATTTTTCTGCTATCCTATTTAGGAAGCCTATTTTCCCACTATTTGTGTGTGGATTATGGTTATTCTTATGATTTTAAATTCACAACTACTGCTTTTACAACTCTTTTACAGCTATTGCCATCCATCCATGACAGGTTTTACACCTGGTGCTATGTAGATCTGTAATGGAGCAAAGCAAGGGATCCATGTTACGTTTGTGCCTGCAGGAATAATGAAGGAAATCAAGAAAACGAAAATGTTAGTGATTGCAATATTTTTGTCATACGTGATCTATCAGACATCCAGTAGATTTCCAGCTTTTGCTCCACATTTGAAGACACTCTTCCGTGACACTCTGCCCCGGCTGGTATGACAGGAATGCTGACATGGCAGCATAGAGAGACTTCATTGGCCAGTCGGTGCCTGGCAGACAAATGCAAAATCCCCCACTGCATTGTGGGTGTTGAAGGGAAGGCTCTGTTCCACGAGAGAACATATTGTGACCCTCTGCCCTCACCCTGCACCCACACACAATTTCTGGTGGAATGGCGTGCACACACACACACACACACACACACACCCTTGTAATTCTATCTTTATAAGGACCATCATGGACACGATGCATTTCCTAGCCCCTTACCTTTCCTTAACCATCACAAGTAAATGCCTAACCCTTACCGTCACCTAATTCTAACCTGACCCTTAAAACCAAGTCTTAACCTTCAAACAGCCCTTTGAAGTTGTGAGGCCTGGCCAAGACACACACACACAAACAACGTACATACTGTTAAGGAAACATACAGGCACACATCACCATATTGGAAATGCATTTTCAGATGCACACTGATGCAAATTCAAGCCTGTGCACACTTCTTTTTTGCACACATACACACAGCTCAGTCAGTCAGTACAACAGCAGCACTGTATGCAGAGCTGTGATAGTCCTCTGTGTCCAATTATAATGGCGTACGGCACGGCGGCGTAGCATCCAGAGAGCGCACACACACTCGTGGGCTACAACACAGCACGCAGATAACGTTTAATTGGAAAATGAGCGCACTCATCGTTTTATGCACCCTTTCAAGTTCTCTCCCCCTTC